>VXAV01008593.1:16912-45330 GCA_013399715.1 Alectura lathami
TCCCCTCCCCTCCTTTGCCGGCTTCAAACTTCCACAGGTACCACAAGCACTGTGCATCCCCCAGGATACACATTCGATCAGGCACTACCTACCTACAACAGCATTTGCCCTGTAACTGAGCATCGCAAGACCTAAGGAGGAGGAATCACATAAAGGGTCAAAGGAGGATCCCAAGGCGTTATATGGTGGATCAGTGAGAAGTATGAGTGTAGGAAAAATGTACTAACGCACTACTATGCATTAGCCAGTCCTTAACTGCTAGCAAGAGCTCACTTGCAAGAAGTCACGTGAAGAAAGGTGCCAGCAGCCATGGTCCCTGCCCTTGGCCCGCCTTCCAGGAGGAGCTGAGCTGCTGCCCACCCCAAAGGGCACCTGAGGGCACAGAATGATTACAACATGCAGAGTTCTGGGTGCATGGCCCTGGTTAGTTAGCCAAAGCACTGCTTTGTAATCCTTTAGTTGACTGAAGAAGAATTAAACAAAGTAATAGGGCCTGTCTTTACTAATGTTTAATGATATAGATACTTCCCCAATGCAATAGACCACTGCTTTATTAAAGCACTCATTCTTCTTCACTCAGCTATTTCTACATTGTGGTGTTTTTCATTTTACCAACAATTTTACTGCCCATAAAGACATACAATATTTGTTTGGCATATGATTTTTTTTTTTCTGATTTTTTCTTGCAGTAAATCCAGAGTCTCCCCTCACAATAAGTACCCAGCAAATTTCTCACCGACAGAACTAGGAAATCTGGGGAATCTGATCCTATGTTGAAGAAAAATACATAAATGTAAGGTTAATTTCAGCAGAAGTTCAGCTGTTTCACCACATACCTTAAGCACTTGGCTCACAGTAGTAGCATGAGGCACCGTGGTACGATCCAGACCACTGGGCAGGCTCAGCATTCCCAGTGATTTCATTACGTGTGACTGGAGAGCAGAAATGAAACCAGATCTCGCAGTTTACAAATGCAATTGGTTTTCACCAATCTATAATGGCTTCCTTTGGTGTTAAAACCTTTCCCAGCAAAGTAAAGTGAGGAGTCAGCTGAATATGTATCAATGTATTTATGTTGACACATTTTTGTGTTCCTCCATGTAAACGGGGGATGGATAATTCTGTGTGCTGTTATTACTATGGATTTGCAGTTTAAAATATCTTCAAAAGCTTCTGTGAAAATCTCTTCCAATACCCTAGGGAGCAAAGCAAATCCCTAGGGAGAAGAAGCCTTACAAAGCCTGGCCCGGGGGTCTTCAAAGCATTTTTAGCAAGTATGACAAGGGAACTGGAATGAAATTATTGTTTATGGCAGCAGTGGTTCCTCATTGGGAAAGTCCAACTCACACTCAGATTCTGAGGCAGACCCTACGCATTCTGCTATAGACGAACTGAGATGCTGTGTGTCCCTGTGTGGTGCTTTAACCCACAATACCCCCAACAGTTAACCTTTTGCAGCCGGTATCAGCGGGATGGAGGAGGGAATTGAGCAGGTGAGTTCCCCCAGGGCTCCTTCCAGCTTCCCACAGGTAACGGTCCCTTCCTTTTGCTCCTAATGAGATCTTCATAGAATCCTAGAATCATAGACAGACTTGCTTTGGAAAGCCCATCCAGCTCCAAGCCTCCTGCCAAGGACAGGGATGCCACCAGACAGATCAGGCTGCCCAGGGCCCCATCCAACCTGGCCTTGAACACCTTCAAGGATGGGCATCCTCAGCTTCTCTGGGCAGCCTGTGCCAGTGCCTCACCACCCTCTGAGTAAAAAATGTCCTCCCTCATGTCTAATCTAAATCTCCCCTCTTTTGGTGTAAAACCATTAATTTGCTCTTTTCTCTTTTTAAAAAGTTGTTTGCCTATGGCCTTTATCAACAAGGAAACACTGCAGGGTGTTAAGAGGTTCCTCTTCGATAACATCAGGCACACAGTCAAGCAGGCAGACCAGAAAGTGAGGACTTGACTGGAATGGGGAGCTTTGTGCTGTAAGAAGCTTGCACTAGCTTAGCCTGGGCCCTACAAAAGCAATTGCACCCTTCCAAGCAGCTCCAGGAGAAACTCCTGCTCTAGTAGATGATCTTTGCCCACCAGGCGGGTCTGCAGAGTGTGACACCGCAGAACCCACAAACTGTACCCTGCCCCAAGATTTGGGGCTGGCCATGCATGCCCCGAGCCTGCCACTGATGGGGACTGCTGTGCTCTTTCTAGCAATGCTTCATCTGCGGTGAGAAGGGGGCCACCATCAGCTGCTTAGGGACAGGCTGAGAACGCAACTTCCATCCGCCCTGCGCCCTGGAGGGTGAATGTGTCACCCAGTTCCTAGAGAATTACAGGTAAGGGCTGTTAGCAGCAGCCAAGCAAGGGAGGAACCTGCAGTGACCCTTCCCAGCAGTCTGCCAGAGCCAGAGCCAGAGTCTGGGGCTCCTTGGTGTTCATCTGCCCTCCTCACAGCCCTTCTCACCTTGCCCATCCCTTCCATCTTCCCCCAGGTCCTTCTGCTGTGAGCATCGCCCTCAGCAGAAAGTGGAGGCTGCTCCAGCACAAGACACCTCCTGTGTCATCTGCCTGGAGCCCATAAGAGACAGCATGTCCTTCCACACCATGGTGTGCCCAGTCTGTAAACACGCCTGGTTCCACCAGGGCTGCATCCAGGTAGGAGCCCGCCCCTCGCCCCGTAGGCACAGCAGGCCCTCAGCAGCACCAGGCCCTGCTCACTCTGCTTGTGTTTCTGCTGCAGGGACAGGCCACAGACGCTGGCATTCTCGCCTTCCGGTGCCCCGTTTGTGGAGAAGCAAAGCAATTTTATTCAGAAATGTCCATCCTGTGGATCTGAATTCCTCTCAGGTTGTTGTCCCTCTGCCCAGCTCTCTAGACACAAGGGCACAAGGGCTGTGCCTGCCCAGGCAAGTGCTATGCCCCAGCAGGCCTGGCCCTTGGCTGTTCCTTGAGGGCTGGCCTCAGCTCCACAGAGAAGCTGAAAATAGGGCTGGGGTGGATAAGCAGAGATGTCCTGGATCTGCCTCATGCCTGGGGCAATGGCGATTAACCACCCTAAGTCCTTTCTCTGGTAACCTACCAACATGGGAGGCCAACAATGCATATGCACCACTAGAAGAGAGGCACAGGCGCTGCAATGTCAGCAAGTGCCTTTACCCAGGAGGCAGGGAGCAGGTAGATTCACAAGGGTGAGTTGCCTCTGGGGCTTTGCATGAGATCTCAGCCTCACCACAGGCTGGGGGAGCAAGGACTGAGCACCAGAACTTGTGGCAACCACTCCCTGGCTTGATTTGATTTATCCTCACAGCCACAATGTTTTTGCTTTCCTAGGCCCTGGCAGCTGCTCCTGTGCAGCTCCTGCGCTGCTGAAGGCACCCACAGGCGCTGCTCCTCCTTGAGCGATGCAACAACAACCTGGGAGTGCGACGGCTGTGCTGGCGTGGGCACCGGTAAGAAGCAAACACCCACGTGCGGCTGGGCTGGGGCCAGGCAAGGCCAGGCCAGAGGCGGCCTTGCCAGAGTGTCTCTGGCCCAGGAGGGATGGGAGCCTGTCCCCACCCCGCGATTACAGGTTCATCCTGATGACCTTCCTGCCTCCCCTTGCAGCCTCCAGCAGCAACCTGGAGCTCGTCAGCACAGCACTTCCAGTCAGGAGGACCTGGGGCCATCCCACAGCTCCCCGGCAGCTGAGAACAGCAGCTCCAGCCCCACCAGCCAGGCAGCGTCAGGGCCATCGCACAGCTCCCATCTGCCTGAGCACAGGGGCCAGTCCACACAGCCTGGGGCAGAGCAGAGGACAATCCGCCCAAGTATACATGAGGATCAGGAGACCTCTAGCCATCCCAGAGGACTCCATGGGAGCAGACGTACTCTACCTCCAAACACTGAGGGCAGCTCCCACAGTTGTGCCGCACAGGGGGCATCGGGGTCCTCCAGCAATTCCCCAGTGGCTGAGTACAGGCGGCGCTCAAGGCAGCGGGGGACAGGGCAGACACGAAGCCACTCCCTGTTATGAGGTCAGGCCTCAAGATCCCAGAGCTGGCCTCAAAGACTTCGTGGCGGCAGACCTACACCAGCCCCAGATGTTCAGAGTAGCACCTGCATCTCAGCCAGACCGGCGACATCAAGTTCCTCAAGGGATTCCCTACCACCTGAATATAGAAGACAGTCCAGGCAGGGAGTGTGGGCCCGGACACGAAGCCATTCTCCAGTGGGACGTCAGGCTTCAAATTCCCAAAGCCGGCCTCGAAGATGCCGCGAGAGCCGGTCCAGACAGCGGGGGCCAGCCCGGGCACGAAGTCGCTCCTGGGTCCAATGTTGGGCTCAAAGATCCCACTGACAGCCCCAAAGACGTCGCAGGAGCAGCCGTGTGCCAGCCCCACATGCTGGCTCTCATCCCCAGAAGCCAACACAGTAAAGCTGGGAGATCCCACACACATCTGTCAGCTTCATTCTTCTTTGCTTTTCCTGAGGTGGGCAGAGGTAGGGGCCTGGACAATGGGGTTGTCTTCTCCCAGCTCCTTCCCAGACCTTCCTCTCCATGGCCCACTTTTGGCTGAGCTGGGATCTGGCCCCTCTGGGGTACAGCCCCCAAATGCCCCATCGTGGTGCTTTAACCCACAGCAGCTCCCAACAGTTGCTCGCTACCCCCAGGCCACAGAGGCCCGGGCCTGTCGGCGTACTGCCAGTGGCTGGTATCAGCGGGATGGAGGAAGGAAGAGAGAAAAGAACAAAAAGGTAAGACGCGAGAGTTAAGATAAAAACCAGTTTACTAAAATAGCTAAGAAACAAGAGATAATAAAAATGGAAAGGGGATATAAGGGTGATAATACTGATACATGGAAAGAGTGACTTACGAGAAAGGCGATTTCTCACCCACAAGTGAGCCCAACCCGGAAGGGGAAAAAGAGACACGTAAGCTGCGGCTTCCCCCCCCTCACCAGAAAGCAGAAGGAAGGCTGTGACATGATGTATGTGGTATTGTGAGAAACGCTCATGAGTCAATAGGGAAACTGAGGCACACATCTTGTGAACCAGCATTAATTATTTATTCATGATTACAATTGTGGGAGCGCTCCCTTCCTTTCAGAAGGAGAGTGCCCACTTTGTTGAAAAATACACAGGTTTTTACACCACCCTCTCCCAAACTTACAGCCCATCCCACTGCTATTACCAGGCCGTTACTAGGTCTTCTATACCAGGTGTCTTGGCCCAGCCTGTTTCTTATGAATCCATACATTCCTTATTGTACCTTGTACCATTCTAGAAGGTAATATTTTTTATATTATCTTATCTTGAGCCTCCTGTTCAGCATTTTTTAGTGAAAAGCTTCTTACGAAACTACATTTTCAAGGTTAAACATTCGGCTCATCTAAGAAGCTAGGCCCTCCATCTTAATGCAAGAACTTCCATTTTGTAAAAACACAACTTAGCCTAACTCTCACAGTATGGAGTACCTTGTGAGCCAGTTTAAGTTAGATGTCCTAACTCCATTCCACCCCACAATTTCCTATTCTCTTCTCTTCCAGCATTGGCAGATTTGACTATGGTAGAAACTATGACACCCTGAAAGCTGCTGTGAGACGTTTTGGGAACAGGCTGTTTCATTGTTTTATAAAACACTTGTTCATGACAGGATCTGAGAACTTTTATGGGCACTTATTGACATACATGCTTAGTCTGCCTTATTTTCAAGATTTGGCTTATGGGAAGCTCAGGAGCCAACGTTATGCCAAGGAGAATGCACAGCACCCAAAAAATACAGTATGAAATGTAAATGACAATACATTGCATCCTTTGGGTTTTAAATTCTGGACTCTACCACAAACTTGGGTCTATCTCCTTGTTTTGTCTCAAAGTAGCATATAGAAAAGGTGTTATAATGTCTATGAATTTTTGTGAATGCGGTCTATAAACACCCATCAATGTTCATGGAGAAATGTGAATGAGAAAACAAGAGGCTGAAGAGAAGAAAGACAGTCTGTGGAAGCTCCCCAATAACGTGCCAGCCCTGGAGAGCAGCAGACCCACTGAATCCACACTGCTGACCAACTTTTGTCACCTTGAAGCCACGCAAGGCAGACTGCTATAGGCTATGTCGCTGGGCTGCACCAGGAGGTCTTGGCTGCTGGTCATGGAGGAGAACTGCGAGATCACATTCACACCCAGTGAGGAAACAGGCTCATGCAGGGCCTTTCCCAAGATCAGCCCAGGAGGGGAGCCCCTGGGCAGCCCTCCCCACCCATGGGAAGGATGGCTGGGTGACAAGGCATCTGCTGACAATGAAAACACCTCAGCTCTTGCAATGGTAGCAGCATGCTGACCAAAAGGGACTCAAAGAAATGGGCTGTGATCCACACCTCTCCATTATGTAAACAGAAAGGGAGCAAACAATGATTTTTATCTCATTTAAATGTACAATTCTGAAAATATTGACTTGTTAATGTTGTGGCCTACTTGCCCACACAAAGGTAATCACACCATGTAAAAGGCATATGTTGTCTCAGCACACACAGTTGACTGAAGAAGAAATAAATGGATCCACTTCAGTGGGGAAGAGGGAAAGCATATGTTACTCTTCAAATAAAGAAAATGTTGTATTATTTATTAGGGTCAAGCTCAAGAATCCCGAGACAGCTGCAGAATAGCTCCTTGTAATCTGTCAGTACAAAAATGAATCTTTTAAAATTAATTCAGTGAAAGCAAGCCATTTGTTTCAAAAGTCAACATGGTTCTAATTAGCAAAATGTTCTGAAGTGGCTGGAAAACTGTTAGCATTTTCATTTTTGTAATTACATTTTAAAATGACTGGAATAAAAAAAAAAATGTTTTTCAGCAGCTTTACGTCCAGAACAGGAGAGTAGCAAATTTCTGAGAAAACTGGAATTCCCAGTCCAGAAAAGCACATAGCAATATTCGCTCTGAACTTGCTGAAAGTTGACAGCAAGCTGTGCATTCCTGTTTTAATTCATTTTGATCAAGTATTTAGTACAGAGTTATGGGTCAGATATGGGTCAGGCTGCTTTCTTTGTTGTTCAATATCAGACTTCCCTTTCAAATGCATCTTAACAAATTTCCTTCATCTTGTAGGATATATTTAGCACACAGATTTATTTTTGGGAATGGTGTTTTATAATCCTACAGAAATAGGCACCGGCTCTTCGGTATTGAATTCTAACCTTGGGGGCTTGTGAGGGAAAAGACATAAAAATTGTAAACATTTATATACCTCTTGGGTTTTAGGAAGCCTCTTGCTAGAATTTTTGCATAAGATGAAATCTGTTTTTCACAGTACAATGTCCAAGAGGCCCTCGAGGTACACAGCTCTGGTAACATGCACTACTGAGCAATGAGCAGTGCATAGTTTTTTCAGCAAGGATGGGTACCGTCAGTGGCTATTTGAATTATGTATTTTCTCTAATACAAACTAAGCATAAGCATGGATTTTAATCAAGTGCTCAAAATTATCTTTCAAAAACCTGTGGTTTGTAGGGGATAAATCACAAAATCATAGAGTAATTAAGGTTGGAAAAGACCTCTAAGATCATCTAGTCCAACCATCAAACCAACATCACTATGCCCTCTAAACCATGTCTCTAAGTGCCACATCTACACATTTCTTTAACACCTCCAGGGAAGGAGACTCCACCACCTCCCTGGGCAGCCTCTTCCACCGCCTGACAGTGGAACAGTGGACTCTCTCAGAGAAGAAGTTTCTCCTAACATCCAACCTGAACCTCCCCTGGTGCAACTTGGGGCCGTTACTCTCATCCTGTCACTAGTTACCCAGGAGAAGAGGCCGACCCCCACCTCACTGCAGCCTCCTTTCAGGTAGTTGTGGAGAGCAATGAGGTCTCCCCTGAGCCTCCTCTCCTCCAGACTGAACAGCCCCATCTCCCTCAGCCGCTCCCCATAAGCCTTGTGCTCCAGGCCCTTCACCAGCTTTGTTGCCCTTCTTTGGGCACGCTCCAGGGCCTCGGTGTCTTTCTTGGAGTGAGAGGCCCAAAACCGAACACAGCACTCCAGGTGCGGTCTCACCAGTGCCGAGCACAGGAGGACAATCACTTCCCTGGTCCTGCTGGCTTCGCTGTTTCTCATACAAGCCAGGATGCCATTGGCTTTCTTGGCCACCTGGGCACACTGCTGCCTCATGTTCAGCGAATTGTCCACTAAAACCCCCGGGGTCATTTTCCTCCGCACAGCTTTCCAGCCACCCTGCCCCGGGCCTGTAGTGTTGCATGGGGTTGTTCTGACCAAAGTGATAGACTTGACACTTGCTCTTGTTGAACCTCATACAGCTGGCCTCAGCCCATCAATCCAGCCCGTCCAGATGCCCCTGTAGAGCCTTTCTACCCTCAGGCAGATCAACACTTCCTCCCAGCTTGGTGTCATCTGCAGTTTTACTGAGGTTGTACTTAATGCCTTCATCCAGATCATCAATAAATATATTAAGCAGGACCAGCCCCACTACTGACCCCTGGGGAACACTACTCATGACCCATTGCCAGCTGGATTTAACTCCATTCACCACCACACTCTGGGCCCAGCCATCCAGCCAGTTTTTTACCCATCAAAGAATACACCTGTCCAAGTCATGGGCTGCCAGATTCTCCAGAAGAATGCTGTGAAAGACAGAGTCAAAGGCTTTACTAGAGTCTAGGTAGACCACATCCACAGCCTTTCCATCATTCACTATGTGGGTCACCTGGTCACAGAAGAAGATGAGGTTGGTCAAGCAGGACCTGCCTTTCATGAACCCATGCTGGTTAGGCCTGATGCCCCAACTGTCCCTCACATGCCATGTAATCACACTCAAGATGTTCTGCTCCATAACCTTCCCCAATACTGAGGTCAGGCTGACAGACCTGTAGTTTCCCAGATCCTCTTTTTGACCCCTCTTTTAGATGGGCATGACATTGGCAAGCCTCCAGTTGTCTGGGACCTCCCTGACTGACCAGGACTACTGATAAAAGATGATCTTCTTATTCTGAACAGTAATTGCAATGAACAACCAGAGGATATTCTGGACATGGGTGTGATGGTTTTTCACAGGTATTCCATATCATGACATCATGTAATAAGCTAACACAGATGGGAGGGCTGCTAAGGGGCAACCACAGCCCCCAGAATGCTCCTGTCCCTTCCCATGTGGTTTCCAGGTTCCAGGAGCTGCTCTCTGCCTTTTTCATCTCCAATAACTATTGTGGACCCACACAGGTCAGGAGACACTCACATACTTTCCAATTGATTAGATATATTGCTCTCAATCCCATTCATATTGTCTTATCTTGCATTCCTTTGCCATTTTCAGTAAACTATTTTTTTTACCTCAGTAGTGCCGCCTCTGTTCTCACTCCTCTACCTAGTCTCCATGAAAAAGCGGGGGGGGGGGGGGGGGGGGGGGNGGGGGGGGGAGAGGGAGCTAGGCCCTGTCATGGGACAAGCTTCAACAAGCTTCAAGTAACCCACAACAATGGGGCACTGCCACCCTGAACCCACCTCTGAGTGCTCAACACCACATCCCTGCATCCTGGCTGTACTGTGTGACCAGGGGATAGTCACCGCAGGGAGCAGTACTGCCAGTGGTGGGGGACACGAGAAGTGCCATTGCTGGTCCTGCACAAAGGGAGCTGGTTCCTCCCAGCTGAGCTTACTGTGCTGATCCTCGTGCAATCACACCAGCTGCCCAGTGTCCTTGTCTGCGGTGCACAGCTCTTCCATACTCTTCAGAGAGAAAGGCAAGGTGACCAACATGTTGTAAGTTACTTGCTCGGTTATCTTCTCCCCAGGAGAGAGGCATGAGCTGTAAATTAATGTTTCGTTTTAAGTTGTTAATTTGGTTAGCTGGGCTGTGCATTTTTCATTTTCTTGTTGATAGTATTTATTATTGTTGTTATTTGCATACGCTCTACATTTATCCTAAAAGAAGGACAGGTCAAAGAAGCGTGCCCTGAATTTATAATGGAAAGCAATGTGATCAGCATGATATTTTCCACCTTCCAGCAGTCTCTAAAAAATTCTGTTTAGTCCTGCGATAAGCTTTATCCTCCTGTGCAGAGCACAGTTGTCTAAATGACTGATTTTTTAGGTCAATAGTGGAAACTTAATAAAAAAAAAAAAAATCACTTCAAGACAACTCCAGATTGAAATCTTTCAAAGTTTGCATCACGTTTAGAAAGTTTATTCCAGGGCAGCTTGGAAATTTTTGGCTGATTTTTTTTTTTTTAGGAAATTCTTCTGGGAAAAAAAGCAACCTGTAAGGAAGTTGAGGGAGAAATTGTCCTGCTCTGCTCTGCACAGTGTGGCCTCATCTTGAATACTGTGCTCAATTTGGGACATGACAATATAAGAAAGAGTTAAAACTATTAAGGAACATTCAAAGGAGGGCTACAAGATCGGGAAGGGTCTGGAGAGCAAGGCATATGAGGAGCAGCTGAGGTCCCTTGGTTTGTTCAGCACAGAGAAGAGGAGGCTGAATGGAGGCCTCATGGTTCCCTATAGCTTCCTCATAGCAGAGTGGAGGGGCAGGCGTTGATCTGAGCCTGGAACAGGCTCCCCAGGGCAGTGGTCACAGCCCCAATCTCGTGGAGTTCAAGAAGTGTTTGGACACTGCTCTCAGACATTGGGTTTGAATTTTGGGTGGTCCGTTGTGGAGCCAGGAGTTGGACTTGATGACCCTTGTGGGCCCCTCCCAATTCAGGATATTCAGTAATTCAATGATTCAATGAAAAAAGTGGCCAGCAATGCTCCTCTGAACTCCTCTCAGTGGCAGCCTACTCGCAGTGGAGGAGGTTCAGAAGTGTCCCCTCCATCAGCTGGGGACATGCAGGGGTGGCAGCCCCTCCTGGAGGACCCAGAGCAGGGTCTGGGGCTGGAAAGACGCCCGAGCACCTTCTTCGCCTCAGTGCCGCAAACCCAACCTCCACCTGCTGGGGCAGCCACCAAAACATGTCCAGACCGTTGTGTCCCCAGCACACCTGTGAAGGTAAAGATCGATAGACACCCAGTCGGAGGCACAGTGCCATGCCCCAAACACAGGACCTCTGTGTGGCAAAGCCATGCTTCGCACTGCACACTGGCACTAGGAGGCCTTGGCCACAGACCATGTTGCAGGAGAAGACTGGTGAAAATCATCATGTCCACAGTAACCTCAAGTCTCCTCTGAAGAGGACTCTCCTCCTGCATGCCCAGGTTCCCTCATCAAGGGCACGTCTAGATCATTCCAGGTGGAGGTTTGGTAGCAGGGTACCACTCATGTCGTGAGGCTGACCAAAGAGCTGATGTCCTGATGTAAAAGCAGGAGTCAGGCAGAGCAAACCTGTGCAGGAGCAAGGGCAGGAAGGTCCTGAACCTGCCCATGCACTGAGGCTCTGAGGAGTTCAGCAGGACCTGGCAAGGAGAGTGATGCCTTCAGTGTATGCTCGGTGCTCAAGCTGACCCAGTCAGCTGTAGGACATCACACAAAATGCTCCCATCTCAGCAGGATGGTATGCTCAGGTAGGACCGTTCTCAGATCTCATCCCAGTACACTCACAACCCTTCCCAGCCTTCTGCTATTGGAAAATCTATTAAACATGGTTCTTGGTCTATCATCTAAGTAATCCGCAAAATCATTGAGTCATACAGGGACCAGGGGAGGTGTCTGTGGGAGCCATGACTGGTGCATCCTCTCTGGCAGCACAGCTCAAAGCAACAGCTCCCAGATTAGGTCCTGCACCCACCCCACTGGGTGCCTGTTTAGGAGCTCAGAAACTTCAGTGTCAGAGCCTTTCTGAAACTGCAGTGCGTGCCCCCTTCCACATGGCCTATTGTGCTGGCATAAGTGAAAATGGCCTTTGTTAAATATGACGTGTTCCTGTTAAATCTATGCCAGCTTCTTCTTATCCTTTGTTATCTTGGAGCTGTTTACCAATGGTTCAGTTATTTTTTTCCCCAGACTGAGAAGTTCACCATTCCCCACTGTAAAGATAATCCATCTCCTAACCTAGCCCATCCTCCCCAGGTTTCAGTGGTAAGCCTCTAATTGCTCCCAGATTGCTTCATATGGTTTTCAAAAGTCCCTGCGGAATTTTATCTCCAGAGAATTTGGAGGAAAAAAGAATTAACTTGTTGATTTGTGCTCTCATCTGTTTTTTTCTCCCCTAACCTGATTCATACTTTTTCCCACTGGCCCTGCCAAGGAATGTTAAAAAAAAAAAAAAAAAAAACACTTCAGTCTGCTCAGTATCATTTATAAATAGCTTTTCCTCCCTCTGAGTAGAAGACCAACTCATCCTTTTATAATGCTCTCACTATTAATCTAAATTTAGACTATTTTCTTGTTACCTTTCATGTCCCTTGCTAGCTTTATGACATTTTATGCATGGGCTTTCTAATTTCTTCCTTATACGCTTGTACTATTCTTGTATGCAGCTCCCTAGACATGTGACCTAATATCCATCTCTGTATACTTTCAATATGCCATCTATATGAGATCATAGAAAAGCTTCCTATTTAATCGCGTTGTCTTTATAAAGCTTTGTGTTTCTCATTCTTTCTTCTTAGTGTGTAGTTTTCTTCAGTGCATCAGTTACTGCATACATACTCAGAATAAGTCTTTGCTAAAATATTGGCCAAAATAGTCATCAGAGCAGAGTACAAACTGTTTACACGAAGTTAAATATGCAAACAAGGTCAAAAGAGTGGTAAATATGAACACCTGCTGAAAAAATGAGTAATGGAGAGAAGCTTTCCAAGGTTTGCACAGTACTTACATGATGAGGATGGAATGTGAATATGGAATGTGTACAAACTACAGGATAACTTAAGAGGGAGAAGTGTTGTTACTTGTTGTCAATGTGTAAAAAGGAAGTGAAAACTGTCATAAATTTATATTGGCAATGAAGATGATGCTTTGTAGAGACTATGATATCCAAATGTTGCTTGCATGGCATCCTTGTTCTTGGTTATATTGAAGGCTCTGTGGCATTGCAGTAAGTTCTGAAGATACAGGGACAGCATCACATCCAGTCATGAAAATTATGCCCCCAAATGTGCACTGGTTGCAAATTCAGCCATCCATGCCTCCCATCCATTCCCCACAAGTCCTGCTGTTTTGAACCCCTGCTCCTTCCCCTCATCCCTGTCCATGGCAGGGGATGGAATAGATGATCTTTGAGGTCACTTCCAACCCAAGCCATTCTATTATTCTATACAGCACAGTGAAACAAGGTGCCCACTCCAGGACAGGACCCCATGCTAGGGTCTAGCTGTACGGAAATTCTCACTGGTCAAATTCAGCAATAAGCCATGATCCCCCAGCTAATGGAGAAATAAAAGCATCAGTTTGGTTCATCTTCATTCATGGGATAAACCTGTTGCAGAAACTATGGTTGTCTACACTTCAGGTTTGAGCCAGTCACTGCATCACTTAAAATTAGCAAAATGATTATTTTATTGTCATTTTTCCAGGTAACTGAAATGGATTATTCTGTTACCTTGCTGTAAGCAAAATAAAGCTTTAAAAAATCCCACTTCACCTTACCCATTATTATGCCTTGTCACCATTAAATTGTATTCAATAAAAGGGTCTGAAAGCATAATCTTAATGCTTCTTATGATGCTCAGGTTATTTGACCTTCAGTTCAGCTCTGCAGAAAGAAATCTTGGAAGAAAAGCTCCTTGAGTTATGTATTAACTGTATTCATTATTCAGCTCGCTTCCATTACTCCTTCAGTGAAGACCTGAAGTAAAAGAAAGAAATGTAGAATAAGAGTACTGAGAAGTTACTCTCTGGCTTTTTAATGGTATCCCGTCATTATGAATCTGCTCATTTAATTAGTTGGTAGCTTACACTGGCTCAGTAGTTTTTGTGTGTTATGTTTCATTACATTTTCAAGGATTTCCCATGCCGTCCAGCAGTAGATACAGATAATAAGATTTTTTTTTTTTTTTTTTGGAGAACATTTAAATTATCTTCAAACCTTCCTAGAACCTGTCAGGAACAAGAATATGGTACGGGTTAAAATTCAATTTTATTTTCAGATCTTCCTTTTACATAGATATAGCTTTTGTTAATTTCAAGAGAAAAGACACAATGGAATTGATACAATTCAGAGATCACAGAGAAAGTTATAAGGGTTGTACAGAGGTTTGTCTCAAAACTTACAGAATATAGCAGAAAACAAGACGTTATCTTTGTAACTATATTTGAAACTATCCAGAATTATTGAAAATATTAATAAGGAGTATATCATCTACAACCTCATACAGAGTTTTGCTCTCAGGTCAATAAATTAAGCTGTGATGCCTCTAACCTTATTGTCAATTGGCTGTAAACCGATCTATGGCCGTGCTTCACTGCATTCCCCAGTTGCACACTGGCATGTGTTGCATCTTAGCACCAGATTTTAGGCTTTTGTCTCCTGTTAGGGGAAAGACTTTTGTCTCACGGATCCAAATGACTGGAATCCTAGTCTCACGTTGTCCGACACGACTGAAACATGAGAGTAGGTCACCTCCTTAGTCTCATCATCTCGGAGTTCACCTTCTTCAGTTTGGGATGCTAACGGCTTAGACAGAAACATAAATAATCCTTGAAATCCATACTGTCCAGTTTACTTTAGAATAAGGGATAGAAAGGAAGTATGTTTGTGCTTAGTATTAGTCCAATACTTATTGCAAAATTTACAAAACTCTCAAAAAGACAAGCAGACAGTATCTAAGGGAAAAAATAATACCAGGTAATTAATTCAAAGTCAATTAAATTCAATGGAAACAGCACAATTGTAAGGTGTCCTTTGGAAAATCACTTCTACTCCAGCAACTCACAATCTATTCAATCTATTTACTTCCATCTAGTCTTGCACCTCCATTGATCTCCTTTGCAAGAGTCAAGGAGATTGTGTCACTCAGCTACAGAGAGACAAGCTGTTGTGTAGAATAGGGTCTTTGGTTTACAACTGAAAATATACTCGCCTTCATACTCACAGACTGAGAACTGGGCAATTCAAATAAAACATGTGGTGCAAGCTGGCCACACAAAAAATTTTCCAGCCTTTCCAAGGTTTGCTCAACCATAGAAATTTCAGAATATCCAGCTTCCTGAAAAAATCTGTCATTCTTACTAAATGTTTCTCTCCTCCTACCAAAGCATCTCCTCCCTTGAGTCACAAACATGCTTACCTCCTTCGTTCATTCATCTTGGAGAACTGGTATAGAGCAGGAGCACAGTTTTACACTTGTTGATAGAAAAAACATACTTTTTCCCACATTTTATTTTAAAAATATCCCAGTTGAAATGAAGATTAAATCTGGTATTTACCTTAAACATCTAACTGATTTTCCCTAATTTTTTATATCGGTGTTATGGCTTCAATATCTAAACACAGGACCAACTAATTAGGACCTCAAATTTCATAGGATTTGCAGTGTCCACAACTTTTGTGAGAAAAGTTGAATTCACAAGCTGGGAAAACCGTGAAGTGCAAAAACAAAAGAAGGAATATATTTCAAAGCAATAAAAAAAAGCCTGTGCTGGGTGCTAGGAGACTCGCTAGCAAGTTTTGAGTTGATGGAAGATTCTGTACTGTTCTGTATCCTCTCTCCATCTATCACTGTAGCCCTGCAGAATCCCCTGGATTGTATCAGACTGCCAAGAGCTCCGGTGGTCTTGCACCAGTTGCACCCATGTACATCCTTACACGTTATTTCCCTTCTGTTAGGTGGGAATAGCCAACTGCACGTGGGATGGAGAACAAGCACCTGGGTAGCAGCTCTGCAGGGAAGTGTGGAGGGTTACAGTAAGAGGCGGTGTGCGTGAGCCACTAGTGTTGACCCACTGTCAAGAGGGGATGGACAGACTGAAGTGAGGAGTAAGTCCTGCCTGGTCCCTAGTGCTGCCAGTCACCCGGCTGCAGTCCCATCTTCAGCTGGGAGCAGCAGGCCCCAGGAAGATGCGCTGATAATGCAGAGGGGTCAGAGGTCTTTTTTGATCCTATCCTACAAAAAAAAAAAAAAAAAATGGAATAGTGTAGCCTGGAGGAGGGCAACACTAGTAACGCTCCTCGAGAACAGATAAGGCTGTTATAAAGGATGCAGTAATTTTGTGTTCTAATATCTGCAGTGCAGCAGAGCAAAAACATGCCTCCCAGGATCACATCTCCAACAATACAAAAGTAGCTGTCCAGGGAAGTAAAGAAACAGGGCACACATACAAAAATACCTCCCCCAGATACAATGAAGCCCGCAGTCATCTTCAGCTTGGTGACCTGCTGGCTGGGATTTTCCTGTTTGCTGTAAGCAGGACAAGCAGCCTTTCCTTGGGGAACAGAAGCTTGGAACTGATATTCTGTCCTGCACTAAGGAAAGCGAAGCATTGGGGCAGGCTGTATAAGGAATCAATATACTCTTCATACATGAAAAGCAGAGCTGGAAGATGTCTTGCAAAGCCAGTAAACCTGTTTAATGATAAACGCTACCAAATTCAAAACATCTGACAACAGAACGACGCGGCACCTTCTTCCCCCTTAATAATCTTATTTTCAGCCAGAATGTGACCTGGCCTCTGAATTGACAGAGTTGGCACTCCTCTTCTGGAGGGAAGGAGCACAGCCACAAATGGAGTGCAGGCTGCTGGGTGTTTGCAGGCTGCCAGCTGTGCCACAATTTGGGGCAGATACAAAATTAAACTTGCTGCTATTTTGTCAAGAAACAGAAGGTAGGAGGTTTAAACAATCTGTTATTGAAAGAAGATAGTGTGAAAATAACCACTGAAAAAAAATATGTGTAAAGTGGGTCGGAGTGATATGTATAAAATGTAACAACTTAACACAATAATTAAATATATTCTTATATAATATGTAATATTATAATGTATAATATAATATTAACATACACCCTTATTTTTTTGTTAGACAGTATAAAATGCTGGTTGAAACTTAACGTAAAACTATCAGATGTTGATGCTTTTTAAAAATTGATTGAGGAATGGTATCAGTCACTGAGATGGTGCTTCCTGTACAGCTTTGGGAAGCTGACTTGTACAGATTAAAAACAACAGTAAAAAGTACATGTACACAATATATATATGTGCTATCTATGCACTTTATAGACTGTATGTCCCTTTGATAAATCAGGATTCACAGTGAAATTGAGAAGAAAGCATTAAAGCAAATCTTGGATGCTCAGTTCACCTCTCCCCATTATTTCCACCAGCAGTGTGTGAGCTTGGGCTATCGCCTTTCTATAGTCTCGGAGTTACATAGTCATTACTGGCACTGACATTTGCTCTCCCTCCATCCATTTCCTTAAGATTATGAACGTCAAACAAAAAGTTGGCAGCAGACGGCAGATCCTTGACCTTCACTCATGTTCCCATGGAGCAGGCTCCTTTTGCAGCAGCTCCAGCCTCTGCTTCCTTCTGTGAGTCATCCAGCAAAGAAACACTTTCGTTACTAAAGTTATCTTTCAGATCACACTGCGACGATCGTTTCTGTGCATATTGTTTGCTCCGCTCTGTTTCGAATTATCTCCTGGAATAGTTGTGTCTGAGGTACGGCATTTGATTGCTTGACACTCACATAATTAAAACACTCTTGGTTTGGGGAAAACTGGAGAGAAACGACTGAGATCAATTTATTCTCATGGATCTGTAAAATTCACATACTGAATTCACGTTGCTAGGAATCAAACCTGTTCCAGCTTGAGCGAACAGGGATTTCGGTGTGTTCATTCCACACAATGCTGATATTGCTTTGTTAGGACCGCGTGTCTGAAACACAACTGGGAATCAGATATGGGTGTGCTTTTTGTTCCAGCGATTCACGGAGATGCCTGAGTAAATAAATGCTTCTCAGCAAGGAGCCTGGTCTCAATGGTTAGTTTGGGCTGTCTGCGGAACTGGAAGGCAGCACAGGGAGACCGAGGGTCCCATCGAGATGCTAAAATTCCTGCACTCACCCTGAAACAAATTTTAACTTTTTATTTTGACTTTTTCCTGTGCTTAATCACATAGTCTGAACAGCACTGATGAGAGGCAAGGTCAGCTTAGTCCGAAGCCCTCCAAACACCCATTGGAGTGGGATTTGTTTGCTTATGTGCAAGGTTATCATGGAAAACATCAGCCTGTTTTTGAAAAAATTTGCATAGTACACAGCATATGTCCCTGTATGCTCCAGGAAAGAAGCAGTTTTTAAAGCTGCTGGGGGGATCAGTGGTGAACAGAACCAACTGTCCATGATTCCTGAACTTCCCCCACTGCCTGGTGGCCTCTCACAAGCAGAGCTGATGCATGATGTGATGAAGAGGCATATGTCCGTCTTCCATGTGCTGAGACCTCGGGTCTTTCAGGCTATTTTATAAGTGTAATAACAAAAATGGAGCACTCAAACATGAAATAAATTGGGTCTTGTTTAGGAAAACAGAAGACAGAGCTCAGTCAAGATGAGGTGTATGTACCACAGCATTGTAAAATCTCATCCTCTCAGAGAAAACCTGTCCCAGTGCCGAACAGAGCCATCCATGTCAAATGTTGGAGTATGAATTCCAGGGGACCTGTGATCCATGAAAATGCACTTGGGGAGGCTTTATGTAACTTCTCTGTGTGTCACACCAGTAAAAGGTCAGTAGGGCTTATAGATGAGCCAGAAGAGGAAGGTGTGTGTGTCAGAAGGTTGGCTTCACACTGCAAGTAGCTTTCTGTGCAAGGATGGGGCAGATGGCTCACTCCATTCAGCCCATACACCAGCACTGGAATTTATCTTTTCATTCTGCTTATGGAGCTCTGGGACAGGCTGGCATACATGTGATCTTTTTCCAATAACCCGCAAGGATTGAGAAATTATACTTTTTCTTTCAGCTCACGGTTAAGTCCTGGGAGGTTTTTTTTGCTTTTATATTTTATATAGGTCCTGAAATGCTTATTATTTGTCACACCTTCCAAGGACAAGCTGTGGCCTGGGGTACTGAGAGAAGGAAAAGAAAGTAGATTTTAAAAATACCCAAAAGTAGACTTGTAAGCAGCTGAATCAGTGGAACATATTTTCCTACAAATACAAAACCTTCAACCCCTAAATTACTCCTTCCTCCTGCTCCTCTCTTTGTCTCTATGACATTCCCACTTGTCAGGACACACACCACGCTGTGGTTAGTACAAAATGAAGTACGCCCCATGGCCTGGCTACATGCACTTGCTGCTTGCTTGGCTAGGAACTGCCAAGCTATCGGCAACCCCGGATTTTTCTGTGCTCTTTACTTGGTTAAAGTCACAGGCTAGAGTCATGGTGGGCCAATGAAATGCCTGCAGGTCAGATACACCATGCCTTGTGCTTGTCTCAGAGAGCCTGGTGACCAGGGAGCATTGGCACTGTCCATGGATGGAGACCACACTAAGGGCTTCTGGTAAGAAAATCATGTGCCTCAGAAACTCAGTGTTACATGCAGTCATTTTAAGGTGTGGTTTTCTGGATTTCCATGAAATGTATAATCTCATAGCACCAAAATCAATTATTAAATAAAAAATATTAAATAAGTTAAATGAAATGGTAACTAAGTGGAAAGACGATTAACTGTATTAATATGCAGGGTTCTTCACAGAGCCCTTTCAAATCTTTTGCACAGTACGTTGGTTTGTCTCCACACAAAGAAAGCAAAGAAAAAGATCCCACCAAAATTATTATTTTTATTTTTAAAGGGCCACTTGCAGTATGAAGTGGAGGGCAAAGTGACCCACATTGCACCGCAGTGGGAGAGAAAGTTTGCTGCAAATTCAAGGGTTGCAGCCTTTCATCAAAAGTTGGGACCTTCCAGGCAAACAAGGTAGCATCATTTCAGATGCAGCAGCTCCTCTTCATTTGCTGCTTGTTGAGAGAAAACATTCCATTTTCCCGGTCATTTACTAGACCAACTCTGCTGCAGGCAATGCCTGTGTAGGCTTTTTCATATGAGGGCAGTGGGGCATGGTAGGTAATGGCTTACAGGTGGTTCTATTTACCTCTGCAGCTAAAGCTCTGAGATCAGAAATAAATCTTTCTCCAGCCAACATAAGCGGCTATTTCAGAGTTACTTTCTGCTGCATGCCTCGAGGTGCAGCAGGAAGGTCATTTTTCAATTTGTTTACATTCGGTTACCAGTGCTAAACGAAATGTAGTCAATGATTTCAGAATCCCTTTTGGGTGCTGTTCCAAAACCCTGCAATGAGATGCGGTGTGTCCAAGTGTAAAGAAGCTATAGTGATTAAGGCAGCATATTGACTGAGTTTCCTAATACACTTCAGGCAGGTGAAAGTGAACATATACATGGCACAGACTGTAGAAAAGCTCAGGGTTTGGCACTTACGCTGTATTTGCCTGGCTGTCTGCTGTAATAGTCAGCAAACTATTTGTCAGCAGACAAAATTGGCTTTTGTGGAAACAAATATTTTCTCAGTTTGTCATTTTCTCCCATGAGCTGTGAATACACGCAAAATTAAGATAAACATCAGAGGGCAAAGCAAATTCTTTTCACTTTTTGTAGCACAATGTAGACTGAAAACCATAGCTTCCAGACTCAGGGGGGCTTCATCGTGCGGCTTGGTCGCTGCAGCCCTGACCATCTCATAGCTCTCTTCACCATACACTAAAAAACTACAGGCTCCGTTTAACAGCCCAACAGCCACATGGCATTGGCTGCCATCTGCTGCAAGATCAGCTTCTGACACCAACTTTTCCAGAGGGGTCTGCATTACTTTCTACTTCTCTGTATGGAAATGCATAAGAGGTCAGCCAATCTATCAAAAAGGTCTCATCAGCCGAGCAGCAAAACTTTTTACTGACCATTCTGTGTTTGCTTAAGGATACCGTAGCACATACCATGCTGATGGGAGCTCAATTGGCTCCTAGGTTGAAGGGGGTGGTATCTTGGTCTCCCATGTCCCCAGGATGACCACAGTCCCCACCTTCCCCAGAGCACTGGGATCTTCCTCCTCAGGATGCACTATCTGGATTAAGTTGGATGCTTACTGGATGCTTAACAAAGCAAAGTGACTGGCACCTGTCACATCTCTGCACTTTCCTCCTCTCCCCTAGGGAGGAAGTGTGAGCAAAGGAGTATCTTGGCTTTGAGCCTGTTTATTTTAAGCTTGTTTTTCTTAAAATGGGGCATAAGAATGTCATCTCCCTACCCCAGACTCCATCAGACCATCTGCTCATTTTCAATCTAACTTGACAGGGGGGCAGTGGTCTTGAAGATAAGGTGTGAGGATGAGGGTGAGGCAGAAGAGAGAGAGAGATGAGTCCCTACAACCGGAGAGCCTGCAGCAGGATTTCATCCCTGCTTGGATGTCTGGGATGATCAGTTCTTGGCTCCAGGACACCAGTTCTTTGGAAAGTGGGCTTCATAGATTGCCTCACTGAAGTCTGTGATGGCCCTTATTCCTGGTCAAACCCTGTCTACAGTTTCCCATGCTGATGAGCTCTTCTTTCAGGGACACCTCAGACTGCCCAAGATAAGCACAGTCACTGTCTCTGGTCTTCATTCTGGTCCTCTGGCTGATCTGGTGAGTGCTGGGACCACGCTGAGCAACCCAGAGACTGCAGAGACTGGGAAGTTGATGAGCAAATCCCACAGGAAGGCGCTCTGGGGAAGTTGGTGACCAAGCACGTCATAACCTTCTGTGCCAGGTGATATGCAGTGCTTGCCTGAGCCTTCACACTGGGGATGCTGCATGCAGGCAAGCCAAGAGGCCTGATTTATCGAGGCCAGGTCGCGGCTGCATGGGGCCATTTGCTAGTGGAAGAGGAGGGTGTTGTTCCCAAGCATTGCTGCAGAGATGGACATTGACGCTGAACAAGAGAGAAGTGCTATAGCTGAAGCTTGTGTTGTGAGTATACATCTTCAGATGAAGGTGCTGTATGCAGATGGATTTGTTTCAAAACACTGCCCTATGCACGTCACCTCCAGCTGATTTACATCTCAGAGAAGAGGACTCAGACTGTATTGGTGAGCTATGTCTCAAGAATTAAGCAACTAACTTAAGTGACTTAAAACCTAATTTCAGCCTTTTCTTCACAACCCTTAGAAACAGAAACAAATTGTTTAAAGTAAAGCTAAGGTATGCAGCCAGTCACAGAGCTTCAAGTGTGCTTTCAGATGTACACCCAGTCCTGGGTAGCTCACTTGAAATAATGGGATTTGCCATCACCGTGTAACTTGTTTCTGGACAGCCCTCAAAGCAGAAGTGCTGCAGTGGTGGCTGGGTGTCTCTCTGCCAGTGCAGGACACAGTCTTGGGGCATCTTTCTCACACCACATTTTTGGCTGCTGATCTACACAGCCAGTGCATGGCACACACGGGCCAGGAGCATCTCTAAGAGGCCATCGACCAAGATCATCCACACAAGGGACAGATCCCCCAGCTGCCCCCTCAACTGCCAAAAACTTTCCGACAGCAGGCAGAGGCTGCATGAGTGGGAGACCAGAGGGTGATGTCGCATTTGCTCAGTCATGGTGGTAAGTGGCTGCAGCTCCTCTCCCAGCCTGGGCTGGGCGCAGAAGATCAGCAGGACTCAGCTTAGCCAAGTGTTTTCTCTCGGATCCATTCTCCATTCCAGGCATTACTTCTGTCAGGAAGGATTAATGAAGCATTTCATTTATTAAATGGGAGCATTTGGCTGCAGTGAACTCATCTGGTTGTTTACTATTTTATTTTACGCACATTTGCTTTTGACAAATGTTCCTGTTTTAATTCATACCTTTGCTATAATCTGTTCCTTTACCTAGACATTTTTCAAAGTTAACAGCATTAATAAGCATTTGTATACCACATGCTGAACAAAAACACCTGTCCACAAACACTATTTACTTAATTTGCTTGAGCCAGTGAGGTATTTATTTACCCAGCAACCAGTTAAAAAAGATAGCAGACAGCTTTCTAGCTTAACACAGTGTTGGTAGAAAGTATTGACTTTAAAATTGCACATAACACAATCAATAGGAGAGAAAAGCAGCTCTCTGAAATAATTCTGAGCTCCTGAGTATACTTATTGCCTTCTCTGACATTTTTCAAAGACTCATAGAATCATAGAACCATTAAGGTCGGAAAAGACCTCTAAGAGCATCTAGTCCAACCATCAACCCAACGTCACTGCGCCCTTTGATAATTTATTTTCAGATTTTTTTCTTGCTTTTGTCTGTGGTGAAAGCAGAGAGAGAGAGAAGGAAGAATTTCTAAAACTTTAGCAGATTTGAAAGAGCACTTGAAATGTGTGGGTTTTTATTTGTGATGTTCATAAGAGCTATTGAGTAAATATGAATGTGAATTTATTGGATACCCTGTACTGTGAATACTTACACATGTCTGCTTTAAGGAGGTACAGCTTGTACTCCTTGTGTGAGCAGGTTAAGACTGGAGGGCTTGAGATGACAACAGATTAGTTACCTTTGCACCCACCATTTGTTACTTGTTTTGGTTTAGTCTTTCCTTTTTCTTTCACTGTCTTTCTAAACAGTGAGATTCAGGAGACCCCAGAACTTCAGATATTTGGGATATTTGCCTGGAGTCCAGGCCAAATACGTGTTTCTCAAGGAAGAAAAATGTTCTTAGCATATGGATGTGCTGATTCTGAATGCTATATGAAATATTTAAGAAATAAAATAAACACATAAAAATATGTAGGAGGCATCCAATAATAATAATAATAATAATAATAATAAAGTGAGTGTCTATACTGTACAGCTGAGGCAAGGTTCTGGAGACAGGTGAGGCCCTAGATGTGAGCTGCAGTGGAAAGCTACCTGTATTATTTGACAGGTTTCGCTATCTTGCTTGGCTGCAAAACACCCTTTAGCTCAGAAGTTCTGATTATTTCTGGCCCCCGCCTTCAAGACTGTTTATGCATTATATATTTTAAATTAAAAACAAACCAGAAACTAACTGTGGACCCGAGAGTGAGGACCCAAGCTCCACTCTGCTCCCTTCTGTTCAGGTCTCCAGTCAACAAAGCTGAAGTTTTACTGTTAGTCTTTTCTTGTTGCACATCCCATTGCTGGATCTACAGACTGGTCAAGCTGGCTCTTGTGAATCTTTCTGGTCACTGCAGCCTTCTCTTCGGAGCTGTGCCCTAAGGAAGGCATAGACAGGGAACTCACCTTTGTCTCTTGATTACCCTGCTGTGTGTAGTTTCACATAGAGGCTTAGTGGGGAGCACAAAAATATTGCAATTCATATGCAGGGAAAATGGCCTCTGCATCAAAATGTATTTTGACTGTGTGTTTGCCTCTCAGCAACAATGTAGAAAACACTTAGTCTTCTTTCATTTCTATCATATGAAGGTGCCTAAATGTTTCAAGTGAAAACCAGAGCAGCCCTGTACTGGCTGTGGCAGAATTAGCCAAAAGACTGCTCCTGCCTGAAGGATCTGGGCAGAACAAGGACAGAGTGAGGGAGACAGGACAGGGCAAAGGACAGGAAGAATTTTAAAAAGATGAAGCAAGAGAGAGATCCTTGTCTTTTTGTGGAACAGAAGGAGAACAGGTGAGGTAAATTCATGCTGTGAGCCATGCGCACACACTGTCAGACAAAGGGTTGGAGATGGACAGAAGCAGGGAATGGATTCAATACTGCAAGTGTGACTTGGACAAACTGCCTACATGTACCCTGAATTTGTCACCTGCCTCCATGGCATCCAGAATTTTCGTGATGTTAAACAGTATATTCATCAAAACATGCAGTTTTATTTTATTTTTTTTTTCAGATGGGATTTGGCCTATTCAGACTAAACTGTTAAAAATTACAGTTTTATTCCTTTCCATTTTTTTTGCTTCAATATATTCTGAATTTCACTAGAGAATGACGTTTCCATTCCAAGCCTGACCCAAGGTTTCGAAAACTCCTGAAGGGATTCAGTCCTCCAAAATGAAATGTTTGGTGTCCAACAGCACTACGCTGCTCCCCGCACATCCCTGTACCGAGTTCTGCTGATGGCTGCTGGCCACAGCAGCAACGGCTGGCACCTGCCAGATGAAAGCTTTCTGTAATGGTCTGGTTCACTTGCACCAACAGTTCTATGCTTCAAATTCCTGTGTTAAAAATGATTTTAATTAGCTTATGTTTCCCCACCATCTATTGCCTTAAAGCAGAACTGCCCTTGTTTAATATAAACTTCTGAGATATTTGTTCTCTGAACTCTTTTTATGCAAATATCCTTTCATTTTAAATTAAAATTTGTTTCAAGTGGAGATTAGGGCACTGTTTTAGAAATGCGTTGGTTTGTTTTAACAAACTGTGCCATCTGGTGAGGAAATATGTCCCTGTCACTGTGCTTTTAGCTTTATTTTATTAGAAAGTTTCCCAGTGTCTAAGATTGAGTTTGGTTGTGTATTAATCCATGCATATTAATTAATTGCAAAGCTTTAAACATACATCTTAATATCACGGTAATTATTTCTGAAGATCCTAAATGTGCATTTGAATGAACAGATTTATAATGAGTTACTTGATGCTGACATCAAGTGCTGTCTCTTCAGTCAGCACGCTCCAGCCCAGCTGCCACGTGCTGCAGCCAGCTCAGCCCTGGTGCAGCAATGAGGCCCCACCTGCAGCCCCAACATGAGAAGGACATGGACCTGTTGGAGAAGGTCCACAAGGAGGATCAGTGGGCTGGAGCACCTCTCTTATGTGAACAGGCTGAGAGAGTTGGGGTTGTACAGCCTGGAGAAGAGAAGGCTCCAGGAAGATCTCGTTGCTGCCTTCTGATGTGTAAAGCGGGCCTACAGGAAAGCTGGGGAGGTACTCTTTGTCAAGCGGTGTAGTGATAGGATAAGGAGTAATGGTTTTAAGCTAAGTTAGGGTAGGTTTAGATTAGATATTTGGAAGAAATTCTTCATTGTATGGTGGTGGGGCACTGGCACAGGCTGCCCAGAGAAGCTGTGGATGCCGCATCCCTGGAGGTGCTCAAGACCTGCTGGTACCTGGCAGGGTAGAGGAAACTAACGAAGTTTTAGCCAAAGGATGCTCTGCCAGTTGAAGCCCTCTTGCAGCTGACAGCTTTACTCCCAATGCAGGGGGGTGCAAAGCCCTGATAGCTGTGACAGAAATGTCTCAGGCAAAGGGACGCTGCTCGGAGAGCCATAACTCAGCCAGCCTTCAGCACGCAACTGCCTCGCATGCACTAGCTCTCCCTTCTGCTGTGTGTTGATCCAGCCTCGTTAAAGCCCAACGTAAAACCGAAATCATTCATCATCTGTGATTAAATTAGTGCCCCCATAAAACTTTAATGTGCCTTTGGAAAATTAGTCACATTCAAAAAGCACCCTCCTGAATATTTTACCAAACATTTCTCACTGCATAGGCTGCACAGCAATATTTTTTTTATTTACAAAGACAATGCTTAAGTTTAATTGCAGTGTTTAAGGACAATGCAAGTTCTCCTCTGAATTGCACAGTTGCTCAGAGCCCACAGCCCACCCTTGCCATCTGAAGACTGAGCACAACTTCTGTACAGAATGTGCCTCGTGTTTCAAAACACACATCATTTCATATGCAGAGATTCATAATTTGGGGAGGTTATTTTAAGTAGTCTGAACAAGAAACTGTGGGAGCAGCGCGGGGATGGATGATTAAACGCATTTGTGCATTGTACAATGCCATTTCTGAGGCACATCAGGCAGTCGCTCAGTTTGCAGCATAGACTATGTAGGAGGACATAATTCCTCTCTGTGTGTTGTAATGACTGGGATTCATGGTTTAAAACCAGCAAACGGACTATGGTGCAACTCAATGCAGAGAGAAGCATAAAATCATTAGTGCAGGAGTATGATTGTTAACATTAGTGCTATTTGTTAAGCATTAATTATATTCTAGGCTTAATGCAAGTCATGAAATAACAGCTCCAGTTCTGAACTGTTTGCAGTTCATCGGCATTCTCTGGCTGCGAGGGGCCCTTCGTGTTGCTGCTGTGGGGTCTGCTCCGCCTGGTGCTCGCACTCAGCCCCATGCACCCTGTGCCTCTCTCCAGAGAGAAGTTGCTTCTCCAGCAAGAACTGGGTAAAAGGGGGCAGAGATTGGAGCTGGGGCTTCCACATGCTGCCTGAGTACCATAAAAAGCAAACTAATGGCCAACTTTAGAACAAGGGTGTCGGTTTTCTTATCAAATTGTAAAGAACCTTGAATCCATCCCCATGAGGAAGGGAAATTGCAGTGTTATTAATTTGCAGTGATTAATGAGGACTCTGAATGGTAAAGCAAAACTTGATGTGCTTTTACTGTAACAGTGGATAAACTAAGAAACAGAGCAGAGAGCACGTAGGAGAGGGCGTAGGAACAATGTTGTAGGGCTCTTTGTTAAGCTGGTAACAGCATCCACACCATTTTTCTCAACCAGGATGTTCCCTGGGGTGTTGCGTTATGTTCCAGCCCTCTTAAGAGCTAGCTATTCCTTCAGGAATGTCACTGAAATCTCAAACACTTTCATGCTTTTTGTTGCCTAAAATTATTAAAAAACAGGCTGCTTTCCTGAAAAAAAAAATGCTGTCTCCTGAAAGCTTCTCTATTTATTATGCTTAGGAAAACACAAGTGCTTTCTGATTCATTTTTTCTCTGGGGAACTCAATTACAGAACTCGATAATGAGAGGAATTTTTTAATCTTTTAATATAAATAGATAGGCTTCTTTTCTTAACCTAAATAGATAGTAATTTTTAAGGTATATTAATAGATACGCTCAAGACACCAATGAATCCTTCAGCAGACATCACTACTGTCAGCTTTACAAGTAGACAGACTCTCTGTTAAAGGCAAAAGCATATTAGCATGCGCGGCACACACAGTACTTGCGTTTATAGGTGAGGCGAATGTCCACTCCCCAGGTTATTCCCTAGGCTTGACAGGAGGATGAAGAAGGCGTCTCACAGGTTTGGTTTTCTAATTCTTCTAAAAATTCTCTCAGGTTGCCAGTTTCTCCTCTCACCATCAGAAGGGGTTTTAGACAGGATGTGCCATACATAAGAAGAGAGATAAAGCAAATACTGTTTTATTCATGACAAATCTTGGCTGCTCCATCAGACGTGAGCTGACCCAGAGGACTTGGGTTTACCAGGGACAAACTCCATCACTGGCCTTGGCCATGGGCCACGTGCATGTGCTAGGATCCCTGTGCTCCACCTCAAGAGATGGGTTGGTCATGCTGCAGGACCCGGAAGTCCCTCGATGGGTTCTGGCTTTAACACAGAACTGGAACAAAAGCGGGGCTGGGAAAGTAAACCTGGACCTCCTTCCAGAGTCATTCCAGACCCAGTGGTCACCCTGCCCAAGGAGCAGAGAAAGTTGTGTGCATGAAAAAAAAAAATGTTTTGGAAAGCTCTACGGATTCACAGTGGTGCTGCACTGCTGGGTGTTAGTGAGTGATGGGACACGGGTTCAAAGTGTGTAGAAACATCACTATGTGCTCCTGCAAAAAAAAAAAAAAAAAAAAAAGTA
>VXAV01008596.1:0-42880 GCA_013399715.1 Alectura lathami
TTTTTTTTTTTTTTTTTCTTTTTCCCCTCCTACATAAGGGCAGAAAAGTGCAAAATACACTTCACCAGAAACAATTATAAGGGGAGCAAAGGCCAAGAGTGTAGTGCTGGGCACAGCCAACTCAAAGTGCTGCTCTGGGGCTTTCAGATGCTAATATTTTTGCTATGTGAATTGCTGGATCATTTCATTTACAGGTATTTCACAGCTGGCTCTGGTTCTTTTATTAGCTTGCTTTTAGGGGTGGGGTGGGCAAAGCTTCAAAATTTTCTTAAATGTTAAAAAGACTGCTATTAGATGATATAGTAATGCTAACAAAAAAAATACATGCGTGATGTTACAGAGGAAAATAATTGTTTATAAGATGGGAGGTGGAACTGGAGACTGCAGAGGTTTGTTCCCACCAGCATTTCTCTGTTACTGTGGTTACTGAGGAAAAAATTGAAAAGATGAGCTTCAGGTCTTAGTCTGTGGAATGTGATGGAAGGAGCCTCAACTTTCTGGAATGCAAAAGATTAGTAAATAAATATGATTAAGTTCAGAAGCTTTATAGAGGAAAAGAAAATGTACATTGCCCTGTCTCCATGAGGGAGTGAAGCCACCTATCCCAGGCCGCGACCTGGTGGTGTCCTCACTCATTGCTGGGATGGGAGTGAGTGGTCCTGGCCTCTCTGGAAAGGAAACATGGACTTCTGTGCTGAAAGGACTGGGCCTGAACCTGAGTGAAAGGAGGGCCAAGAAAGAGCAACGGTGTTTCCTTGTCCCTATTCTTTCCCCTTGCCCTGCTTCTCTCCCAACTTCTCCCCCTGAGCGGTGCAGGAGATGGGATGGGGGCTGCGCTCAGCCCATCCCAGCCCGTCTCAGCCGCCCCTTCCTCTTGACACGCTGCCCTGCTCCAGCGGGGCCCTGCCCCGGGCTGCAGCCCCTCAGGAGCACCCTGCTCCCGCGGGGCTCCCCACGGCCGCAGCTCCCTCAGGAAATGTCCCCTGCTGCGGCGTGGGCCCTCCCCGGGCTGCAGGGTGGAGATCTGCTCCGGGGGGGCTCTGCGGGGCTGCGGGGGAATGAATCGCTGCTGCGGGCCTGGAGCCCCTCCTGCCCTCCTCCTCCTCCTCGGGCCTGGGGCCCCGCTGCTGCTGCTCCCTGCCTCGGGGCCTCCTCCTTGGCCTGTGCCTGCTGTGCCTGTGCTGAAATCTGTTTTCCCCGAGGTGTTTTCAGTATGTTGGATAGTTGGTGTTAAGACCCACTGGGAGTGGTTGTGAACGTAGCTTGGGTAGATGATGGAGTTCCCTGTGCTCGACTGTAGGTAGGATGTGGGGGCTCTACCGTCAGCAGCCGTTTCTTCTCCTTTCTCTTCTGCTCTTCTGCTTGCCTTTTCGTCTGTGAATGTGGGGGCAGACTCTGCTTTTTGTTTGTTCATTGTGGAGGACAGTAGAACCCTGATGTCAGCTGGACACTTAGCGCTTCACCGAAATGGTTGAGATCCTGTACTTAATACTTGATGTGGTCAGAAATGGCCACACTGCTGTCCTTGAGGGGAAGGTGTACTGACGGCAGCTGACACAACTGGGCAGGAAAAAAAAAATCTTCGGAAACTTTTCACCAAGTAGTTACATGAGATCATGCAAGCGTTGAAGGACTGGCAATAAAATCTGCCTTAACCCCAAGCTTAGTGTGAAAGGTACACGTGAGTACCAGCTTTTCATCTTCCGTAGCACAGTCTACTGCTGTTCTTCCCATGGGGAAAGGTGCGGAAGGAAAAGGGGAAGGGAAGAGAGGTTTGCAGTGATTGTATAATCTGAATTTCAAAGTTAAGTGCATTAAGTGCAATTTACAGGTTACTAGGTGGCAACTTTGAGTATAACCATCTTTTGGACAAGGTGCAGACTGTTCCAAGCCCAAGATAGCCTTAGCATAAGGCAGAACACACTGCCTTGTGTTGTAGGCTGTGCACTGATTGAGGTACCCGGCGTCTCTTTGTTCCTTATAGATCTTCATGACCTAAGAGATTTTTGGCAAAAACCTTATTTTGCAGGTTGTTCTCTGTAACTTCTAATGAATATTTTTCTTGAATACTTTTGTGAGACAAATTACAATAAATAGGATATAAATTCATTTGTAGACTCATAGAGTGTTTGGGGTTGGAAGGGACCTTTAAAGATCATCCAGCCCCCCTGCCATGGTCAGGGGCATCTTTCACTACATAGGGTACTCAAAGCCATGTCCAGCCTGACTGAATACTTCCAGTGATGGGGCATCCATCCACAATTTCTAGACAACCTGTTCCAGTGTCCCCACCACTCTCATCATCAAAAATTTCTTCCCTAAGTAACTGCTAACAGCACCTCACAGAACTAGCCAATATGGAAGGAGACAGTAAAACAGAGGGATTAAACAACCTGCAGTCATTTGTGCTGATCCACCATGACTGGGAGAGCTTATAGCTAGCTGGGCTTGCTAATGGATTTCTCCTCCTTGTAATCATAGAATCATAAAGGTTGGAAAAGATCTCTACGATCACCTAGTCCAACCATCAACCTAACACCTGTATGGCCACTAAATCATGTCCCAAAGTGCCACATCTACATGTTTCTTGAACACCTTCAGCGACATTGACTCTACCACCTCCCTGGGCAGCCTGTTCCAATGTCTGGCCGCTGTTGCAGAGAAGAAGTTGTTCCTAACATCCAGCCTGAACCTCCCCGGCATAGATTGAGACTGTTACCTCTTGTCCTATCACTAGTTACCTGGGATAAGAGGCTGACCCCCACCTCGTTACAGCCTCCTTTCAGGTAGCTGTAAAGAACAACTCTTTACAACTTCTCTTCTCTTTACAACTTCCTCTTCTCCGGTATGACGAGTTCTAATATCTGTAGTAACAAACACCTGTATTTTTTCCTTGTTAGAAAATCTGGATGTTGAGCTCTTAAAATACTACAGTCTCCACGCTTGCAGCAGAAAGAGAGCTGAAGGTACCAACAGAGACAGAGTTGGCATATAGGATCTAACTCCCAGGCCTGTGCTCTCTCTGCCACTCTCTCTTGAAAGTCTTGACACTTGGGCTAAGTCTATTTTAGGCCTCTCTGAGGCATGACAAAGCCTGTGGACCTTTGAAATACTGCTTACAACATTGATGCTTCTTAGAAGTTGGCAAGTGTTAAGGTTGAGCTCATGCGACTGTGGTTACGTTGGAGCCTTGGCAAGCAGAAGGGCTCTGCTCAGGGAGGCTCCCAGCCTCCCTCTGCTGTGACAAGCCACAGTGGCTCCAGAAGGAAGAGGCTGAAGACATATTCAAGTCCTCTGGGGTGTCTGGTACCCAGGGGAGACTCAAGGGTCCCCAGGATGTAGAAGAGCATTAGCTCTGTTTATCCTTTTGCACCCAACTGCCACCAGACTTCTTGGCCACTGTCACCATTAGTGAAGAGCAACTCTGAATCTGAGCTCCGGCAGTGCGGAAGAGCACTTGATGGGCATGAGGAAGGAGTTGGTTTGCTGCTGCTCTGCTGTCTCCATTGACAGATGGCACACGTTCACAGCTGGTCAGTTGAGTTGGTGGATTAGGAATGCTCTCGAACTTCTTCTGCTGATTAACTCACCTCTGAGAGTGCCCGTGTTTCTGTCATCTCTGTCTGACTGAAAGATGAAGCACCATCTTCCTGGACAGAGTCCTGGTCTTGCTTATGGGGACGTTTGTTGTGTCTTGACTTGACAACAGTGATGGTATACATGAGTAGAGAGCCTGCAAGCAATGTAAGCTGCAGCCATTCTCCTCTGCAGTGTTGGCAGCTTGTGATGTCTTTTTACACTGCCTTCTGTTGGAAATGCAGATTAAGTTTTGAGGTCTTCCGTTCTCTTTTCAAGGTGCTCCCTGCATCACGTCAGGCAGCAGAAAGTTTTTGGCACAAAGATTTAAGCAGTGTACAACAGTTTTCTGCAAGGAAATGGAGCTCTGCTCTCTGAGGGCCCAGTTTCACCCTGGGTTGTCCAGTCCTTCCATGTGCTAAGGACAACCACAAAACTCATCATATTCTGTTCCAAGTGCAAGGTATGTGCTCCTGACTGTCTTTTCCTAAATATATAGCAGTTTCATAGAAAGTTTAAAGATAGTTAAGGAACACGCAAGCAAAACCAGGCCCTCCATTTGGGTTGGAAGAAGGAGAAATAACACATATCAGATGTTGGTTCAACACTTAAGGCATTACCTGAAAGATAATCTGCTGATGACTGCAATGTTTAAACTGAACGTCGAGGAAAATGTATTTGGGTGGAATTCCAATTGCTTGCAGTGATTTGCGCCTTTTCAGAATATTAAAAAAAAAAATAAAATAGAAGGAAATAAGAATATTGACTTATGTCGCCAGACATCCTTAGTTTCTCCCTCTCCTTCTGCCCTTCACCTGTTCCAACTAAGGTTAGTTACCAGAAGTTTTCTGCAGAGACAAGATTGAGATGTAACACCCTGTTATATTAGCTGGTTGAAGCAAGCCATTTTATCTAGCTGATGTATTGTTAAACTATTACTCTCTGATAATTATACTACCTCCTTTATCACCTTGTGGATGGGCTCACAGAAGTTAGGTCATGTATGATTCTTGGTCCCCATCTGTTTTGTATGTCCCAAAATGTGGTATTTTAACAAACCAACATGCAGAAGAGGAATCGTGAAATCAGGATCATGATGGACTTTGTGGCTGCGTTAGTTAGGGGTTGTTCTCTGTGTGGTTTGATGGATGTGGTGATTCTGATGTGGGTTTCTACTTACTGCTGGTTGTTTCAGTAATGGGGGATCTTTACGGCAGCTCCGTTAGTGGTCTAAGTGGGAATTTGGAGAACAGGGGATGGGTGGTTCTTTGCTCATGTTCTGTTGTGGCTCACTCCTTCCCGGATTCCTTTCTCAAGCAAGATTATTTTAGGACTGTGTGGAGAGATGATGGTCTCCTTTGGCATATCTCTTGCTCCACTCTGCTCAGCCTGCCTTATTTGTTTTACTTTCTAACTGTAGCTTGGTTTTGCCTTAGGTCATTGGGTTTCTGGGACAGTGACTGTTCTTTCTGTTCTATTTTTATTTAACATCAAGCACATTTGGTTTCTCAAGCTCTTAGTGGTGCTATATGTAATGCCAGTAACTAACAGTGTTGATAGTCCTCATGAAGGTCTGTGGCTGTCTGTGCGCTCATGATGGAGATATGGCAGCTGTAAACATGCTGCTCTGCTTTGAATTTTCTTACACGACTTCTGCATTTTGTTTTTTTTTTAATGTACATGAAAATAAACAGAAGAATCAGCCTGGTGAAAGCTGTCTGTGCTGACCTGTCAGAGGCAATGACTTCACCACCACTTCAGTGTTCACTTTTTCTTGGGGCAATGTAGATAAAGCGCTGCATCATTCTTGTGTGTGTATGTATTATCTATATCCAAGTAAGTTTTGGGTGTGTTTGTATGTACAAACATGTGAAAGTATCATTGCTTTAACTTTCCTCCTAGTAGCTTCCTCCTTCTAGTTTCCATCCACTTCTCTTTTTCTGTTCCACTTCATGTTTAAGTTTTATGCCTGTGGTGTTTTTCATTTGCGTATTTCCCTTTTTTCTTTCCTTCTTTCCCCTTTCTTTCATATTCTGTCCATTCATTATTATCTCATCTGTGTGTTTGTCTCCTACTCCAAGATGGTTTGTAATTTCTCTTCTGCATGGCTCCTCCTTCTTCTCTTGGAGGCAGATCGCCCATGCACCCTGATAGCATTGCTGCACGCCCCTGAGAGTCTGCTGCTGCCTGAGGAGCGGCCACAGCTGTGCCTGTTTCTCAAAAAAAGGAATAGGAGAGTGGGAGCTGCTGCCGTTTCCCTTCTCTATAAATGAGTGTCAACCTGTCAGCTTTTGCTTCTCTTACCTCCTTCAGCTTGCAGCTTGCGTGTGTCCCAAACCCAATGGTAAGAACTGAAGCAGTGCGTAAGAGGGGTTAATGGCTGTAGCGCTGCTCTCCTACATCACAGGGTGACTGCACTCTGCGCTCCGAGCTCTGGGTCTGCATTCCAGCCATCAGCTCTCTTACCTGTCAGCTGCTAATTTTAATAGTATTCAAGCTTTCCAGCCTGGTTTTGAACCCATTTCCCTCTTGAGGGATTTGGCTCTGGTTTGGGCTGAGCCATGTGGCTGTGCTGCTGCTCAGCTCCTTCTGGGGGACAGAGGGCTTCTGGGGGTGCAGGCAGCAGAGCAGGCTGGTTTGCATGTGATGATAACAGCTCAGTCGGTTTGAGCAATCCCCATCCCTTTAAGAAGACACATGGGGACAGCATGTGGTACCACCGGCCCTGCAGCAGTGGGAACAGAGGGAATTTTAAATGGAGCTGGGGTGACGTCCTGTAGAATGCTTCCATTTCCGTGTAAGCAGTGAGAGCTGTAAAGCTCAGCGTCTTTTATTTTGACTCACAGGCTTTAAAGCCAAATGTTTTTAGTGCTTCTGATCATAGAAGCAGAGGGATCTGAAGTAGGGAAACACTTTGATGTTGGCAATTTGAAGAATATGCTCCATATCACTTTGTGGCAGACCTTTTATTCTTGGCTGCATCAGCCTCGTGGGCCCAGCGCAGCAAGCGAGTCAGTTGGATGGCTTTGCTTGCACAGCTGTTTTTTTCCAAAAAATCCCAGGACTCAGCACTGCATTTCCCGTGCTGGAAAACCAGTGCTTTCTACTCCCCTATTTGCAGTGTTGGCAGCCGTTCCCCAGCGTTTCTTCGCCGGGTGGCAATTCCTGAACGTGCTCAGCCCGCGCTCTGTGGCGGTCAGGTCGAGTGATCTCTCTGACAAGTGGGGTTGGTGCAGGCGTGTCTGGGGGCTTTTACTGGCAGTCAGCTCTTGGAAAGATGTGATGCAGGCACAGCATTTCAAGGGGTGTCATCAGAGTGAATGCACAGAAGCCAAGCTCCAGACCCTCCATTCATGTTGCTGATGGTATGTGAGAATTAAGTGGGGTGTAAGCACTCAGTGTTGTGTTTCATTCAGGATGACTTTGCATTTCTCTTTTTCCCAAATGTCTCTGCAGTGCAGGCTCCTCTCATAAGCAGTGGTGTGTCCTGTGCCCGCCTTGGGTGAGGGTCTATTTCAGGACACATCCATAACTCGATCTTCCTGATGACTCCTGCAGGCAGGGGCCAGCTAATGCCAATTGTTAGGGTGCATTGCTATCTTCAAGACACTCAGGCCCGATCCTGTTTCCACAGCATTCCCAAATGAGATTTTTATCCTGGTTTAGTTCAGAGCAGGGACAAACCGTTTATCTGATGAAGAGGCTGGTGGTGGTGTTGGTTCCTCTGCATGTGGAATAAGGTACACTTCTTTACTAGCTGCAACTCCCGGTGTGGGGCTGTTTGACTTGGGAGGTGCAGGCGACCTTGCCTTGAGAAGGATAAGGATCGAGTCATGGCTGGGGTAACCTGGCAGGAGGAATTGCTTTAAAAAAAAAAAAAAAAAAAAAATCTTGATGGAGAGTGTCACCATCCCATGCTGTTCAGGTTAGTGCTTGATGGTGAAGCTTGCACTGCTGTTCCTCCTGAGTTTTGAGCTCGAGCGCCTCATACTTGCTGTTTCGGGGCAGATGCTCGTTTTTTTTTTTTTTTTTGACACAGCATCCTGCTACTGGCCCTGGTTAAAGCCAGATGTTCTTAGAAAAAAAGGTGGGTGAAAGTGGAGTAGATGGTTAGAAAGTAGCCAGATCATATAATTTTCTACAAGAACATTTCAAGCTCATACTGGCCAGTGCCAAAGTTATGCGAGCCCACTGGAGAGGTTTTTTATGAGTTGTAGGTGGCAGATTTCAGCTAGCTGACAGCATCTAAACAGATAAATCTTTTTTTTTCTCTTTTTTTTTTCCTCAGTATCAAAGTGTGTGGCCTTTGCTGCTTGAGTGTCTCTTCTAAGCAGCTAAGAAGTTTTTCTAGATGAAATATGTTTCTAGGCTGAAGTTGAGAGATAAATATAACTCTGAGCTGGTGAATTGAAAGAAGGCCATAGTAAGTGTTATGTTGCCTTAGCCAGTTTTTTTTTCCTTCTTTTTGTGGTGATTCTGTTCTAGCTTAAAATGGAAAACCTCCTGAAAGATGTTATTTTTCCTGTTAAAAGAAATTACATGCTGGAATGCCATTCACTGGTTTATGCTGCAACCAGTAAAGGATTAAAGCCCCCCACCCCTCTTCCTCAGCTGAGTGCTGCGTGTTTGGAAAGCAGACGCCAACTGTAATAATAATAATTCAGGTTGAGAAGCGCAGAGCACCCTGTGATTAGCAAAATAATTATTGCATACTGTAGAAACTGGGAGATGTTTTTTGACATAGCAAGAGGAATGTATGCTGCAGCTGCTTTGCAAGGCACTCGGCTCATGTCACTCTCTTGACGTTTCCAACATACAGTTTTGTGCAGGAACCATGCAGACAAAAGTGTGCTTGTAAAGCGATGATTGCTTTTGAGTTTTCCAGTGAATTCTGGGGATAAAAGTGCAGCCAGAAAACTTATAAATAAAAGTTCTACACACTGTGCTCTGCTCTCCATGGTAATTTTTTTTTTTTTTTTAATTTGGATGCGTGTGCTGTGTACATTCTCTCTGCTTGCCAGGAGACCACACTTTGGCTCTAGGACATTNTAGGAAATTTAAAAAAAAAAAAAAAAAAAAAGGGAGAAGGAGGGTATAGGAAGTCTTCCAGAACTTTTCCACTATGGGTGCTAGTTCAGATCCGGGTCAGTGTGATTGTGGCAGAGGTCTCTGTTACATGGTGCTGCTCTGACATCTGTAAAGTGAGTTTGTAGGCTTGTCACTGATTACTTAAAATCTAATCTGTCCTTCTGCATAACAGCAAACCATGGATTTTATGCATACTCTCCTTTGATGTTTTGTTAGCAAGGCATGATAAAGAGGGCAGGGTTTCTCTGGCTGTGTGCTACTGCCCCACTTTATCTCCCTCAACCTTTGGCGTTGGAGCTGCAGCGCCCTTTCTGAGACCTGACTGCTCCTTCCAGGCTTTGGGGCTTTAGTGGCCTTTTGCTGACTGTTTTGGGTACCAGAGCCCTGCTGTAGTGACAGAAGCAGCTCAGGTAGGTGGCACTTTGGACCATCCTGGCACCTTTACTGGCAAGGCAGTGAGCGGGTGTCGCAAACTGAGCCAGGCAAAGCCCAGAGAAAAAACGGTGAAATTATCATGGTGTGGAGGCATGAGAAAGAACAGCTACGTGGCGGTGAAGCTGGGGAGCTCACACCATCTCCTACATCTGCATGCTCAGTGTTTGGGAAATGTTTCTTATGGGCAGTGCAGGGCTTCCCCAGTCCTGGGCTATGGTTCTGCTTCTGCCTGGGCTGCTGCCCAACCTACACACCCTCTCCCTTTTTTCAATAGTTTATCTGTGTATGAGTACTGTACCTATATAAATAAGACTTTTTTTTTTTTTTTAAGAAAAGAAACAAACCCAATATGTGGTACTCTTAAGGGATTACATCAGTTTTTCTGAAATCTAGTTTTCCCCTGTTTTCCTCTTCAAAACTGCCTTAAGTATTTGCATAAGACTTGTATAAGTAGGGCTCTTTTTTTTTCCCCTGTGATGCCTGCTTCTGTAGTAGGGAAATAATAATTAAAAAGTCTTAATTAGGCTTATTTTCTTCAGGCAAGCAGGTGGAGTATGTCCTTTGATCCTTTCCAACCTTATTTTCTGTGATTTCATATTTTTCTTTCCTATATCTCTTTTGTTGACAATGAGCAGAAAGATGTGTGTGTTATTCATGTATATGCATGTCTGGATACACATGCGCACGTGCTCTTTTCCTTTATTACAACATGTGTTTTTCCCCAATTTGAAGGCAGTGTTTATTGCCTATATGCAACTGAACAAGCCATTGAGTTAATATCACCACATGAAGCTCAGGAAGACCAGTGAACGTTTTTCTAATAAGAGGATATTCTGGTCCTCTTGATAATCAGCCCCCCATTGTAAAGGCATTTTGAGTCACAGGTTTAAATCTTTGTTCCAGTGGAAAAGATTTTCATGGTCAGCCCAAACAAGCATTAAATCTTGTTTTTTAGCAGAGTTGCTTAAAATAGTACAAATTCTAAATCGGAAGGGTGACTCCAAGGGAAAAGAGAAAAAATTGAAACAATGCAAATCATGGTTTGGTGGCACAAACCTTCTGTCCCACCCCAAACCTTGATAGAAATTTGGCAGGGACAGCAGGCTGCATTTCCGTGCTGTGAGATGCTGCATGCTTTAGATGGCTGTATGGAACTGGATTTAGATCTTCCCTGTGGGTGGTTACCCCTCTTTATTTTAGAGATTCCAGTAAATTACTTTGGCATAATTTCCACTGGTTTTCTTCTATGCAGCCTGATTGCCCTGCTTTCTACACCCCTCCTGTATTTGGAGGGAAAGGCTTTTCTGGAAATGTGCCTGAAGTCTGGAAACATGGTCTTTCTGGGGTTTTGACCTGGTATTTCCTTGCTCTTCTCCCCTACTGTTTAGGCAAGTAGAACTGCCCCAAATGGACCGATAGCTCTTTGTACAATTCTGCACAGCTCATGTGTTGCATTTGTTTTCAGTCACTGGGATTGCTATGGCAGCAGCAGCCCTTGGGATTATGATTCCATCACGACAGAACATTAAGTCGGGACAGCCCACGCTTTGCGACTGGAGCGGCGGTGAGATGGCGGCTGGCTGAGAGGAGTCGGTGCCGAGGTGAGCTGGGAAATCTGCCTGATTTTATGGGGATGTCCTGAGCGTGGTGGGTTTTGCTGGCAGCATTGCAGCAATGGGGGGGCTTAGGGCTCTTAATGCGCGTTTTGCTCTTCCTGAGAAATCCACTGTTGAAATACTGCAGGCATCGTTTCCTACTTGTCCCCATCCAGACACAGATCTTAGTGCTCACTTAGCAGCTCTCTACCCTTAAGTGTGGTTTTGCTTCTGGAGCCCCAGTTTGATCCCTGTGCAGCTGCTCTTGTGCCTGCTGTGTTGCAGGCAGCGTGTGCACTGCCTCCCCTGTGACCATTTCCTTTCGTGGTGACATCCTTGTTTGCCTTCAGCTTGGTGCTGTCCTCTTGCTGTGTCCTTTACTGGCGCAGTTGGCATGTGGCAGCTCTTTGATGTGCTGGCTCTGGAAACTTGGAGTGCGGCTGCCCTGTGTTCGGCATGATATCTCATCATGGTATTTTCCACACTCCGTCCTTGAGCTAAGACCTGTCCCTTTGTATCTCAGTCCTGTCATTCGTCCTCCTACATCCTGCTGAGAGTATCTTGCTCTCAGTGTGGTCCACCCTGGAGAGGCTGCTGGGGTAATTCTGGGAGCTGGGGAAAGGGCTGTCACTGTCTGGAGTTATCTCAGGGCATACATGGGCTTGTACGTGCTTAACTCTGAGCAAACAAGATCTATACTTCCATTGCTTCTTTATCACACGGGAATGAATGGCAGTCAGCGTATAAAGAGGCTTTACATTGCACAGGTTGTGAGCTTGCCCTGCCTTCCTCAGTCTCGCGTACTCCCTTAGTTCTCATGACTGTGGTACTGAAGCATCTTTCCAAAATTGAAAGGTGATGGTGGATTTAGTCTTTTCCTCAAAACAGTCCCTGCGCAGGGAAGAAGAGTGATGTTAGCATATGGAGCTGATATATTTCTTATTGATGATACCTTTAAATGATTAAACATTTTTTCCTTGCATTATTTAGGGGAGTTATGGTATTCATCATTAATGGAAAGATGCCTGTTTAGGGAAATGTGTGATTCATATTCATAAATACCAAGCTCTTGCTTGTCCTTTTGGAGTAAGTGTACATCCTTCTGTAAATACCCTCTGCTGCCTCACCTGTTGGTGTAGTTAACCTGTGGCTGTTAAAGGGTAAGGTGTTTTTCTAGCTAGATAACTAAGACAGCACTTATATGAGACATAGTAATTTAAGAAAGGAAGTAATATCTAGAAAACCTCGGTACATTTGAGATCTCGTGCTAGCAAATATTCAGATTAATGTTCTTTATTTTACTGAAGCGATACTGGAAGCGTGAAGATTCCTGCCGTTATGTGTGTTTCTGTCCTCATGGCATGGTGCAATATTGCAGCTGGGTTTTATTGCAATATAGGACAACATTAACTGATAATTTTGGTTTTGGTAGAGCACACTCCCCCAGGTACATGAAGACGTGGGTCAGGTTCAGTATGTTGTGATTCTGTCAGTGACCTAATGTTATTTAGATATTGGGTATATCTGATGGCACATGAAAATCTTGCTAATGTGACCCTCAGGTTCCTGAACATCTCTGAAAACCTGCACCTCATCTCTCTTGACTCTTCAGAGTGAGCAGTTCTTGTCCTCACCCAGGGGGGTCTGTGAACAGCTTTGTTCTTGCATTTTTTTGGCTTTCCCTTGTGGAAATGAAGATGTACCAGTTAATTTTTCTAGAACCGTAAGTCATTAAAGCACTTTATTTTCTTTTCCATACAGCAGAAACAAGGTGTGTTTTAAAGATGAAATGTGTCTGTAAACTTACCTGCTGCGTGCAATACAGGGCATCAAAATACATTGATGGAACTTGGATTGACCTCCAGAGCCCCTGTGCTTCATGCATACTGAAAACTATCGCTTTTAACTGAACAGAATACCCTGAGTTGGAAGGGACCCACAAGAATCATCAAGTCCAACTACTAGCTCCACACAGGACCACCCAAAGATCCAGATCCTGTGTCTGAAAGCGGTGTCCAAATGCCCTTGAACTCCGGCAGCTCAGGGCTGTGACCATGTGACCATGCCCACCACCCTCTGGTGCAGGACCTTTTCCTAACACCCAGCCTGACCCTCCTCTGACACAGCTCCATGCTGTTCCCTCAGGTCCTGTCACTGTCCCCAGAGAGCAGAGATCAGCGCCTGCCCCTCCCGCTCCCCTGTGAGGAAGCTGTAGGCCGCCATGAGGCCTCCCCTCAGCCTCCTCTGCTCTGGGCTGAACAAACCAAGGGACCTCAGCCACTCCTCATACGTCTTGCCCTCTACAGACACTCCTTATACGTCTTGCCCTCTAGACCCTTCACCATCTTTATAGCCCTCCTTTAGATGCTCTCTAACAGTTTTATGTCCTTCTTATACTGTGGCACCCAAACCTGCACCCAGTGCTTGAGGTGAGGTTGCACCAGGCAGAGCAGCAGGGACAAATCGCTTCCCTTGCCCAGCTGGCAGTGCTGGGTCTGATGCACCTGAGGGCACGGTTGTCCCTTCTAGCTACCAGGGCACACTGCTGACTCAGGTTCAACTTGCCATCAGCCAGAGCCCCCAGATCCCTTTCCAAGAGGCTGCTCTCCAGCCTCTGGTCCCCCAGTCTGAACATGTATCTGCGGTTGTGCCATCCCAGGTGCAGAATCACTTGCTATTGTTAAAATTCATATGACTGATGACTGTCCAGCCCTCTAGTCTGTCAGGATCTCTCTGCAAGGCCTCTGCCCTCTAGGGAATGCTCCTCTGCTCCTCGTAATTTAGTATAATCTGCAAACTTAACAGTTCATTGAAGCCTCATGCTTTTCATGTGTTTAAATAGATTCTATCAGATTTTAGGAAATCAAGACTTTGATGTAGGTTTTCTTAAATAATTAATCTAAAAGCTGTTTCTTAAAGAAGAAAAGGGTATTTAAACAGAATCTTAATTGTTGACAGTTGTTTTGGTTGATGATTTTTTTTTTTTTTTTTTTTGAAGTCAGATAGCTAGAACAGAAGAATGACATATCAAACTAAGATGCAGACTTGCTTCACTGATGTCTATAGTGTTTCAGAACTAGGATACTTCTCTGACACCTCCAGTGCAACATCTATTTTATATCTGCCTCATGTAGCACAGTGCAGAATCTAGCGCTGGGAGGTGGGGTGGTGGACAAGAGGAGTGTGAGTACCTACCTACTCACGGGTAGGTAGGGTGCTAGGAACCTTGAAGCTGAAAGAGTGAAAACTGCACTTAAGAGTCAATGAGTTCCTCTGGAGAGTGCAAAACAGAAATAACCATTAATTAAAAAGTAGAGAATGTGTGTAAGAGGTTTTTCCCGCTTGCATTATTCCTTCCCTGCTTGCCTTTACTAATGTTTGTTTTTGACTTTCAGCCTCAAAAAATCTCTGTAGGAGCCTGGAAAAGGGTTAAAGTTTTTGTAGCTTCTCCCTGTGCAGCTGTACCAGGGAAAACAGTTTGCTGCTGCTTCACCTTCTTTTATTCGTACCCTGCTTGTCCAGCCTCTTGTGCTGGAGAAGGTGAGGTGCTCTTCACGTGTCATCTCAAGCTTACTGAAGTGCCCTTACACAGTCTTTCTGTGACGAATGGAGTAACAAGAGCTCACAGATGCGGATGAACCTGGGAACACAGTGAGTTTTTGAGTAGGGCCTGAGGAAGGTGTCACAGATAATTCTGTGCTCCATATGTTGCAGCCTTACCCTTTGGGCAAGCTGTTGAACTCTAATGCACTTGGTTTTGCAGGGCATCATGGTATCAGGGGAAAGGGAGCTGTGCTTCTTGGCTTTTGCTGCCAATTAGTTCATTGCCAAGAACATAGGGATTTTTTTATTTTATTTTATTCTACCTAATTTGTCTGTGGAGGCTCTGTTTAATGTCTTACCCTTATTTGAAATGTGGAATTTATCTGCTGCTGTTATTATCCAAATGCAGAGAGCCTGCAAGGCTTCTTGTTTTGTTCAGTCCAGCAGGGACCACTTTGTGCTCGGTGTTTGTGCAGCACCATGACTATGTGCAAGATGGGGCTGCTTAGGCTACAGAATACACAAAACAGCGTTTCACAACAGTCTGTCCTCCAGCTCTAACAACTTTTTTTTTTTTTGCTTAAAATGCAAATGGGATGGGCAGGCTTAGTGGGATGTTTCTGGAGGTCTCATTCCTCAGGTAGAGTATTCTTATCTGCAATGTGAAAGCACAGAGTGAGGAGACAGAGCATGCTCTCTCTAGCTAGAAATCATAGAACCGCAGAATGGCTTGGGTTGGAAAGGACCTTAAAGCCCACCCAGTTCCAACCCCCTGCCTTGGGATCTGTTGTCACCCACTAGATCTGGCTGCCAAGGGCCCCATCCAACCTGGCCTTGAGCACCAACAGGGATGCAGCATCCACAGCTTCTCTGCACAACCTGTGCCAGTGCCTTGCCACCCTCTGAGTATGTGTGACCCCATCATCCTGCTTCTGATTTGCATGCCACTGGGCTTAAACTTGTCCCAGGTGCTACACTGGTGCAGTTTCAGGGAGGTGAAGAAATACAATTTATGGAAGTGATAGAATTGTAGCTGAAGATCAGCCTACTATGTCTTTAAGCATGTTCACAGATAATGTGGTGATACTGGGCTAGAGGCACCCCAGAGATGTCCCCAGCCCTGTAGGTTCCACCTGCTGTGTGGGACACAGCTGGTCACTGACCAAGAGTGCCACCTCTCTGAAGCTGCATCCCCGTCCTGGTGTTTTCCTTGTGCCTCCCATGAATCCCTTTGCAGCCGTCTGTTCCTTTGGCCTCCAGTAACCTCCTGTTTGTCTCCCTTTGAATGTGACCCCCCTTGCTGGAGAGCCTGGCTGCGGGGCTGTGTGTGTTTACAGTGGTCACGCGGCTCCCACGGGGCTGTGACGGGTTCCCGGGTGCTGAGCATCTCCAGGCACGTGGTCCCGGCGTGCGGTGCTTGGCCTCTCCATGCCTGGGAGCTGAGCAGAGGGGAGGAGAAAAATCTAAATTCTTAACTGTTGACTGCAAAGGAGAGATAATTAGCGAGATGACAGAAAGCCCCCCTGTTTGTGGGGTGAACCTGAAATCATTGGGCTGCTCTGAGTCTGTGCCTCTGAGCTGTGAGGCTGAAGTGAATGGTGAATCACAGCTTGAGAGGCAATAAAAGCCTGAGTCATAATCCCTAATACTACAGAGCGGATTTGCTTTGGTTTTTTGTTCCTGCATGCTGACTAATGTGCAGAGAAGCAGCAAGAGCCCTTTCGCTCCTGTTTCATCAGGGAAAAATGCAGCCCTGTCTCCCTGCACCTCGTTTCCGTGGCTTGTTGGAGCGTGGCAGTACTCAGCTTTCCAGTGCGTCACAGCTGGGTGACCCCAAACAGCTGCTGACAGCCCCAAAGGCCAGGGCAGTAGCCCTGCATCTCTGCCGCTGCTGGGCAGTGAGAGGGGCACCTTAAAATACCCCGGTCTTGCAACCGGAACCTGTTCCTAGAGATTATCAGAAGTGATTTATTGATTTAGAAAGAGGGCTTGGTATAGTGAGGGCCACCCAGCTCCCACAGCTCAGTGAAATAAATGCACTGACTAAGCTAGGTGTCACTTTCCCAAAGATGTTCCTACAGCTGCCTGAGTATAAAACCCCAAAGAACTTTAAATATTAATATTTTTGTAGGGTATCTTATTTTTGGCAATTTATTCTGGAAACGAACTCTCATTGTGCTTTTGAATTCAGACTGAGCTGTGAGTCCTACTTGCAAAACTCATTTTGATTAGACCTCACTCCCCAAAAGATGTACATAAAATTGAAAGTAATTAAAAAAAACAAAACAAAACACCAGACCTTTGCTTCCATTGAATAGGGTTGGGAACAGAGCACTGAACCAAGTCCCCGGGTCCAGCGCTGTTCACAGTTTGATGCAGCAGATGTCCCCAGGGATGCTGCCGCGGGGGTTAAATGGTTCCGTGGAGGGTGGCAGAGCTGGTCTGCCCTGCGCAGGCAGCTTCTGCCTTTGGAGCCAAGTCTTGGCTGTCCTGTTATTTTAACTGATTAGATTAATTTCCTGGATGAAGCAAGTAAGTGACATTAATTATGTTATATTACCAATATAAGCTGCTGTTTTAGGCCCCATATGCACTTAAAAATATTTTACAGTATTTTCTTTGCTTGAAGCTTCATGTACAGAGTTGTGCACGCTCATGCCTGCTTGTATACACACATGCACACAGAGAAAAGAGATGCAGGTGATTTAAATTTTGGTGAGCAAAGCATTTCACTGTGATATGAGACTGTTCTTTTTGCCTTACAGTATTCTTAATTGATTTTTCATTATTACAGATATTGGGGTGAATGTTATCCCCAGAGAAAAGCTGGCAGTGACTAGGTTCAGTAGTGGCAACTGGGAGTTCCTGGTACCAGATCCGAGTTTCACTGCCCCTTGTACACCTAAAGCTGCTCTGATAGAGCAATAATACACATGGTGAAGCCTTGTAGGTGTTTTTGTTTTCTGCCTTGTGACAGGTTATTTTTCAGCTAAATCAGTTCCGTGACTGATTTGGTTGATTCTTCCCTGATGGTAAGAAATAAGCTCCTGCAGCAAAAATGATTTTCTGTTTCCTTCCTCCCTCCCTCTCCAGTCACAGTTGAGGCTGTGGGTGTATTTTGGAGATGCATCTATATATTTTTTACTTTTCATAATTTTATGGGCTGCTAGCAAATCTGAAGTATAAATCAAGCCAAGGCAAGTGTGAGATGTCTTGGCTTCTTGTCTGTGGAAAGGAGATAATATGCTTTTGGTTGTGAGGATGGGGAATTTGCAAGTCCTGGATGTGGATTTCTGCCCCCGCCCCATGTGTTTGAGATTTAAGGGGAAAATGAAGTCTTTGAATATTAAAGAGGAATATGTATTTTTGTAAACACTAAAGCTTCTTCCTGTAGGAAAAATCTTCACAGATTTGACATTTAATTCTTTAATATTTTTATCCACCGATAGTGATGCAGATGTTTTGCTGCTTTAGAATGCAAACCTTTTCCAAGTCAAACATAGCACCTTGACGTAGGATCTCTCCCATAACCTTCCTGATTTCTGCCTTCAGTCTCTTATCTCACCCTGTGTAGGCCAGCCATGCTTCTGAAGATAGTCTCACCTGTGATGATAGGATGATAGCAACCTCTGGCATGTGAGCAGGCAGGGACAGTAAGTAAATGATAAATATACATCCAGTTGAGCCTGGCCAAAGGTCCAAAATGAGAAGTGGATTTACCTTTGCAAAGATTCCTTCCCCCTCCCCCATGTAAATGAAATGGAGATAATGATTTAATTCATGCACTCTTGGCATGTCAAAATGTCTAAATACGAGTGCATTAGAGCAGGTGAAATGATTCCAGCGGCTTTTCTTGGGGGGAAGTGCATTATCGCTGCGAGGCTTTGATAGAATGAGGGCAAACTTGTATAAAATGCCAGCGCTTCCTGTTCGCTTTGTATTTGCGTAATTCTCAATGCTTTCGCAGGGCTCCTCGCTTTCAGATGTTTGCCCAAACATTAAGTAATCCGCAGCAGCCTGGGGCGATCTGTAAGTGGCTGTAGTTTCTGCCCAGCAGGGTAGGGAGGCTCTCACTGGGGTGGATGTGATGAGGTTTTGCTGAACTCTTCCAGGGGATTGGCACCCGACTGTCAGCGCCTGGGACAGCCCGGCCGTGCTCAGCAAGACCTGCCTCAGCTGAGGTTCGTCATGTGAGAGCAAACTCAAGTGCTGCCTTAATCTGGATTAAAAAATCAGATAACTCCAGGTTATTCAACTAAGCAGCTGTGGCTGGGACATTTTAGGGGATGTACCCTTTATTTCTGGTGGGATGGCTTACATGATTTGTCCCAGTTGCTCCTGTGCTCTGCACGGTCTGTGGGATTGTCTGTGCCCAGTCTTTTCTCTGTATCCTCACCGCAGATGGGATGTATTTCAGCCTGGGTAAAGCCCGTGCTGCAGCCTTATCTGTCTACGGCCAGGCTTTCGCATTTGCTTGGCTGGGAGCCTGAAGGCAAAAAGGGTCCTGACTTCACTGGATGCCGTGGGACTGCTCAGCAAAAAGGCCAGTACAGATTTCCCAGCCTCACAGATTGCTGGGGGTGTCCGATCTGGTACAAACCCACTGATCTCATGAAAGCCCTCCCAGCTCCCACATCAGGCATTGTGTTAGAAGGCGGTGGAACACAAGAAATGAATCAATTGGCATATCCTGGCAGTTGTATCTAAGCCACGGGGGATGTCCAGAAGGAAATGGTGTCACACATTGGCAAGGCAGCAGCTGCACTTACTGCCTTAATTGAGATTTGCTCATTGAAAATCTGCAGCTGAAAGGCTGAACTCTGAATGTTGGACTTGGAAAGTTCGTTCTTTATTTATTTTTTTAAATCTAAACATACGGATCTGAAAGCTGGAAACCTATCAGAGGTACAGGCAAATAGCGTCTGAGCGCCTTTGGAAATAAATGGCTTGGGTGGACACTGAGCAGTAATCTCCCAAGGCATCTCAAAGGGAGATGGAAGTATTTGGGGGATAAGAAACAGGAGTGTCTGCTGTAGCAGGGGGGCTGCTGGGCAGTGGGATGCAGACATACTGAGCAGTGGTAGAAACAACCCCACTCTGAAGTATACTAATTTTGAGGAGATTACATTGGACTTCCTGTAGCGTGCACAGAAAGAACATTCAGTGATGGATGGGAGTGGTGGAGCCTTGCTTGTCGTTTAAGTGGTGGCGAAGTCAGGCTCAGTTAAAAGCTTTTGTTCTTGTCATGGAGGCTGTGCTTGGAGGACTGGGGTGATGTGGCACTGTCCATCACTGTGTGGTTTTGTCCTTGCTGGTAGTTCAAGCTTGATGTGTAATTCCTGTCAATCTTACATACACAGCACAGTGCTGTGACGTGATTCCCTTTGCTGCAGAAACAGATTCCTCCTACCCTCATTGCTGCACCTCCAAAAGCAGGTATATTGTGCTTCTTTTCTCTGCAGTAGCCCTGTAAACGTCTGGATTTCTGGAATTTCCTGTTAATTGTCCAGAATGAGTTCTGGTCATAGTGGATGATTTGAACAGTTGTGGCATGTAGTTGATGGAGGATAAGAAGCCAGCTAAGAGATGCTCCCAATGAGCAGAGGAACATGAGTGCATAATGCTGCTGGAATCATGCAGACTCCTTCCTTACCATCACAAGAAGCCAAGGGGTATAATCTCAGCAACAGATTTATCAAGCAGCATCCTGAGGCTCATTGGGCCACCTGCCCCGCTACTGCTGGAAAGCATCCAGAGCTGGGCATAGCTGGGGACCTTTTTACTCCAGCCTGAAGTTGTTCATAGCTTGCTTATACTCGGTTGTTCTTGTGCCAATATTGTCTTTGGCTTAAATCACTCCTTCTGTGATAAGAAGAACAGACTTGCCCCCTCAGAGGTGTGCAGCTCTCTGCTCCTTGCAAGAGGGACTCATCATCTCTCCTCTGCTCTTGGCAGCTGTGATGGATTCTGTTCAGATGCATCCTTCTTGAATGAAGGCACCCAGATGGGTCATAATATCTTAAGGTATTCTGCTGTTACTGGTATAGCCTTACATCTTTAAATCTACCAAGTATACTGCACTTCACTCTCTGGCCGCTGCCAGAGTCATGTTGCTCTAGAAGCCCTACTGTGCTGACATCCCTGGTTGTCTCTTCCCAGCCTTTGACAACATCTGGGATGTGGGGACACACTATTGGCTCTTCTTCTTGCTAAAGTGTTATGCTTGGAAAAATGAAGGGATTTGATCCCAATCCACCCACAGGGAGTGACAAAATTTCTGGTGGAACTGGCCCTAAGGCTGATCTTTTTCCATTGCTGGAACCAAGTCCTAAGCTTGGCATCTTTGTGAAAAAGTATGCAGTTCTCAGAGGGAGCAACAACTGAAATTGTTTATTTTTTGTGTTTGAGTCTTTCTTACCAGGATGGTTTGGCAATGTGAGGTATTAAAAGTACATTTAATATGATGGCATATTAATGTTTGTTTTAATTCTTGTATTGATGAGTAAGAAGAGACAGTTCTTTGTAATTGTGCTGTTTGTGTTCGTAATAGACTTTCTGTGGCTAAGGTGAAATTGCTGCTTCCAATTTTCTGCAGACTGGCAGGTGCTTCAGTTATTTGTTTAAAGTATTTGCATCTTTTTAACGGGGATCTCAGGAGATGATGAAGTGAAACGCTGAAGCTTTTAGGCACTGACATGGTTCACCTGTCTTTCAAGGGGCCCCTCAGTGCAGTGGGTTTATTGCAGCTCCGTGTGGTGAAGCCAGGACAAGCCTGTGCTGTGGGTGGTTAAAGTTGCTTTTTGCAGCAGCACAGCTTGAAATAGGGGTGCACTCTGCTGTAAATAAGGGCTTTATGTCTGGGAGACATTTACCTCTCCAGCTGTACTTTCGGTGATTGTATTTTGAGGTCCATCTCCTAGTGTAAAAAATGAACAGTCAGTGCAGAGCAGATGCTGGCAGGGCCTTTGCTTACCATGCTTCGTTTCTTTTGTGTGGAAGGGAAGAAAAAAAAAAGGAGAAAAGCCAGCAAAAACAAAAACAGAATTTCTGTTGCAGCTGTTTGAAACAATAAATGAACTACAATGTGATTTGCTTTTTTTTTTTTTTTTTTCTTATTTCCTCATCCAACTTTATTATTTCTCAGACTTGGCAGTGGGAGGGACCGTTCTCAAGGCCTGGTGCTTTGCCTTTGTGCGTTGGTGACTCACTGGAACGAGATGCACTCTGTTTACTAGAGTGCAGAATCTGCGCGTGCCTCCCTGCTTCCCGGCGTGCTGGGTGGCTTTGCCTTTATTAAGGGCTATCTGTATGAGATGACTGTGGGAACTCAGCTCCAGTGCCAGCACCTGAGCTGCTGGATAATGGAGTCAGCATGCTACGTAACAACAGTGATGTAATATGCAAGGTTTTGACCTGCAGGAGGTTCAGCCAAGGTGGCTGAAGCACTTGCAGATCCAGCCACCCCCGCTGCCCTTTTCCTGGAGGTTGTTCTGGGGCACGTGGGAATGGTGAACATCACGTGAAGCAGCTCAGATGTTATCCTGCCCTGCAGCTTGGTGTGTTAAAGTCATCTGAAACAGGTTGCTGATAGTACTCTGTGCTCTTTTCTAGGAAGAGCAACGGAGAGTGGTGGGTAGCAAATTTCTGAATGATCCGACTTGGCTCACCTGTGCTAGGGAACCTCTACTCTCCTCTACTGCCAGACATGAAATTACACCCTGGTGTGAGAATCAGAATAGGTCCGATGGGGCGAACACACAGTAGGAAAGCTATTTGTGAGGTGATACATGTATATATCTGCATAAAAATACACAGTTGGTTTATTAACCCTGTGGTTACATGGACTTGTAAAGGCTGTGGCAGGTGGTCTCCTGGCGATGCAACTGCCGTGGTAGGTGTTGTCATCTCTGTGTCTGCTCTGCTTCCTGGAGGCTGCTGTGGTCCCCATCAATGGCAGAAGGGGAACTGTGTCAGTTCCTCAGCTGCTACGAGTCGCAGCTGGTGACTTAGTTTAAACTGTTAATTTAAGCTAAACAATGCAGCAGGTCACTGGAGGGTGCTGATGTCCAGTGGTGGGTGATGATGGGAGCGTCTGTGCGCCTGCTGGGTGTGCATGTCTGCTCTCCAAACATCTCAGGCTGGAGACTGGATGCTGAACAAGGGTGATAGTTTGGTTTGGTCCTGTCTGGTTATTCCTGGGTACTATGTTTAAAACCCATCCATTTCACTGGAAGGCTCATCACATGGGTTCAAATTCTTCGCAATTATTCCTGGTTCCTTTAGATGTGCAGAACTGTGGTGCTGATGTATTACTGCCTAGCGTGCTTCAGGGCATCCTCATGAATAGGACGTCACTGATGTAATTGAACCATTTAAAATGACATACAATAAGCCCCTCCAGGTTGCCCATGTCCGTGGGGATACTTGGGGGTTTGAATTTAGAGGGCAATTTCATGGTTTTCCAGAGGTCCATTTCTGCAGGGCCTATAATGAGGAAGAGGGTGGCAGGAAGTGGTGATGTGAAGGCAGCTGAGGACCACGAGGTCTCTAATCCCCCAGTGCCCCACAAGTGTGGCTCTTTATGCCTCCCTGTTCTTGCTGCGTTAGGGTCAGAGGAAATGGGCTTCCGCCGTCCCCTCCGGGTGCCATGTGCTGCCTTCGGTGGCTTCTTTACGCTGTCATGAACACGAATGAAAAGAAAGGAAGATAGGATGCTGTTGTGTTGGCGTGGCTGCATTCATGCAGAGCTCTACCAATGTGACTGTTTCGTTTAAAAGAAGACCAAAAATTTTCCACTTTGTGTGTTCCTGACTGGTGGTAGTTCTGGTACGGGAATCACTTATGGGAACATGTAGTGGCTGTACGTGTTCCCAGACCTGGCAGAAAACATTCAGACCTCCACAAATAAAATAAAAATGTGCTCATAGTTGCTGCAGATACTTATTCCTTACCTGCAGCAAACCATATGAGTCCAGCTTCAGCAGCCGAATGGACTAAGATTAGCTCTGAGAAAATGCAGCTCTGAGGGAGTGAATTCTTCCTCAGATTTGAGTCCTGTCCCTGTCAGTGAGAGTAAGTTACCAGCTAAATTAGGCTTTGTCAACTCAAGGCCAAAACTTCATTGTAGCTGTGGAAAGAGCAGGCTGGCTTTGGCATGTCTGGATATCGACATAATGTGTTTCCTGGTAGTAGGTGTTGGGAAAGCCTGCATCTGCTGTAAAATGAACAGCTCTTTCCTTGGAAATGTACTGCTGAGATATCGGTGATGGACAAATCTACCTTGATAAATGTGACTTCACAGATCGTATTTTCAGCTTCATGGAAAAAAATGGAAAAGGCATCAAATGTGTCAAACTATTTAAAGGACAAGTCTGAAAGTTTGAAGGTAATGCATTCTAAAAATAAACATAAAAAATGATTCTTGAGCTTGGGCCAGGTTATTTCAAGATCAAAATCAAGGCCACAGCACTCTAACTCTCAGTGTTGGTTTCCAGGTCATTTTCATTGGCTTTGTTGATCTGTGCTGCTTTTGAGGTAGGAAAAAATGCGAATATCTACCAGCATCTTTACACACTTCTTGAAAGCGTGTTCCTGAGGAGTCCTGACTCTTCTGCCAGTCCTGTGTTTGCTTGCCTGTTCTGTGAGGTGTGGTGCTCTTTTCCTTTGATGTCTTAATTTACCCATCAGAAAAAAAGAAATAAAAAGTAGTTGTGGTGCTTTTCATATGATCAAGACTGTCATAAATTAGAACAGGCTGCCCAGAGAAGCTGTGGGTGCCCCATCCCTGGAGGTGCTCAAGGCTAGGCTGGATGGGCGCTGGGCAGCCTGATCCAGTGGGTGGCAGCCAGCCCATGGCAGGGTTAACCGTGTTGGCATCGAAGTCCTTTCCAACCCAAGCCATTCTTTGATTGTGTGAACTTCTTTTGGTGTCATGGTGTGTGACACTGTCACTGTCAAAGTGACAGCGTGTGGATGGGTCCTATGACAACAGTGTGGCAGGTCCTGGGACCTGCTGGGTTGAGCAGCCGTGACAGATTTGTTTTTCCAAGATAATCTTTTATCAGGAAAGCAGCTCAGGAGATGTAGGTGAAAGGTGATGTTGACCCAGTGCTGCCGCTTTCCCAGCTGCATCCTCAGCTTTTTAGGCTTTTTATGGCCTCACTGCGTCACACTGCAGCTGCTGGGCTGCTCGGGGATCATGGGACAGGTTTTGGGGACTGGAGAAGCACAAGCTGGTGACAGAGTGTGTAGGAGCATTAGGTTTGTTGTGCTGCAGGTATGTCTGATCTGGTGCCATGACCCCCAGATGAGCAGCACTGACTGGGCCAGAGGAGGGCAGGTGGTCTCATCTTCTTGAGAAGAGACTGAGTAAGTTGAATATCCTCTACTCAGTGTTATTTTTGTTTCTCACTGCTTGTAAGCCCTGAATAATGAAGTTGTTACCGTGCCACTTAATTATGATACTCTTGATGAAATGTCTGCTCCTTCTTTTCTTTTTCTTTAACCTTGGGACCTTCTCTCGACAAATATATCCCACAGTCTGATTATGTACCATGTGGAAAAATATCTCCCTTTATCAGATATGCATTCGCTATCTTACATAAACAGGGAAAGCTGTCTAGAAAGGGTACTAACGTTTGCTCCTGCATAGTCCCTGATAGGAGGGTGTGCAAATGAGAAAGGAGGTTGGCAAAAAGGGTTTCTTGAGTGAGTGGCCTTTAGAAGGGGTAATTCCAAGTATTTCAGGTTAAATCACAGACCTGTGAATTGCTTCGCTTGAGATCATGCCTGCTTGCAATAATCTGTCTCCGTTTTTGGTGATAGAGGTTGGCCATCTACATGAAAACAGATCTTCTGTTCCCCTGCTGTGTCCTTAGAGCTGATTAAGACCTTGACTCCACAGAATTTAGTGGAGAAACCTGAATGGGACTCTCCCCCCCTGGCAAGGGCGCAGAGCAAGAAATAAACCTGGTCCTTAAGGGAGGCAGATCTTCTTAGGCTGATGTATTTGCACAGTAGGTACAATACAACTGCAACTTTACGCATAGCTGTTGTGGTAGACAAGTGCCTTTCTCCACTGTAATGGGACAAAGAGCAGGTGGGCAGCAGGGCCCAGTGGGAAATGTGTTTGTGGGGTGAACCCTGCGTCTGGCAGGGCATCCTCATCTGGGTGACAGAAAAGGGACCTCTTGGACTCTCAGAGCATGTCTTAGAGGTGGATGAAGTAGTTAGCTGCATTCACATGGAGCTCATGGTATGTGGCTAGGAATTCCTCTGATGCCTTCAGGTGCTAATATAGTAGTGAAGTAATCCTACCAGTTTTTATTTATTTTTCTTGTCACTCTAATTTGAACACCAACAGGTGAAATTCTTTTCAGAAGTAGTGTGCAAGCTCTTCCGAAAACTCAGGCATTAAGCATTTAAGAGCCTGGGCTGTGTGACATGACAATATAAAACTATTAGCAACAAATAAATGAGTGAGAAGAGGTGCGTCCTTCAAATAAAAGGTAAAACAAATAAACAACATCCTCTTCGGGTTGCAGAAAATGTAGTTGGGTTTTTGTGTATGTTGAGGCATCCATCCCTCCAGCTGAGCTGGAGCCTCACCACTGCCTTGCCAGTGTCAGGCTGTGTATTTATTTGGCAAACACAGAGAGGGTTACACAGGAGTCAGACATGTTTGCCAGGGTCGTGGTGTTTTTTTGTTGTTGTGGTGTTTTTTTTTATTTTATATATTCTCCTGCTCTAGGTGCAGCTACAACAAACTTGATAAAGAAGAGATGCAGAGTGACGGAGCAGGTTGAAATGACGTGGTTTTGGTCAGGAGGATTAAAAGCTTCATGCAGGATAGGGAATGCTGCTACTAGACAGTGAGCCAAAACCTTTTCACAAATGTGTGGGAAGGGGCAGGAATAGATGTAGACCAGTGCTTGATGGGACTCTTTGCATCTCTTCCTCCAAGCAGAAGAGGGGCTCTCCTTTGGATATTAGCAAAGAATGAGCACAGGGTTGTAGCTTCGTAATGTAACTGCACTGGTGCATTAAATAAAATGTTTCCATGCTGGATCTGGATTTAGTTAAACCAATGTCACATCTGTGTTTGGATGAAGCTTAATCCTACGTTGTTATGAAATCTTTCCTAATAATAATATTTTCTTTCACCTCAAGAGGGTCCTGAGCTAGTGCCCATTGACTGCTCCACGCTGCTCATTAATGCAGCCTGTAAAAGCAGGTAGGCAATTATTTGGATTTGCCAGCAGCTGCTGAAATGAGTCAAATTATTCCATGGGCTTTGGTTTGACTGAAAACACTTTCTGTTATTATTTACAGAATATTGAACATGTGCCCTTAATAGAGAGGTTAAAAAAAGTAACAGGAAGATAGAGCCCAATCTGCCAAAATGTCTTTGCACTGCTGTTCCCAGAGCTGTTTTGAAATCTTCACCTCGGGTGCCTCTGCAGCACTGTGTGCCAGCCCACAGCATGGAGGGGTTTCTCCTGGGCTATGTGGGGTGCGGGCGTGCACCCGGGCTGGAGCGGGGACCTCGAGCCAAGCGTGACAGTGCTCAGCGAAAGCAATTACTGCTCTGCTCCCATCCAGGGCTTGGAGAAGGAGGTGGATGCTGAGAATTAAGCTTTGAAAAGAGCCAAATGCTACGCTTGAAATTCATCAGCCATGAAAGGGGTGATTTACAGTGATTAAAAAATGGCTTTTTCCTGCTTGGCCCTCATCGCCCTGCTTTGGGCCAATTTGCTTTTACTCACACACCCACAGAAAACACTCCCAGCAAAGAGCGGTGTTTGATTTCCCTATGGGTTCATGAGGTGAACCCGTTCACAGGAGGGCCCACGAAGACCCCGAGGGAGGATATAATACTTGGAGGGTGCTGGAGAGGAACGGCACAGCTGGAAAAGTCCCCTTCTTGGACCAACAAATCTGTTTGCTGCTAGTGGATCTGGAGCTGTGTCAGTACAGTGTGGCTGCAGCAGCAAACAAACTTTGCCAGCACCAGGGGCTTCTGTCTGAGTCCTTGTCCCACCCGTGCCCGTAGGCTGTATCCGTACCCTTGGCAGGACCAGCCACAGCAGCTGGCACATCTGTGCCTCTGGGGAGCTGCAAGTGACTTTTTACACGGGTGGATAATGGTAGGACAAGAGGGAATGGGCTAAAACTGAGAGGGGAGGTTTAGGTTGAACATCAGGAAGAAATTCTTCCCTGAGAGAGTGGTGAGGTGCTGGAACAGGCTGCCCAGAGAAGTTGTGGATGCCCCATCCCTGGCTGTGTTCAAGGCCAGGCTGGATGGGTTCCTGGGCAGTTTGATCTAGTGAGCTAGTGGCTGGCAGCCCTGTCCATGGCAGGGGGGTTTGGAACTAGATGATCTTTGAGGTCTCTTCCAACCCAAGCCATTCTATGATTCTATATGCGTGCTGTTTCAGCAGTGGCAGCACGGAGGGCATAATGGCATGGATTGCAAACCCAATGTAATAGAGGCATTGCAGAAGACTGCAGTAGTGGTGAGTTGATGAAAGCCAAAATGAACTGTGAAGGAGAGACCTCACATTGGCTGGTTTTACCTTTGATGAAAAGTGAGTAATTTAAGTGGGATGTAACTGATCTCACTGTTAGACACTTCCACAATTTTAGCACAACTCTTCACTCCTGGAGAGATGTAGTTGTGAGAATTTCAGCATTTGATTAACTATAAAGCATGTTTTTAGCCTTTATGGTGACAAAGCAAATCCTGAAGACTTAAAGAATATGTCTAACATAAAGAACCAAAGTATAATGATTAGAAGGATTATTTTTGTAGCTGGCTTAGTGATTCTTCCTGTAAACTGATCAACTCTGTGGTAGACTAAAAATCAGAAATAGATTGTAGCAAAAAAGTGCTGATAGGCTTCAGATGAACCCACCCACTGAGATGGCTCTCAGGAAGCCGTGGTTCATTGTGGGTAGATCAAGAAGCGAGGCTGCAGATGGGGTTCGCAGTTTCCTAGGATCCTGCAGCATTTTCCCTACAAGGGAGCCCTGCAGCAGGCTGGGCAGCATGCAGCCCCGGAGATGGAGCAGCAGGTCCATCCTGTACCTGTGAGAGTTCTTTCAGGCCTTTGGGGCTAGACGCAGGCTGGTGGGAGAGCTGATGGTTTCCTCATTGCCACGTGCCTGCGTAAGGGACCCAAAGGAAGAAAGGGGCTCTTGTTTGAGCCCGCCGGCGGCACGGGAGGTAAAGCAGTCCCCACTTGGGTGTGAACAACGGGGCAGCGATGGAAACCTGGGCGAGTGCCAGGGTAAATACCAAATGTCTATCCTGTTGTAAGGAATTAAAAGAATTACAGAATTAAAAAGCCAGAAAGGCTGAGCCTGTGTGCTAATTCGGCTTCCACTCAGGCTTGTCTGTAGCTTCTCTTCTCCGGTGAACAGGACTGTGGTCAGCACGCAGTCGTTGTCCCATTATAGCTGCTGCACACTCCGCTGGGCATAAGCGAAACTCCAAAGTAATTGCATCCGCGCGAGATACAGAAAGTGCCTTTTGTTTCTTTGCAGGCGGAGAAGTCAGCTGCTCGGGTGGGCTGTCCGCTAGCAGTGTTTGTCTCAAAGGGCTTTTCTGTTTGGCTGAGCTCTTTATCATGCCTGATCTGTGATTTGGGTCTTTGTCACGGCTGGTGATCGCCTCCTGCTCGCTCATAACGTGCGTGGAGCTCAGTCACCGAGGCCTTTCAGAAATAATGAATTCCCAGCCCCTTTCTTCTCTCTTTCTAAGGGGTGATGTGATGATTTGCTCGGGCTACTGACCCAGGCTGCCTTGTCTCCATGACAGGGTGGTTGCTGCAGATGTGAAGGTAGATATGTGTCTCAGCAGTGTAAACTATTCTAGTTGGACATTTTTGTTTTGTTTTGTTACATCTGATATCGGAAATGGGAAGGAATACTGGTAACTGTGTAAAATCTTTATGAATAGGAACTCCTCCAGTTCCTTTCAGTGGGGAGGAAAAGCATTGCTGTGTTATCTCTGTATGTTGATGGCCTGGTAGCAGCGATCTGTATTTGCTGTTGAGCATTGTACAGTTTTTGTGTTTACCAAGACAAACACAAACTCAGTAATTTTACACCTGTTGCATGACCCTTTTATAGCAATGTAAGCCATGGGTGAGCTCCCTCCTGTAAGACACAGCCGAAGCCAGCAGCAACGTTCGTCTCCTGGAACCTCCCTCAGCCTGGGGTTTTCTTGTTGAAGGACTTTGCTCGCAGGGTGGTGCTGGCAAGGGCTTCAGGAGGTCTGGCTTGCGTTAAGGAAATCAGTGCTTCTGACCCAAGCTCAGAAAAATGACCTGTGGCAGTCACCAGGTAGAGCTGGGTTGAGATGCAGACACAGCCATCAAGAGTGGTTGTCCTAAGATGTGTGTGGAAGACCAAGATGAGTCTGAAGAGGAGAAGGTAGACATGAAGCACAAAGCATTACAAAGAGAACAAGGACTGACGTCCTACAAAGTGCTGCACTGCTCACCTGCAGGCGCTGCTTTCCATGGTGGTCTTTCAGAGGGATGCTACAAAAAGCGTTTGCTGACTTCTCCTAAGACAGTGTGATGGGTTGAGTGGTGCGACGTACCAACATCATCCTCGCATGACCTTTTGCCCTGCCTTCACCCCATGGCACTGCACAACTTGCAACAGATGGTGTGCCCTCCTGTATCTTCAGTCAACAAAGCTGTCAGAGGAAGATTCCTCTTCCTCCCAGTTGCGGTGCTTGCCATTCACACTGATGCGCAGATCTTGACTTTTGTAGAAACCTAGAGTCACAGTCTCTTGCAGGTTGGAAGGAACCCCCAGGGACCATTGAGTTCAACTCCTGTCTCCACACAGGATTACTCAAAATTCAGAAACCTATTTAAAAGAGAAAGCAAACAATAATAATAATAAAAAAAATTCTCCTTCTCTTGAAGAGGAACATGTTTTCTCTGCAAGCTCAGCCTGGGGAGCAGCATTTCTATAAAACAACTTTAAAGCCAGAATTCACAGTCCTGGAGAGCAGGAAGCACAAATTGCTCTCCTATGCTTTGTATCCCTGTGCATCAGATCCGCAAGTCTGATTTTTCCCCTCATGCACATCCCATACTAGAAGCATTTGGGAACTGACCAATGTGTACTGCAGCACATCTTGCAATAGTCCTGCTTCTGTGTCATGGCAGCATGCAGCTGGAGGCAGAGCGAGCTGGGTTTTTAGTGGGTCACTTTATTCATCGACTGATCTTGGTGCATCACTGAGCAGTTGGGTGTGTGTTCCTCCTGCCCAGTGAGCCTGCTTGCATTTGGAAGTAGCGTGTCTATCTGAGCTGGAATCACTCAGAGCTGAAATGGTCGTTTTTGATAGATCTGGTAGTTTTTCAGTGATCTTTTATTTTTTCCAGATCAAGCAGCTCAGTATCCCTTGAAAATGACGCTAATTCTTTAGAAGGCATGTTTTGCAGAGAGGAGGATGTATGGGATGCTGTTTTGCTTTTAAGAGGTGATTTTGACAGCATGAGATAAAATGATTTTTCTTGCTACTAGCACCTACTAAGTTGGGGAAACAACCATGTCTTGAATATTGTAAAAAAGCTAATTAATATTTTCCTCATAATTTGTTCCTTTGGTGTTTTCTATGCATTAATCTTTCTTTTATTAGGGGAGTATCTCCCTCCAGTCCCCATTAGAGAACATCCTAACATTTTTCTTTTGATACAACTATGTCATCTGCATCAGCAGATGGGAGAAGAAGTGTCATGGTTTTTCACAGGTATTCCATATCATGACATCATGTAATAAGCTGACACAGGTGGGAGGACTGCTAAGGGGAAACCACAGCCCCCAGAGTGCTCCTGTCCCTTCCCACGTGATTTCCAGGTTCCCGAAGCTGCTCCCCGCCTCTTTCCCCTCCGTGGACACACATAGGTCAGGAGACACTCCCGCACTTTCCAATTTATTAGATTTATTGCTCTCAATTCCTTTCATATTGTATTATCTTGCATTCCTTTGCCGCTGTCAGTATACTAATTATCTTTTACCTCAGTTGTGCCTCCTCCATTCTCACTCCTCTACCCAGTCTCTGTGAAAAAGGGGGGGGGTGGGGGAGGGAGCTAGACCTTGTCATGGGACAAGCTTTAATTAAACCAAGACAAGAAGTTTATTAAATCTTACTCTAAAAAGTGTCCAAGATGACATTAGATACTTGGAATGACAGATTGTGGGATGTTTGCATAAAAATTAGGGTTTTTTTTTTGTGTTAAAAACATCTCCAGGGTTAGAAGAACAGTACTGCTTAGAACTGTTTCAAATAATACCCCTGCTTGTGATACTTATTTGGAATTATGCAATGAAGAAAAAGTACTATAATCATGGCCTGCATTTTGTGTGGAAAGTTGGGCTGTAGTGTTCTTTGGTTTCTTGGGAGTTGGTTGAGTTTGGCTGGCAGATCCATGCTGACTTTGGGTAAGAGTCCTGAATGGATGTAAAAGGGAAGAATTTGTGTGGTAATACCTCAAATGGAACATTTAGGTGTATGATGTAAAAAGTACCCTTCCTTGAAAAGTCTCAAAAGGAAGAGCAGTCCTTGGAAGTGTTTTTCTATTGCTCTTTGCTTTATTGAATGCCTTGTCATTAGGCAGAGCATAGGCTGGAGTTCCCAGCCTCACCAGAGGATCCTCCTGTGGTTTTTCTCCTTTTGGTTGGAGTTTACAGAATTGACTTTGCAGAATGAAAAATGGCAGGATGGGACATTTAAATGATTGCCTTTTACTTTTTTTTTTTTTTTTTTTCCCCTGAAATACTGTGTAATACAAAGAGTTGCTTTGGCAGTCTATACAAGGGTACTGCAGACTGATGCACAAGGCAGGTATACTGACTCATGGGGTTTAGTGAGCAGTTTCCTTGATTTCCTCCTGGTTTGCACTGTTGGTTGGGTGTGCACATGCCTACTGTGGCAGCAGAGTGGTGGAGCCCTTGTGAGGTGCCTCCCCACATTTATCACATCCCAACCATTGCTGTATTTTCTGACTGAGGAACCAAAACCCCCTGTCTGGAGGCTGCCTGGATGTGGCTGTTGGCCAAGCATGTGAAGCCCTCAAAAGCCACTGGGTTCGTCTAAGAATCTGGTGTTTCAGAATGAGGGTGAAAAGGAGCAGCAGCCTTTGTGTATGTATGTATTTTTTTTTTTTTTAGGGGAACAAACCACAAACAACAGAATATTTGAAGTATTTTGTTTTTAGGGTTTTGTTGATCACTCTGTTATGAGGACATGAATACAATGAGTAGACAAGCACTGGTGTCCTTCCATGGCTTTACTTCTGTGAAGTAAACAAGTGCAGACCGTGCTCTTCTTCACTGATGAAAAACACAAGCCCAGTTGACCTGGAATCCCCTGATTTTGTGGCTGATTGCTATGCCAGGTTCAGTCTATGGCTCTTCTAAAATTCTGCGTTTGAGAGCAGGGTGGTAACAGTCAAGGAGAGGTTTCAAGGATTGAACTTGTTCACCAGCTGGATGCTGTTGTAAGGGACAGTCCAGCTTGATCCTGCCTTTTTCTTTCTACCAACCCGGAGAAATGCATTCCTCTTTGGTGGCTGGGTTTGCACTGTGGCGGATTGCATCTGCTGCCTGGGGGATCTGGCCAACATGTGAGCCGACCCGAGCAGGGGCATAGGAAGGAGGGAGAGCAGACATGTGTCCTGCGGTGCTTCACAATCTCCTCCCAAGCATTGCTGCTTTTCAGCAAACATACCTGCAAGCAGAAGATGGAGAATTTATAGAGACACTTTTTTTTTTTTTTTTTTTTTTTTCTCCTTAACTGGGTGATAAAAACCTGTATTTCTTCATGGGAATGCAGAGGAGCCATTTTGGGACTTTTGCCGTGTGTTTCGGAGGGGGGTGAGCTCGGAGCATGCTGGCTGCAGGGTGGAAGCAGCAGAGGCAAACTGCCCTGCTCGCATTCACGCCCATAATAAGTTACTGCAGTCGATTACTACAGAGGATAGTGAGGTTTAACAGGTCCCTCACTGCACTTAGCTCACATGGTTGGGTTGTAATGAACATGCTGAACTGCAAAAACAGACTTTTCTTAAACTGAAAAACACAGCCACAAAAAACACCCTTTGTTTTTTAAAGTGAGCCATTGCACTTGGGACTCTTTAATGGTAAATATTTAACAGGTGGAACTCCTTATTCCTTTCTCTTTTCCCCTGTATTTCTTAATTAGCAGCAAGTCTAACTTTTTTTTTTCCTATTGGCTGTTAATCATCTGGGGCTGTTCTGGGCGCTCTCAGCAGTGCTCTGCTTGCTGCTGTTTTCCTTCTCATGTGACTTGTTCCTGCTGCCCTTGAGAAGGAGCCCAGCAGTCCGTGTGCTGGTCTATTTCGCAGCTGATGCCTGAATTTCTTGGAGCTGGACCCTTGCTCAGCGCATTGCTCTGTGTGAGTGGTTGAACTGTGCCCTACTGTGAGGGTGCCAGAGTTATTCTTCATCGAGGGGTGAGAAGGAAGAATGTGTTTTCTCAAGTGCTGGACCATGACTTGCAGTATGTACTGCTGCATGATGCCTCTAAGTTATTTAGGGCAAGCCCTGCTGGCGTGAGGCAATGCTTGGCAAATTTTAAGACTCCCTAGTTTGTGAGGGAAGCAGAAGGCAGCTGAAATCCTGGAGTGTGGAGAGCTGGAGGTAGGGTTTTCAGAGCAGGCAGAGTACTGATAGACAGACCAGCATACTGGATTTTAAGGGCAAAGTGGAAGGAACTGGAAAGTTGACTTTCCAGGTATTTCTCCTGAGCTTTAGTTCCATCAGCATCCCACACCAGGACGTCCTGCATCTTGTCCTCACAGTGTGGAGAGGAAGGTGGTAAGCACATCAGTGCTGTGTCTGCCATACCACAAAGGAAGATGCTTAAAAAGAACAGAAGTCATTGGTTTATTAGGTGTCCCAAGTCTTGCAGTCTACGTAGACGTATGCCTGCCCATAGCTCCTCTATAGCCGCTGGTCCTGCTGCCACCCAAATGGCTTTGCAGCCAAGTAATAGCAGGAGGAAGAGAATGAAAGACATCATTTCTGTGTTTTCTTCCTTTTGTTCGCTTGACTCATCTCCCAGGCCAAGTGCATGTTGGCATGTCCGTGTTGAGCTGGGGAAGAAGCTCCACTCATCCTGGCACAGAGGTGGCTGGTGACAAATTGTGTCTGTTTCCGTGCATGTATTTTGCAGGTAAGAGAAAACAGTTAGTTCAAGTATTTTAGGCTGGTATTCTTTTAGGAGAGAAATACCTTGTATAGGCATTTGGAGTGTCATACAGTTATCAAAGTGGTTGAGGTTTGCTGTGTGATTAGTGGGATAGGAGTTGTTTTAGGGCAATCGGGTCCTCTTCCAAGACTGTTTCATCAGCTGAGGGTTTTGGTCAAGCCTCCTCAAGGTTTGTTTCATTTAGCTGGGAGGTGCTCAGGGGATATTTTGTTTCTTAGCTCTACCAATCACTGGAAAAACACAAGAGTAAGGAGGAGGCAATTCAAGTTTCTAGTTCCAGGAACTAGCAGACTTGTAGGAAGACTTGAGATTGCTTTGCACTGATTTGGATGTCATGTTTTGTAGTTTGCAACCTAAATACATTGTGAAGACACCGCATTTCAGTGAGTTACGCTGTTGTGAGTCTGCTGATGGCAGTTGCAGCTTAGATTAACTTGGTATGTGTTAAGCCTGCATCTTTGCTGCAGAGATGGCAATCTATTTATTTATTTATTTATTTTAGTGAGGAAGAACTTCTGATTAAAGGCAGTTTTCATACTCAAGGTGATGTAAATATAATCAAAGTGAGTGGGATTCTATTTAAAATAAGCATGGGTTTCTACAAATCAACACTTGGAAGAGTATAAAAAGTGATGTCTTTTGTACATTTAATTATTCACTTGGTTATTTCTTGTATTTTTTATATCAGATGACATTTCAGCTGTTAGAAGAAGAAATAGGCTTTTATTGACACAATTAGCAAAACAAATGATAATCACACCTTTTATTTAACCCTGTGCTATTTGATCTATTTGCTTGCACTTTCATTACTCATTTGCTTGGTTACATTACACAATGATATCACCTTCCTGCGCTACTAGAGCTAAAACAAAGCAAAAAAAAAAAAAAAATCTTTTGGCTCTGAGCTGCTCTCTGCTGTTTTTATTACAGATGAACTAGAAAGCGATGTCGGGCAGGGAGTTATTTGAGTTTCCTTTCACTGCTTGCGAGGCATTATTTCCGGGCTTGGCAGTTGGCTGTGTTTGTGTGACAGTTTTGCTATCTTAAAATAACAAACAAAAATCCCAGCAACTTTATTCCCAACTATTACAGTTAGTAATATCAGATCTTAAAAGAAAAAGAAATACCAATTCCGATGGCTTTACACAGATCAAATAACTAGAAACTTTATGACTAATTCCCTGGGTGTTTTGAGCCACTTGGCTGAGATGTTTTTATTTTATTTAAACATGGAGGTAGGCTGTGGCTGAGCTGGCAGGAAGTGCAAACACAGTTGTTTTCACAGAATCATAGAATCATCCGAGTTGGAAGGGACATTTAAAGGCCATCTAGTCCAACTCCCCTGCAGTGAACAGGGACACCTACAGCTGGGTCAGGTTGCTCAGAGCCCTGTCCAGCCTGACCTTGAAGGTCTCCAGGGACCACCTCTCTGGGCAACCTGTTCTAGTGCTTGTCCACCCTTACTGTAAAAAACATTTTTCTTTATATGAAGTCTAAATCTCCCCTCTGTCAATTTAAAACCATTTCCCCCAGTCCTATCACAACAGGCCCTGCTAAAGAGTCTGTCCCCTTCTTTCTCGTAGCCACCCTTTAGATACTGAAAGGCTGCTGTCAGGTCTCTCCAGGGTCTTCTCTTCTCCAGGCTGAACAGCCCCAACTCTCTCAGCCTGTCCTCACAGGGGAGGTGTTCCATCCCTTGGATCATTTTTGTGTCCCTCCTCTGGACGCACTCCAACAGCTCCATGTCCCTCCTGTACTGAGGACTCCCCATCTGGACGCAGTTCTCCAGGTGGGGTCTCACCAGCGCAGAGCAGAGGGTCAGGATCACCTCCCTTGCCCTGCTGGCCACGCTTCTTTGGATGCAGCCCAGGATGCGGTTGGCTTTCTGGGCTGCGAGGGCACACTGCTGGCTAATGTCCAGCTTGTCATCCACCAGTACCCCAAAGTCCCTTTCAGCAGGGCTCTGCTCAATCTTTGCATCCCCCAGCTTCTATTGATAGCGGGGGTTGCCGTGACCCAGGTGCCAGACCTTGCATTTCGCTTTGTTGAAGCTCATGAGGTTAGCCTGGGCCCACTGCTCCAGCCTGTCTAGGTCTCTCAGGATGGCATCCCATCCCTCAGGCGTATTGACCTCACCACACAGCTTGGTGTCATCTGCAAACTTGCTGAGGGTGCACTCGATCCCACTGTCGATGTCACCGATGAAGATATTGAAGAATGTCTGTCCCAGAACAGACCCTGAGGGACACCATCATCACTGATCTCCCTCCAGACACTGAGCCATTGACCAGTGCTGTATGGGTGCAATCTAGCAACCAGTTCCTCATCCATCAAAGAGTCCACCCATCAAATCCATATCTTTCCAGTTTAGAGAGAAGGGTGTGATGAGGGACTGTGTCAAAGGCCTTCCTGAAGTCCAGACAGATGACATCAGTGGCTCTTCCCCTGTCCACTGATGTTGTTACACCACTGTAGAAGGCCACTAGGTTGGTCAGGCAGGACTTGCCCTTGGTGAAGCCATGCTGGTTGTCTCGCACCACCTCTCTCCCTTCCATGTGCCTTAGCGTAGCTTCCAGGAGGATCTGTTCCATGATCTTCCCTGGCCCAGAGGTGAGGCTGACAGGTTGGTAGTTTTACTGGAGAGCTGAGCATTTCTAGATCTCAGGGTTAGCATCTAGCTGTTACATGGCGATGTTTCCTCCACTTTCACTCAGATTTCTAACAGTGCTCTGCTACGAGCTGGGGATGGGCATTTCTCTGAAATTAGGAAGGCAGATATTGACCTGCCTCTATCTAGCCCTCTACAGCCTTCTCTTCCCTGTTATTCCATGTTGGAGAAAACACCTTTTTAGGTTAAATATATATATAAAATAAATAAATAAAAAATATTAAATAAATTAAAAAGTGGAGAGAAAGAAAGCTGTCTCCTTTCCCTGGCCAAAAAGAGGGCATTGGAAGGATCTGTTGGGTGAAAATCCTTTTTTCCAGTTATTGGTTTACTGTCCTCCTCCTTTCATGTCACCTGGGACCTCTGGGGCATCTGGAGGTAGTAGTGGGCCTGTGGAAGCTTTCTGGTGAAAGGAACAGAAAAAGCCCTGTGCAATAGTAAATCAAAGGGTAGTGGTTTGCATGGGAATGAGCCTTGTCCCATGTGGGAAGAGTCCATGCTTTCTGCTCTCCGGTGGTTGCTGTCATGTAATGGCTGTCCCTTTCCTCTCTCCAAAGGTCCGAGCCCTGTGCTTTACACCACTCTGGAGTAATGCTGGAAGGAGCTTACAGCATAGTCCTTTCTGTAGCTTCCAAGGATTTTTAGGATCATGGGATTTATGGACCCACAAAACCCTCTGGAGAACATCAGCTGTGGACAAAAGCATGTGGAAATTCCTACCATTTTTTTACCTTGTTTTTACCGGGTCACCGAATGGCATTTCGGAAGGAAGCTTCTCTGTCCTGAGGATTATAGGACATCAGTCACTTGCCATCCTTACTGGAATACCTTGTGGTTTTTGAAGCTGGAGCACTGACTGTACAAGACAGAAGGTTTTTTTTTTTTCCCTTTCACAGAGCTTTTCCAGTGGAGCAGTGGTCATATCCAGCAGGTATGTAGATGATTTTCTTGTTCACAAGCCAATTTGATTTCCTGATGTTCAGGAAGTGAATCATTTCGTTTCCTTATTAGCCTATGCTAAAGGTAAGACCTTTCCAACTCCTTGACATGGTGCTCTGACAATGGCTTTTCCTCATTAGCAAAGGAGTAGGGATGTTCACATCCATTCCTCTTTATTCCTCCTCCTGGACCACCCTTGGCAGCTCAGCAATGTCTTATAACATGAAGCAGACACTGGCTGTGTGTGAACCTGCTTATCAGGCTTTGCCATGTAATTTCAAAGGAGATCATATGAGTGTTTAATCCATTTTTTCTCATCTTAATTTAACAATTTCTACTGAAGAATGGCATCATTTATCTTATGAAAAATGAGATGACTTTACATTTTGAAATCAAAATGATTTGTGTTCAATGTAGACATAGATAACTCAGTAATTGCAGTGATAATTACCAAATTTGCATTTTTATAGTAATTTACAGTGACTTAGATGTTTTTGTAAAGGTGACAAGCTTTTTTTCTTTTCTTTAACACCAGAACTGGATCATTCTGTTAATCTCTGGGGGTGTCAGTTTGCTGTGAAAATCCTTATTTTGACAATTGCTCTGGCAGTGTTTTGGGATGAATCTACTCAGGTGCTGATGAACAGAATCCTTTTTTTTTTTTTAAAGGACAGAAAAGGGGGGAAGAAGCTCTCTAAATCAAGCTTCCAGACTTTATTATTTTACTATGCAAAGAAGAGCTACAAAAGTGAAATTGCTGAAAATGCTTTGCTCTACATTTATTCTGCATTCTCATCAGCATCTGTGAGGCATCAAAAGTTTAATCTTATTGCTTTGTAAGCGCAATTTTATATCAGATTAAAGGAAGGAAACAGGGTGAGGGGAAACAAACTCAGTTGACAAGCTGTTGAATTTGGTGCGACCCGTAGGCTAGATCGAGATGGCAGACAGAGATTGAGAATTAAAAGGTTCTTTGCTTTAACTAGCAGGAAAATAGAGTGCTTGCTGTGGCTCTAACAGAGACTGGAGTTGAGCTACAGAGAGACTGAAAGCACCATCATACCAGGTGTCCGGGGAAGGTCACATCCATTGCTTGGGATTGGTGCTCTGTGCAGGGCTCTGAGTAGAGCCAGCAGCCTGTGGGGCTTGGGGCAGAGGCATCCCTATGTGCCAGGATAGTCAGTGTTTGGCTCGACCTGCTGAGTTACCATTGCTCGAATGACGTGTTGCAATCTGGCTCAAATGGCTTAGAAAATATGCTGGGAAAAAATTGTATTGCTTTTGCGTTGTGAAGTACATCTTCTGTCTGTCTGAAGGCTGCTTTCTCTGGTGACTGAGAGCGCGAAGAGAATGTGGAAGTCTGTTTTCTGCAGCTGACTCCTCCAGTGACCCCCGTCTGTGCCTCTGGTGAAGTCGCCCAATAATTGTTTTGTTTGTTCCATTCCACCCTTGTAGGTGATAGCCGTATGTAGGTAACTTCCAAGGCAAGACTCTGTGTGGGTTGATCAGGGAAGCCCATTTCTGTCCCTTAGGAATACAGAACGAAGTTTTCCAATCACAGAAATTCCCAGTGTTCTGTTAACCAGCTCCTAAGAACTTCTAAGGCACCGAAGAAAGATCACTAGAAGTTCAGGCTTTCTAACTACAATTTAAGCATACATGGTTGATATCTAAAGTCCTTTCCTTTTTTTTTTTTTTTTTTTTTTTTCTCTGAGCTGTTTGATAGCGTTGTTACAAACCAGTTCTCCGCTTGTTCCTGTGAGATGTGAAAAGCTCCTTTGTCAGCAATGCGCTGCAGCAGCGTTAACTTTATCTTTTGTACATAATCAAGAGCTTGGAGCCAGAAAGAGATCTAATTAGAGCATTGAACACCTGTGGAAGACCTAGATTGTATGTATGAGATGTGTTATTGGTCTCCTCCTAGCCCTGTTGCTCAGCCTTTCAGGAACAGCATCTCTATAATTTGGCAAGAGGGAGTTCCCTGGGATTCCTCCCTGTTTAAAGAGCAAAGTAAGCATGATTGCTGCAGGTGTACTGCTTTCTTTGTGGATCTTCAGTATAAGGTAGGATGTAGGCTTCTGTTTTGGAGTACCAGTGATGCTTAAGTCTACCCTATAAAACAACAGGCACTCTGTTGATCTGCTTCTTTGGTGCTTCTGGACTGAACAAAGCCTGTCCATCACTGGGTAATTTAGAGCAGTCCTGCATTGCGTGGGTCTTTATTGCCTCCAGGCATGGAGACAAACTGCAGTGGAGGTACAAAACCTTGCATTCTGCATTGCTCATTGCAAATGCAGTCCTGCCTGTCCCATCTGAGCTACGGAGACCATGCATGCTTGGGAGCCTGGCACCATGCAGGTGACACAGGTAACAGGGTTTGGCAAAGCTGGGATGCAGCTGCAGCTCCGTGCATTTCCTAGAATCATAGAATGGCTCAGGTTGAAAGGGACCTTAAAGCTCATCCAGTTCCAACCCCCTGCCGTGGGCTGGTTGCCACCCACAGGATCAGGCTGCCCAGGGCCCATCCAGCCTGGACTTGAGCACCTCCAGGGATGAGGCACCCACAGCTTCTCTGGGCAGCCTGTGCCAGTGCCAAGTTTCACTCGGGCTTACTGCTTGCGCTGTGTTGTGTTGCTCTGGATCCATGCTACATGTAGGTCTATAGGCAGATGCATGTTTTGAATTTAAAAAAAAAAAAAAAAAGAAAAAGAAAAAANTTGAATTTAAAAAAAAAAAAAAAAAAAGAAAAAGAAAAAAGCAGCAGTTTGGCTTGTTATGAAGGCAGTGTATTTGAGTGTACAAGTGAGTGTGGTTCAAAAGCACATAGATGATTTAGGGATTTCAACAGCATTATAAAAATTGCAGTTGTGCTAAGTTAGTATGACCGATGATTACATGAGAGTGAAAAGCAGCCCTGGCATGTTGCGGAGATGCTCCAGCCATGACTAACCCCTCACTCTCACTGGAGAGGAATTTTTTAGTGCCTAGCACAGACAGACACTGAAACTGCATGTTTGCAGAAGTTTTCAAATTTATCCCCAGCTAGCAGCAAATAAAGGAATTACAAGTATTTATTGGTTAAAGAGAAAAAGCCTCAAAGCTATAAAATCAATTTGACAGTGCAGGTTTTTTTATGCATTCTTACTTCCTCTCTGGTTCTCTGTGTTGAATGTATTGAAGCTTGGTGAAGGAAGAGAATTTAATCTACAGATGCTGACTTTTGCTTGATCTTTCCTGCTTCTAAAAATTACTCCCAGTTCTCTGGAATTGGGTCTGAAATTTGTTTCAACTCTAAGTTTGTGGGTACCTATGTTACCGCTTCAGCAAACTTTTGCATATTTACAACTCAATGAAGAAGAACTTACTTCTTCTTTGGGGATGCCACTTAGGGAAGGTGCTAGTGCTGCTGATGTTGAAGTTTTTCTTCAGTCTTTCCTTTCTTGTCCTTGCTGGGAGATTTCATAGAATGGCTTGAATAGGAAGGGACCTTAAAGGAGAATATACCAGGGGCAAGCCCTCACCCTAGGGCTGCTGTTTGGAGGGCACTGACTTGAAGGACAGCAGTGAGAGCCAGCCTGAGCAAAGCCAATTAATCGCAGATCTCAATTGCTAAGTTATTGAAGATCATATTTTTAGCGATCTTTTCCCTCTGTTTTTGAAAAAGAAGGTTTGGAATAATCCTGCTAGTATGTGTTGAATGGTCCTCTGCTTATTGTTTGAAAATGTTGCTCAGTGCTTTCCATTGACTAAAGCATCACAGTAGTTACTTGCAGGGTATAGTTCTTCCTTGAAAGCGGTCTTTGCTTTTGCTATGAGCAACTATTCGCAGTTGCTGACTTTCCATGCCCATAAGTACTAGCTGCCTGCTAGCGGACTCACTGTCGTCTTTCAAATTGACCTCGGGAAGAAACAGTGAAATACCAACAGATGTATTGTGGCTAAAATCAGCAAAGCAGGGATGTCAGCTTGGCTACTGAATCCCTTGTACTACATTGCACGGTTCTGCAGAGCCGTAGGTGTCGACAGGCTGTTTTCTTGGGCTCCCATATGCTGAGCAGTTGATGTGGGTTAATTTAGGAGCTTGTAGTGAAATTTGCCTCATGCCACGAAAATGTAAAACCTCCAAAGCTGGCTGGCATCCTGAGGCTGTGAGAGGCCCTTGGAGGGGCCTTTCAGTAAAGGTGTCCGGATTTGTAGTCATAGCACCACAGAACGGCTTGGATTGGAAGGGACTTTTAGGACATTTAGATCCAGCTGCTCTGCCATGGGCAACCCACTGGATCAGGCTGCCCAGGGCCCCATCCAGCCTTGCCTTGAGCAACTCCAGCGATGGGGCATCTACAGATTCTCTGGGCAGTCTGTGGCAGTTCCTCACCACCCTCAGAGTAAAAAGTTTCCTCCTAATATCTAGCCTAAATCTCCTCTCTTTTCATCTAAAACCATTCCCCCTTGTTCTATCACTATCAGACTGTGTAAAGTCACTCTCCCTCCTGTTTATAGGCCCCCTTTAAATACTGGAAGGCTGCAGTGAGGTCTCCCCAGAGCCTTCTCTTCTCCAGGCTGAACAGCCTCAGCTCCCTCAGCCTTTCCCCATAGCAGAGGTGCTCCAGCCCCCTGATTGTCTTTATGGTGTCCTCTGGACCCACTCCAGCAGCTCCACATCTTTCTCGTGCTTGGGGCCCCAGGCCTGGGTGCAGAGCTGCGGATGGGGCCTCGTGAGTGCAAAGCAGAGAAGGGAAAAGGTTCACCTGCCGACGAGGATGGGATTCGAACCCACGC
>VXAV01008598.1:16157-33757 GCA_013399715.1 Alectura lathami
GGCGGGGTGGAAGGGGCCGGGCAGCGCCGCTGCTGCCTTGTGCGGGGGGGTGCCGCTGCCTGCAGGCCGAGCAGCGAGGGCTCGCGTTGCCGGAACAACCGGAGCAGCGCAGCGCCAGTCGTGCAGCAGGGCTGGGATCCGCTCCTGCCCCGGCCCCGAGCCCTGCTCGCGGGAGTTACCTCCAGGATTCAGCCGTCACCTTGTGAAACATCCACGTCAAGGTGTTATGTGTCAGGATCTGTAAACTGTACCTAAAAAGCCAAGCACCACCTATCAGATCTGAGTTATCAGGTGTCTAGTGATAAGGTATGGCAAATATTAGGAATTCTCTTTAGATCTCCAGCATGAGAAACCATTAGTTATGTCCGACGCAGCACAGCATACACTCAGGAGAGGAGAGATGATTCTGGAGTCACAACATGGACAAAAATAATAACCCTGAAACCTGACCATCATGGTAGCTGGATGGAATATACAGTGTAAGTAATATTGCTTACAGAAAGGTATAGTTCGGAGACAGCACATCTGGTGAAACAGACTGTCAAACCACAGCTGCCTGGGGGGGGGGGGGGGAAAAACCCCCAACTTTTAAAGGAAGCCTCTCAGGCTCATATTTTCACATGCAGGAGAGATAGAGAGATAGTCCACAAAATCTGGTAGCTCACGATGCCTCAGAGGACTTACAGCCAGCAGCCAGAGCCTGGGACGCTCTGAAGGGGGTGCTCTGCAGGGCCCAGAGGGTGCGCAAGGTGTTCTCTGCTCTTGCAAGTAAACATTGTCAGCAGCCTCTCCACAACCGCAACTCTAAAAGCTTTTGATCCAGATAAAGACTCTCTCCAGTGATGCTCCTCAGCCTTAGTCAATATTTATTGCTTAATTTCTATTTTCTGAGCCACATATTTCAGAGCCAAAAGCCAGACACAAGGCAGTCAATGGCAGTCGGGAAAGCCTCTACACATTACAACAGACTGGAGTCTCAGCTACTTCAGGCGGCAGCACTCCGCCAGTTACACCAAACTCCAGTTCAGACAGGCACTTGCAATAAAAAAAAAAGAGCCCAAAGAGAGTTAGAGCAAGTAACAGGAGCTCCAGCAAGATGTACATACACCCTGTGATGACCCAAAATAAGATATATTGACATCTGAAGGCAGACAAGCAGTAAGAATTAGAGCTTAACGTGCACTTCAACGTGACGAGCAGGAGGGACAAGAGTCTGTGAGCTAGAGGACCCAAGGATGGTGTGTGGTACAGGCTGAGGGTGAGCAGCTCTGGGTGAGCATGGAGGCTCTGTTCTCTGACACGCTAGCAGGAGCCACATTGGAGGCAGCCTGCGATTCTGGTTACTGGGGGGTCAAAAAATTGCAAGGAGGGGAATTCACAGGGCAAATGGAGCTGAAGCGAACTTTGGCAGATGCACAACAGGGTAGCAGCACTGCATACCCCAGCTACTGGGCAGGGTAGTGTCTGAAGCCCCAGACTCACATCTCTGGTGGGCTCAGCCAGGGAGGGTGGTGGTGGCCATACCCTCAGCTTTCTTGCAGAGCCTGGAGCAGGTGATCTCCCATCCCTGCTGCCCACCTCCTGGCATTGAGCACCCAAGGAATGGGTTCAGCACGGTCCTGGTGAGGGTAACCTCATGCGGAGGAGAAGGACGCACAGCTCCCATCAGCGACACCTTGAAATGCCACAGGAGCTTGTCTGCAGGAGCACAGCGAGATCAGAGACGGAGGAAAGAGTGGGCAGAGGGACACAAAGCCTTGCAGAAAGTGACACCAAGTGGAACAGAAACTCAAGTTCCTCACAGCCCAGGGGTATGAGGCAGCAAAGGGGGCAGGGGAGAGGCGCTGAGGGAGCAGATTGTCCTGGGAGCGGGGAAATGTTTGGCTCTGATGTTTTCATAACCACTAGAGAGAAGAATGCAAGCTCTGCTCTTTAGAGTTACATAGGACTAAAAGCAAAGTCGGTGAGCGGAGTCAGTGAGTGTGTCCTGGCGTCAGTTTTGCTGCCACTGGGAGTTGTGCTGTGAGTAAAGCTCTCAGTATCGAAAGCGCTGGCAAGGCTGCAACGTGGCCCTCAGCAGAGACACCAGCCTGCCACAGGCTGTAGGTACCTTCACTGTCAGTCCTAGTGAAACTAAACTGTGTGAGTCTCTGTAAAGATGCATTCAGTCTGACCCTTATATTAAGTCAGGTGTGTAGCATCTTCAGCTCTGCTCTGAGAGCCTGGCAGGAGGGCTGATAGCACACCAAGGAAAGTTCTTTTCACTCCCAAGCACAGGTTTTACTCATCTTCTTCTAGCAGTGGAAGCAAGAGAAGGACTGGCATTAGAAGCCAAAACAAGTAAAGCTGCCGCTGGACGCTAAGCAACCAACTGTTAGCATGACAAAAATCAGACACAGCAATCTGCATCAATCGGTATCCCTGTCCTTAACCCTGGATACTTGCATTTCTGAGCCAACTTCAGCTATATTCATCTGAGCTGCATTCCCATAAACAGAGCTGGATGTGAGCTGCACGCGAGGGGAGGAGGACGGGGCTGGGGCTGCCCTTAACTGAGTGAAGGAAGGGGGCCAGGGGAGCACTGGCCTCAGTTCAGCATCCTCAGCCACCGCCAGCCAGCACTGTTCGGTTTGATCAGGTCTGTTTGCCCTTCCTGAAGCCCTCAGGTTAAGGCAACATCAGCTAATTTGTGACGCAGATGCCAACAGAAGAGCTTCTATTCCCAGTAGCAGGAGGCACCTTCCAAGCCCACTGGAGATGTGCATGTGCGCGTCCTGGCTGGAGAGCCTTCCTCCTCCTCCTTCCGAGAAGTGAGCAGGCTGCCCTGCGCTCAGTAACCCACTGTCACACAGCTCCGCACTTGGCCTTCTGGAGGACAAGTTGCTGCTCTCACATTTTTCATATCTCCGTCTCCTGAGAAATACATTGAAAAGATGGACTGTGCTTAGCGACCGCTGTGAAGCTCTGTCCTCTAAAGCTGCCTGTGATAACATTGCCTAAAACACCAAACTCACCATTTTCCCTTCTCTTGCTCCCACTATTTTCCCCTGTATTTACACCCAAGGCAAGGAGGTAGCAAAGGGAAGATGGCCCAGGATGCTGACTGAGGTTAAACAGAGTGAAAAGGAGCCGAAGTGGAGAGGAGCCTGAGAAACCCTGGAGAGAAAGCAGGAGAAATGGGCCACTGGAGCAAAAAGCAGCGAGCGGATCCGAAGCAAGTCCAGCAGTGAGCAGAGCTGGCCTGGCACCATGCTGCAGGACACAGCGCGGCGTGCCAGGAAAAAGGGATGTGGTGATGCAGGCTGAGGAGATGCCGACTGACAGACATGGGCATCGCCAAACATCCAGATGTGAGAAATCGCCCTTGCTGTCTGCTCTTGGGAGCCCAGCTGAGGCTGCAGCAGCACCGGGAGGAACTGGGAGCGAGGGGCAGCTGCAGAGTGCACAGGGAGGCTGAGATGCACCCGAAGTCTGAGGGGCAGAGGCTGGCTGCAGCAGGAGGCAGCAGCCCTGTGTGGGATGGTGCTGTCAGGTCCCTCTCTGCAGAAAGGGACTCTGCCTCCTGCCTGGCAATAGCACTCATGCCTTCATTCCCCACACCTGATACTTTGCCCCAGAAATGGATCATTGCTTCCACCACACCAGCTCAGGAGCTTTCAATCTGCCCCGAAACGAAGTCTCCCCATGGTGTGCTCCTGGCCATCCTGCAGGAACACTCGGGTGGGGAATATCTCACCATGGCTGACTGAAGTTTTTCCTTTCTGTTTTCAATGACATAATTAAGAAAGCACAAATGACGCGGCTCTCTCAGAAAGCATGTTCCTTCCCCTCATTGCTGGCACATCTGGACCAGTCCTCCACACGACGTTTGTGTCAGAGATTTACTTCATTTGTGTTGAAAGAAGGGGTTGTCAGAAATCTGGAGATGGAAACAGTGCCAGGGTCATACCTTAATCCTTAGAACTACACAGCTGCCTCAGACTCCCTCAGCGCAGATTCCTTAAAAATGCCGCAGTAATGTAGTGAAGACTGGCAGATAGTGTGTCAGGAGGTATCCTCTGCTTATAAAGCATGTTTCCTTCAGAAAATCTCTCAAAGCAAGTTACAAAGCACAGCCAAAATAATCAGTTCCCACAATATTTGATTAAAAGACCTGTGCCTTCTCAGCTGTGGCGTAGGTGACAATCCTGAATAGAAACGCACGTGCCAGCTCTGGTGCAAGTGAAATAAATGGCAATTGATTCTCTATAAATGCAAAACGCGTAATTCTGTCGCCAACCCCCATGGCTCTTATCGCAATATTAAACTTCACTGGACCACTTCCAAGAACAATCCTACAGCTGGTTCAGAAAGCACAATAACTCCTTCATGAGCTTCTCATTTCTTCCAAGCTTAACAATTAAGACGGGGATTCTCCAAGGGAATTCAATGGTGCTAAGCTCCCGTTTGCCACAGAAATGTCCTATGTATTATCCAAGAGTGATAGCTACAAACCAGGTCTGAGTGTGGCAGACGTGGGAAGCAGAGCAAGTCCTCAGTGCCATGCAGCACGTACAGCCAGAGTGGTTCAGTGACTTTGCACGCCCAGCAGCAACACTCATGAAAGCGTCCCTGCTAGAAAAATCACACTTACTTCAGCAGATTGTTTTTCCTCATCGGAAGGCAGTATATCGTGGGCAGCGTTACACTACAGAGTCCGCAGGAGTCCAGCAGACCTCAATACGCGTGAACCTCTCCTGGTTTTCTCTTGAACAGTGCCCTTACCAGTAAAGTGTTAGGAAATACTAAGCATATCCCTGTGGAAGTCATCAAATACCATGTTGTTTGACCCCTTAAGCACAAGAGGAAAGGAATGAACCGTATTTCCCAAGACAGCTTCAGAAAGCATTCAATTATACAAAGTGCTGCCCTGCACTGGATTCCTGCTCCAGTACATAAAATAATGTGTGAGACTTGTTCAGCATCCAAAATTGAGGCCATCAGATTCTACAGATGTTGGAAGTTCATTTATAATCATCTGAAAACGACAAGGAAAGAGCTGTGGGCAGCAATAAAGTATCCCGACATCCATTATCACTTCGGAAACAAGGAAAAATAAATGTAATGGTTGATATCACAAGAATCAGAGAGAAACAGGGCTACGGAAGACATTAAAAGGTCACCAAGTCCATGTTCCTTGTCCAGAGCAGGATCACCTCTCCCCCGCAGCGGATACCTGCCCCACATGCTCTTTACTTCACCCAGTGCAGGGACCCCACAGCTTTCCAGGGTCCTTCTTTCCAGTTCCTTATTTACTGCATCTTTTTGCAAACAGCAGCCCAAGTCTTTCCTGGCGCAGCATATGCCACCAATCTTTGTACTGCTCGTCGTGGACACAAAACTCATTTTTCTTCTTCCAACACCCCTTTATATACCTGAAGTTCCGTGTATTGAGTGCTCCCCTCAGGTGCCCTCAGGCTAAGTGGTTCCTGATTTTTCAGGTCCCTGGAGGGTTATGGCTGGGAGGTCCTTGTTCTTCCCTAGGCTCTCTCCAAACTGCCGTGTACAAACACGGACATCACACCCATCTGAGGCCCTTCTTACACTAACAGGAGTGAAGAAGCCTCCTTGCCCAATTTCCGTGCCTTGCAAACCAGAACCTGGTTTGTACACCTGATCTTGCTGTTCTTCTGTAACAGCAACACCCTGGGAGATATCCTGACAGCTCTTCCCAAGTGAAGAAGCTGATCTCCCTGTTGCAAAGACAGAGGCTATCCTAGAGTAGAGTACCCTAGAGTGTGTTTCAGCAGTTGTCCCGCTATAGGCAGTCCACATTTCCTTGTAGGAGGAGACTCCACCAGCTGGTGGGGCAGTTTGGGACAAGCAGCATCACCAGGCGGCAGCTGTGAGTGATGGAAACCCCACCAGTGATCACACACAGCTTGTGATCCCCTGGCGGGACTCTCAGACACCTTGCAGTGTGCTTTCTTCACAGCTGATCCCCAGCCATGTTCCTGGTCTCCCTGCTAAATCAGTGCGTTTGTTCTTTTCACCAATGAGTTTCATGCAATGAAACTACCTTTCACTTTCCGTACATTCCTGCCTTGTGAAAGATGCTTTATCCAGTATCTCCTGTTTCTTTTTCTGTTGCTCACCCATGCTGAAACCACTTCTGCTGGTACTTTTTTTTTTTAATTTTATTTTTAATTTAAAGGAATTACTGGTTTTGCTTCATTTTTTCCTTTAGGCTTCCACTCTAAAATTACCTACCAATTCTAATTTTACTCAAGTCTTTTGTCTTTAGTTTGCTCTTCTCTCGCTTTGTGTTCCTGAGCAGTGCAAACACTACCTTTTATCTTCTCACTTAACCTGTTTTGCTACTGACTAGACTCAGAACTTCTTTCTAAAATTACTTTATACATACATAAAGAAGGTGGGAAAAATTAATTTTCCAGCTAATTCAAATAGGTATGAACATGCACATATATGCATGAAACAGCAACAAGAGCTGGAGTTTCTTGCTGCTCTGCATCCTACTCATCCTTCCCCAGCAGGCGCCCAGATGATTACAGCCCTCCACGACCACTGTGCTCTGTGCCTGGGGTGCTGGCTGGTTGCTGAAGGGCACCCTGGACCACCCGAGTTCCTGGCACGGCAGCCTGCAGAAACACGTGCAGTCATAGCACTCCTCCCTTCTGATTTTGTCGCCACTGACAGAGTCAGTACCCCCCTGTGAAAGCAGCAAGGGGACTCCTAACCCTGACCTTTGTTTTTCCTTTGGTGCAGCAGCCACGAATCACACAGAAGTTAAGGTGCGTGGATCGTCCTTCCACCTCAGTGACATTTGGCCTTCACTTGGTGTTCATGCAATGATCTAGCCAGTCTTTCTTGCTAAGCAGCAGGTACCTCCGCCAACCCAGCAACTGCTCTCTCTTTGCAGAGCAACTGTTTCCTCTCTCTTTAGCGATGGTACTGCAAACCTCCAGCATCCCAGCTTTTGCCTTTGGAAGCTTACACATCCACCCTGTCAGAGATGGACCTGCCTACATCTGACCTTTTCCCAAACAGCTCTTGCAGGCTGCTTTTAAAGAAAATTCCCCAGCACTCCTCTCCACACTGGATGCTGCTGCTCTCCTTACCCTCAGCAGAAAAATGAGGAGTTCAGCCCTCGCTAACCCAGCCCAAGATCCAAGCTGAAGCATGAACATTTGTGGGGACCATGTGGACCTGACCCTCATGGCTGCAGGTCAAGGAAAGTCTCACTGCTCGCAGCAACATTTCCCGTCATTTCTGCCTTGCGGTCTGTGATCCATCCCCGACAGCATCAGCCTTACGAGGCTCCGCCTTGTTGCCCCCTATTCACTCACAGCTGCTGGGGCTGAGCGTTCACACACCCTCTCCCAGCCTGGCTGCATCCTGCTCTCATTAAATTGCAGAATGAGGGCAGAGATGCAACTTCTAATTAAACTGATGTATCTGGAGAAGTAGCAGCAGATGGCTCTGGCTGGAGGGATTATGTCTGTGCTGGGCTTCCTTAACTCTGGTCAGTCAGACCAGTTTTCTCACCATATGGAAAGACTAAAAGAGAAGGAGTCTTAAAGCAGGTGAAGAGGAGGAGCAACAGAGCTGCAATCTGTTTCTGAGCAAGGGCAGAGCTTCTGCCTGCTAGCTCACCTTTTCGCACAACAGAAATAAGGCCAACCAAACCAATTCCAGAGAAGGGTACCATCAGTTTGTTAGTAGGTGTATTAGGCATCAAAACCACTAACATTCAGAAAGAGGCTAGTAAAAATCTTCATCTGTGTCAACAAGTTACCCTGTTTCAGCTACTTTCGGCTATTCAGCTGAACATGCATTGTCTGTCTTCAATACCTCTGAAAACATGAGGTCGGTTCTTCCTGTGTTGTACACTGTGAAAGAAAGGGTAGCTCTGCTCCCCCTGTTTCTTTTTAGTCAGTTCTTCAGACAGTTCATGTTTTGATCTACTTGAGGCCATCAAATAAACCCAGTCCTCATGGGACTGCAGAAAGGTTGAGGTTATACCTTAACATCTGGCCAACTGTGGCCAGGTGGCCAAGGGTCAAGCTTACCAAAATGGGTTCATTCCCAATCAGTGTTGGGAATGTAAAGCTAATGCTTCAAAACTATTGCCAAAGAAACTGGAATAAACAACTCAGATTTGTATCCCAGTGTCATCTCAACGCTGAGAGAAGCAGTCCTACATATTTAAGTCAACAGGCTCCTATCAAGTCTCTACATTCGTTTTGTCACATCTCCAGAATCCGTTTGTGTCCAAGCAGATTTGGGAAGTCAAACATACCAGAGCCAAGTCTTGGTTCTCATGTGAAAATCAATCAGTCAGGCTTCTTAATCATTTCATTGCAACATCCTGGTTGTGCTGCCAAGCTGGGCTGGTCAACAGATTTTGGTTTTCCTCCAACATACATTGGAACTAGCAAGGCAGACTACAACATCCCACCTCTTCTGGGAGCTGCCAGGGCCTCTTCTTTCATGCAGACAGACAGATGTAAGCCAGGGTGCAGAGCAAAGGGAACAGACAGTCTCAGCATTCCCATCCTCTCATTGAAATTTCTGCCTCTCAAATTTTTAAGGCCTGAAATAAAATGAACTTATACAGAGCTGTGAGATGTGGGGGACATTCAGACAGACGTGCAGAGAGCTGATGTCAGGGAGCAACAAGCAGCACCAAATGAGAACAAACATTCAAGAAAACAGAGCCACCCAGTGAGGTCCAGGGGGATGGTCCCACATTCTACCCAGTGTGGATATTAATCTGAAGAAAACTCTCAAAAGCATATATTAACCTTTCTTCAAGAAATGAGGCATCCCCACCTAACCTCCTTCATGAATTGCAGAACCTTGCAAGACCATTTTACTGGGAGCCACACAGCCCATGCTTCCCATCCCTCAGAACCTCCATGCTACAGCAGCACCTCCAGTACGTGGGAGCGGTACCAGGGTCCCACGCTGGCAGTGGCTGACTGAACACCTCCACGCTCTGCCACTGAGACTCCAGGTGCTCACTCCACAGAATGCCTTGGGCAAGGGCGTCTTACTGTTGTTAAAGGCATCATTGTGTGAATTATCACTGCAAGCCTCAAGAATACAGACAGGAAGACAGACATCAGATTGCAAAATTATGCATACAGAAGAAAAGTGAAGGTGGTGTTGCTCTGAGTAGAGCTCTCCTTCGGAAAATGTTTGGAAGAAAGCAGCTTTGGAGCCTAGAATCATATAATCATCTGAGTTGGAAGGGACCTTTAAAGGCCATCTAGTCCAACTCCCCTGCAGTGAACAGGGACACCTACAGCTGGATCAGGTTGCTCAGCGCCCTGTCCAGCCTGACCCTGCCAGGTCCTGAGCAGCATCACACCTCCTCGAAACTGAGCAACGTGTTAGTGTATGGTGCTCTGATCAACAAGTGTCGCTCTTTACCCAGATCCCCCTAGCCCCACGGTGTGCTCTCTCTTGGCCAGAAGCCACCAGCCTCACATTGCTGTTCTCCAGCATGGCAACTTGCAGCTGCACCGAGCGCTTGGCCCCATTCAGCGGGAAGCGCTGGCACCAGCGGGTTAACGCCAGTGGGGCCACAGCCTCAGGCTGCATCACAGCCAGATGCAGAAACTGCCAAGCCCCAGTTTCAATAAAACGCAGCTTGCACGGTCTGTAAGGGTAATAAAATAGCTGTTAACAATTCTGTAACTCTCTCTCTCTGAGCTTGTAAAAGCCCAAAGGTCAGCTGAAAGGCAAGCTGCATTTCTTCATGTCGACCGCATCCCATCCTTTTACCTCACCCCCTGGGGCTGTGGGAAGGGCAAGCACTACACCTTGTGGGGTTTCTCTGCTTTGCCTCCACCATGAGAGAGAAAGTAGACAAAGAAGGTCTGGACATGCTGCTGGATGCTCTCGACAACCTGGAGCAGAAAGAGCAGTAAGCACAAACCCTGTCTCCAGGTAGAAGTCCTAAAATCCCTCAGTAATCCCCAGGCTCACTGGGGTTGGGAGCCAGGTGTGCAAACCTGAGCACTGTGTTCCTGCAGCTGGTAAGCTGGCATGGAAGGGCACAGATGGAGGGAACAAAGCAGCTCTGCCACTGAGCAAAGCACGAAGCAGGACAGACATGGGGAGAGACGGGACAAGAGCAGAGGGAGCAGAAAAAAAAAAAAAATCATCAGCACCCTCTTGTCACAAGACACTCCATTTCCAGTTTGGCAAATGAAGTAAATTTATCTGTCAACTCCAGGGTCAACAGCCTCTTCATTTAATCACAGAGATTTGGAGGGACAGAATGTGCCAACACTCACAGCAAAAACAACTGGAATGAAAACAATGTTTTCCCCAGGAATTTCCCTAATGTGTCCCCAAACATATCCAATTCTTGAATGAAAAAGCATCCAGACAGAGGGGCCAGCAACACCACCAGAGCAGCCCTGGTGAAGTCACCAGTCACTGCCAAATGGTGAAATCAGCAAGAACAGCAGCAAGAATAAAGCTTACATTGCTGAATCCTTTGATTGTTTCAGCAAACACTGTGTTGTTGTATTTCTATTATATTTTACATTAAAATTCTGTTTATTTCAGCTAAGAAAGGAAGAAATAAAAAAAAAAAAAAAAAAGTGCACAAACCTGCAAAACCAGTGCAAGTGCAGGCTTCAAGATCCAGCACCTTTACCAGAATGATTCAGGAGTACGCAAAGCCCCACTGCTCCTAGCACCTTTGGCTTGCCGTTAATTGCCATTACTTCACAGCAGCTGAAGCTGGGGTCTCCAGGGGCAGGTTGGGATGAGCACCATGAGGAGGAAACCTGAGGCTGAGCACCAACGGTGAGCAGAGCATTGCCCTTCCCATCAGGTGCTGCAGAGGAAATTCTAAAGCATAGATAGAGGAGCTGCAACACACACATGCACCACATACTGATAATTTTTTGCCTTTTTAAGAACCAACTTTTAAAAATAATCATTCCCCTGAAGATCTTTTGCAGAAAGTGTACAATGGCAGCTTGGGTAACAACTGTCAGAAGCTTAAGTAGCATTAAAAACAACAGCAAAAACACACATAGAATGCATGCTCTCTTTCACCCAGGCCTGAAGTCTTCATTTCAGCTTTAATCAGGAAAAAGAAAGCCTGGGTTCCCTGGGGTTTTGGTTACAAGAAAACAGCTGTAGCACTGGAGGAAGATGGAGCTTTGCCAGAGAGAGCTGGTGGGGTTTGCGCCCGGTGAAGAATTCCAGAATTTCAAACAATTGGCCTCAGAAGGAACGCACAGGGGATGACACTGTCAGCTCGGAGACGGAACAATGCCTTCTGCTGCTGCTTTGGAGGAAAATGCTAGAAGAGGGGAAACCTGGCCATAGCGAGCTCCATCCATGGCAAGACCAGCAGGAGCCCCAGGCCCTGCTCTTGCACATCATGGTACTTCATGCAACAGCTAGACAGCAAGCGGGGGAGAAGGGAAAGGCCAGGTGCAGAAAGGGCAATGCAGGGTGCAAGCGGGGCAAGAAGGCTTTGGGGAGAACCTCTGTCCCCTGCTAGGGCTGGGCTGGGCTGTGGGGAGCACCATCAGATCCCCAACCACCCCCTAACACCCAGCAGCCGTGCCTGGCCCAGAGCCATGGCAGGTAGGCCCAGAGCTGTGGTAGGATGGTGGTGCGTGTGACAGCAGGGCATGATCAATGAGGCCACACAACTTGGGAGCGAGCCTCTTTTCTTATGTGTGTGTCTGGTGGCAAAACTGGAATAGGTGATGGGTGAGAGAAGCTGAATGGTGATTTCTAGTGCATGCAAGCCCAGAGAGCAAGGCTGGTTTCTACCTAATGACTATTTCCAATTTCACCGTAAATGTTTCAGATGCAGACCACCAGGAACCGTTTTCTGCCCGAGAGGTCACAGCTTAAGGGCTGGCAGGCATTAATGAGAGGAGGAACTTTTCTTCAAGACTGGATGTCGCCCACTGGGCCTTCAACAAGAGACTTCACCACGGAGTGGAATAAAGGAATTGCAAAGACAGCAGAAAGAGCTTGGTTTCACAAGACACTGGCCAAAGAAGCTAAAGGTCAGCAGAAACGTATTGGAGGAAAAAAATCAGTTGTGAGGCCACAACAGCCAAAAACTTGAGCATGAAGAACAGAAACTGGATGACTGGAACACCACAGTGAGACACTGCTGGCAGGGGCTGCCACTGACCTGAAAAAGGCACACAACTCCCCATCAAAGATGGAGATTCACTTAGGCCATAGAAAGAATCTAAGGAAACATGGAAGTGAAGGTGGAAAGAAAAACAAGCCTCGTATTAAAAAAGAACAGCAACATTTCACATAACATGGCCTGGACCATTTGAAATGGACAAAATTAACACACTGGTTTCTCAGCTTGTGGAAGTCTCTATAAAGCTGCTCTAAACTACTTCCGTGTGATTAAAATGCATGAATAATCTGAGTTTTAGAATAATACTGAAGGTGGACGCAGTTACATTTTTTCCAGTTATTGAGAAGCGTCCTGCCCTGTCAGGAAATTCCACAGAATGGAAAAGCACACAGACAAGATGGTACTGCCTTGAAATTTAATCCACCTTCACTGGAAACGTCAAGCCTGTGCACAATTTAAGTGTACAACAAAACAACCAGGTAAATCTGATTTAATTTTTAAACTTTTTCCTCCCACCAGGATTGTTATAGATTATGTTTTTTTTTTTTTTTTTTTTTCTAAATTTAAAGCTTTCAGGATATACAGTTTATTAAGACATTTCTCATTTATGTACGCTTTGCTTGCTGCATACAAAAAGATTGAGGCATTACAAGACTAATGCAGAACTACATTAGATTCCCAGACAGAAATACTCTTTGGAATAAATCTGTATGAGTGAATCCCTCCCACTCCAAAGAGAAAATCCCATAACCCCCACTATGAACTGGCTGAAGATACAGCGTTGTATTAATATTTCTACTTGTCAAGCAGGGAAGTAATTGCTGAAAATAATCAAAATTGCACCCGCATTCAACACAAGTAGTAAGAAAGAGTAAAACATCATTAAAAACACAAGATTTTTTAAATGGCTATTTAAGAAAATGCTGCTCTTGTGAGTAGCTTGCCTAAAATTAGTCACAAATACTTGTACCAGTACTTGATATCTGAACCCAGGCTACAAAACACTGAGTAATTGATCTCAGTGTGCACAAAGGGAAGTCCTTTAGTGAGTGCTATTCAGGGATTATGTTTATCTTTTTTGTTTGTTTGTTTGGTCAGATTGCCTCAGATCGCAGTTGTGCTTTACCAGTGCCACAAAGATCAGTCACGTGAAACTGCAGAGTACGCCATAGCAAACTCCCATCAACCCTGAGTAGCTTGGAAAAATTGTTACCATTTCAGATAAAAATCAGTCAGAAATCTCCACAGAAGATACACCTCCACTTAATACTATATTGGTCAAGGATGGTCAGTGCTGAAACCAGGCACTGGAGAATTAAACAATTTCAGACACACTGTGAATGCCAGAGGGGTTCCTGCACCTTGGAGCTTGCAGCTACGTTTGAGACACTCCTCCCAAACCTACTGAGACACACTGTTTGCTTTGCGATGGGTGCTTTGTTTTAAATATATTATTGAGAGCGTGTTTGAGAAGCCTGCCTTTATTCATGCTCAGCTGAAAACTCAGGCAACAGTTAATTCAGCAGTTTGGTTGCTGGGTTAGGATTTTTTTTTTTTTATTTGCAGCTGCACAGCAGGTAAACATTCGTACATAGAGATGTGACATTTTCAAGACATTTTCAGATGAAAGCATACCTGCATTCAATCCTCAGAAAAACATGTAGCAACTTCCACGCCTCAAGCTCTCCCCTCTCCACACTTTCCTCTGAGTTTTAAGAGCTGCTGGAGTTTACCATTGGAGCTCACTGTGGCCCGAAGGGTTATTCAGACCTCCTCTTCTTCACTGGCCCTTTCTTGGGCCCGTGGTGAGCCTCTTCATGAAATTAGCAGATGTGTAACAGAGGCTTCTGCTGGGGGTCTGCTCCCTCACCAGCTTCAGAGTTGGCAAGGAGGACGCAACAGGAGCACACTGCAGGGAGCAGGAAAGTGATGGGGAAAGGTCTGCTCTTACTGCAGGGAACAGGGTGTTAGGTAAGCTCTCCTGTTGTGTGAAACCTCACCCTTACCAAGCAATTCTTGCTGATGAAGACCCTCCTGAAGGAAACAAGAGGAGTCCTGTTGCAGGTGAAGACATGCCAAAGGGGTGTGACAACAAAATATCCAACAAAATGGTTATTTTTCTAAATCGAGAGAAATGTGGATCCCACCCTAGATGAAAGTGCAATCTGGCAATAGATTGCAAGCAGAAAGGCAGTTCTATTTAGCAAGTGAAGATGGGGACATGCTGTCAGTCATTAGTTTAACTGCTTTCCCACTAAAAAAAAAAAAAAACAAACCACGACTTACCAGGGAACTTGATCCCTAACAAGAAGAAAAAATTCAACTTTTCAAAATGCAGAAAGAAGAAAAAGCCTTTACTCCAAGGCTGCAGAGAAGCCTGGGTGGAAGCGATGGACACAGGACTCCTGGCACTGTCAGGCAGCCCAGAATTACCGACAGCACATTCACCTTCTGTAGCACCATCTGCCACAGGCTTCGGTCACTTTGCCAAAGAACACTTCCCAGTACACAAGCTCTGTGCTGCTAATGAGGATGCATCTAGCAGATGAACAGGAACCTCGGCCGAACTCTAACAGCATCCCAATTACAATGAACAAAGATCCAGTCACTGATTTTCAGACAAAGAAACATGTAAGACCTTGAAAACAGGACTGCTTGGCCAGGCAGAAGGACGCTGTTAAGAGCTCTGAAAAGCAACACACTAACAGACAGCTACGTGCCAGCTTTAAAATTTGGTAGGGAGAGAGGACGAGCAATGTGAAAGTATTTACACCATTCTCTCTACTGGTACAGATGATGCTGACAGTATTAACCGTAATTAATTGAACTTTCTTGTAACAGACAGTAAAAGGATGGCGAACACATCGCACCTTTCTGACCACTCAGTCCAAATCCTGAGGTACAGCATGGTGCTGCACACAAAAGTAAATAGTATTCCTCTGCACATGCTCTCTGGCAATGTCACTAGCAGCAGGTGACAAAATACAGCCAGGTGTATTGAGTAACCATCTGGAAAGGCAAGGTTGTTCAAGCCACATTGGCAAACCTGGTGTGCAAAGTGGAGCCGTGCAGCACCAGCTGCCCTACGACCCAGCAGATCCACCAGGACATGCCTGGACTGAGGTGACAAGATCTGCCAGGATGCTTCTGGGGGAGACAAAACCTGCCACCGTACTCTCTAGAAAGCATTGGAACAGGTGGGTTAGCGATCCTGCCAGGGGGACAGAAGTGCTTCATCACTTCCAGAGCCTTAGCTAGCTGGAACCCAAACTCGTAGAAAATCTTACCCTGAGATGGGATCTCCAGCCAAAACGCTGTGGTTAGGAAACACAGAAATCTGTAGCAGAACTCTTCCAGGAGCAATTTCTGTCGAATTACTACAGCGGCAACAACCCAGGCATCCAGGGAAGTCAGAATGGGGCCAGTGCCTACAGCTATGAAAGATTCAATCTTTCCACATGCTGAAGAGTGAAGAGATAAAAGATACAGTCACTTAACAGATACCTGACAAGAGTGGTGTGTAACTGGAATTCAAAACTGTCACAGCTGAAGACAATTTTCTTTGCAGAGTAAGACAACACATATGTGGATCTTCACTGGAAATGAAAGCTTTTGCTTGACTACTTTAACTGCAAGAACAAATAATTGCCAGAAAAACTAGGCTGAGGAAAAAAAAAAAAAAAAGCCCTTCCCTCTACCAGAGTTCCTTGCCCATGACACCACAGATGGTCAAGCACGGCCCCAGCACCACTGCTCGCAGTGCAACCGAGCCTGCACAAACTCGAAGCAATTCTTAACAACTTTTCTTTGTATGAAGCAGTTACTTAGCAAATGCATAAAAGGAAAACCAAAAACAACATACACAGCAACCGTTCTTGTAGCAGTTCCTCAACACCATTCCCTGACCAGCCATATCACGTGGGCTGTGTTTTCTCTAACAATTACAACTCCAGTGAACGCTTTCTGAACGCCTGCCTAGGAAGAAAACAAGACCTGTCCCAGAGGAAACTCACTCGATTTGACTTGCAGATGTAAGATGATCCAATAAAGCCCCCTTCACTTCAAAATGACAGTTACATTTGAAAGCAAAGCATCAGTCTCAGGATGGGTAATAAGCAGTAAGCTGGTGATCAGTTCTCCGTGCTCCTGCCCACTCTTTGCCGTCCAGCTTCAGAGACCTGATAGGAAGAACCAAAACCCTGGTTTTGCGTCGAACAACAGCTCCAGTTGCCAAGCAATACACGCAGTGCCGGTTTCTGCACGCCACTCAGGATCACAGTCAGGCCAAAACGGTGTTTGCATGCTAGTGAAGCTGTTTTGGAGGACATTAACTCAGCCCCTGCCATTTGGTTGGCATCGATTTTACAGCAGTGCCTGCAATCCTTCTCCAAGTTGTCTGATGCTAGTGAAAGTTTAAGTTTGGCAAACCATCACTCCTCAACCAGCAACAGCTCTAGACCTTGGAGGGGGGAAAGAGAGCTACTGCACGGTGAGCAACGCCAAAGCCGATGAGCTTTCAGTGTGTCGTTTGAAGCTGACAAAGTCATTCTGGCATCAGTTCAGAGGACATCACCTGAGGAGCGTGCCCCTGTGTGATGTATGTACACATGCACTCTTACGGGGCTAAATCTTTACCGACAAACCGTCTGTGACCACTCACACATTACGGAATTCTACAGCGTGCACCGTGTCAGGAACACGCAGCAGATCGACTAGGACTACAGGTGGGCTCAGGATGATCCGAGAGTTCACATGTGAAAAAACACACTCAAACTTCTCAGGCTGGAAGAGACTTTTCTGCAAACAAGTGAAAGACAAGATCAACTGGCAGCAGCTACGCATGTAAGAACACTCATTTAAAATAGCAAAAAAGCTTGTGAGGCTCATTGATACAGGCTGTTACAGAGGGCAATCTGTGAACCAAAGGAGGACAAAATAAGCTCACGGCAAACAGACCCCACGTATCCATTAAGGCTGAAGCAATCTCTGTCTTAGCAAGTAACTGCAAAATGCCAGCACTAAGGACATCCACTGGTGAGCGACCACAAATGCTTCCACCTGTTTCACGTGCTGCTTCCTATGCCTGGGCAACCTCAAGACAACAAGCACTGCAAGAACTGGGATGGTACAAGATCTCAGATTTGCCTAACAAGTCTCAGGAAGCCTTGTGTCACTTTGCCCTTGCTTTCCAAAAGGCAGGAACGATGTATATTAGAAATAACCAACTGAAGATTCTCCTGCTCCCAGTTTCTGAGCAAAACTGAACAGCTGCATAGTGTGAAACACAAGAGTACAAGCCAGATTAAAAAGTGAGGAACAACTCAATCTGTTCTGATTTCTGATTACTATTGTTAGCTGTTTCAATTTTCTCCATTTGCAACGTCTTGTAAGGATGGAGCATTCATCTTCCAGCAGATTAAAAACTGCTTTTTTTTTTTTGGGGGGGGGGGGGGGG
>VXAV01008598.1:39096-51354 GCA_013399715.1 Alectura lathami
CCTGCAAGAAACCTGCCATAAGCTTCCAGTGTATGCTTGAGGCAGCATGCAGTCATTTTCAGAAGACCAAAGTAAGCTGGGCAAAGTAAGCAGGGTTAGTGTCTGACCCAGACTGCGTCAGACAGGGTTGCCTGTGACAGAAGGACTTGAACTGGACACAATAACCACTATGGTTTCTTTGAGCAATAGATTCCAAGCAGCTGACAGTTCCCTGTATTACCTTNCTCAGTGACTTCAACTGTGGAATGGTCTCAAATAGTTTAATGTTGTCACCTAATTCATGATATTTTCCACACAGCAAAATGTAATTATTATTTAAAAAAAACAGTTGCAATTTATGTTCTTTGTAAATTTCAACAAAACATCAGCAGTAAGAGAAAATAGTTACGAAGATGGCTGTTCTTCCATCAGGGAGGATGTTAATACAACAAGCAAGGCTCAAAATACTCAATTGCTAAATAGTAATCACATCAAACCTGCAGGTCTGGCCTAACCTCCCATCCCTTTCTCCTCCTCTGGCTAAGAAGATCTTCAAAGAAAGCATGCGGGTCCTCATTTCTAGAAAAAGCAACCCAAGAAACAAAACCAGTTCTTAAGCTACCCACTCAGCATCCTCATGGGGAACAGAGCACAAGGGTACTCACCTGCTTTTCCGCATGGTCTGCAGGCCAGCCCTGAACATGCTTTATAAGATTTTCGTTGAAGTGTGCTGCTAGCGTGGGCGTTAACGAACAAGTGGGTCGTACAGACGTGTTCTGCGGCGCAGGTGTTGAATTTGATGCACTAGTGCTAGAGGTATGATTTGGACCTGGGGATGGGCTTCTTTGACTACTGGAAGAAAGAATTTTTAAAACGTAAGCATCTAAAAACCACATGAAAACATGTAGAGAAAGAAACTCTTAAAATTTACTGCTTCCAGCCACAAAATACGTAAAGCATTCAAACCACAGGTAAATACTTCTGGCAGATCAACCCTGTGACACTCTTCCACAAATCTCTTAGTTGTATGAGAACCGTTTGAGTGCCGCATCGCAGAGTTTTCTGGTTGTAACAGTAGTTATTCAGCACGAAGCCTGATCTCCTAATCTAAAAACACAACCACATGGACTTTGAGGAGTTTTTAACCATGTACCAGTGCACCAGTGCCAAAACACAAATGCCTAAGTGACATTGTTAATATTGTACATCCTTGCTTCAGGTGCTCAAGAGAACAGAAGTAACACAGCAGCAGTACATTTTTGACTACTTGCAGATATTCACATTGCCATTTTCCTGGCTGGTGTGTTAATCAGTTGCTGAAGAATTTGTTCACAGAAGCAAAAAAATTGTGGGAACAGTGGACATTCACAGTTAGTAACTCTGTACCGCATGCCAAATCAAAGATTCTGTACCCTGGACAAACCATTTCATTGTCCTCCTTCAGGTCTCCATACACAAGCAAACTGACTTTCAGACTGTCTGAACACTACTCCAATACACAGCTTTTCCAATTGTACTTTAAAACTATTATTATTGGTCTAAAATGTTGCTAATTTTTACCAAAAAACAAAACAAAACAAAAAAACCCTCTTTGCACGGCAATCTTTTGCCATCTTTTGCATTCAAGATTACATTACTACAAAGTATTGTAGCCAGTGCTTCAAGCAACATCAGGCTTTTTTGGAACCACATTTCTCTAACAGTTGACATCTCACTGTGCTCTACAAGACACTTTTTCTCTCTGCCTCATGACGCTCCACATGTATGGGATCATACCAAATTCCTTCCCAAGGAACCCATCTCTTTGTAAAAGCCTCTTCCTGCTGCAGTGTCTAAAAGAGGTAGGTACTGCTGAGGTAAATCTTTGGTAAACTGATTATGACCAACTAAACCATAAGGACCTTGCACTACTCTCCATCTCTTAAAATGCTCATGTTTACAGTCACCTTCCCAGTTGCACTGGTAGCAGTTTTCAACACAGGCCACAATTTCAGTTTGTTTCTTAAAATGTTCTTGTTACTCTTCTGCAAGTAATACAAAGAACAACTTATCTGAGAAGAGCTATCATTATTCATCACCTAACTTACTCCCCTGAGGTCTGACACAACATCCTAGCACAATGCAACTATCCTTACAGTCCACTGCCTAGCCTTGTACCCTAATCACTCACACTAGCAAAGCAGAGCAGTTTTCCAAACAAACAGCCTACAAATTAGGCACAGCACACTGCCCTGTAACAATAGAGTTTTGCTCCACTCCAGAACTTACTCTTTTTAACTCCATTCCTTCCAGTGCCCCCAAACTTGTTTAAAAGCTCAATATATAAAAAACCGTTATGCAGAAAGATTTTAGCAAGCAGCTTTCTTGGAGTGGTATATGGTATACAGAGGATGGCATTGAACTGTTCAGGCAGCAGAAGCTGCAAAGATGACGTAATTGGGTAAAAACTACTACCACTTTTTTGTGCTACATTTTCTTCAGTAATTGTTCTCATCACTTCAAAATCACTTACAAGTGCAAAAGCTCAACAGTAGAAATGTTCAGCTGATCAGGTGATTTAGCTGATTAATCTAAATGCCTTTTAGATTTTAAAGCTGGAGTTGAGTCTAGTCAAGAAAGTCAAGGGCAACAAGGGCTGTAGATCAGCAGCAAAAGAAAGGCTGAGGAGCAGTTGGGTATGCCCCCCATAAGGCAGGGGAACCTAGTGACAGAAGACACGAATAAGGCCAGAACGCTCAGTGACTCTTTTTGTCTGGGTTTTTACTGCTATGGTCTGCTCTCAGGCCCCCATGTGCCTGAGCACATCAGCAGAGTCAGGGCAAGTAAGTATCACCCTACAGCAGAGGAAGAAGTTAAGAAGCTGTTAAACCAACTAGACATAAGTGAATGCCGCCAGGCAGTATGCACCCGAGGGCAACAAGGGAGCTGGTGAGTGTAAATGAGGTGCTTCGTCACGTCAAACATCACAATGAGCAGGAGAGTTTCTTGAAAAGAGGAAAAAAGCAAATGTTACAGCCACCTTCAGGAAGCATAGGGAGGAGGAGCTGGGAAACTACAGCCCTGCTGACCTAACCTCAGCCTCTGTGAAAATTACGGAGCAAGTCTTCCTGGAAGCCATTTGCAACTACGTGAAAGACTAAAAGGCAAAACAGAGAACCAACGTAGATTTGTCAAGGGCAGGTTATGCCTGACCAACCTCATTCAGTTCCATGAGGTGGCCAGCTCAGAGGAGCAGGGAATGCAGGGATGTTGTCTTCAACAAGGCCCTTGACATTGTCTCCTGTAGTTCTCTTACTGCCTAACTCCTCACTTCTCTGTGTCCACGTTTCATGTGTAAACTGAATGGAAAGCTGACTGCATTGCTGGGCTCAAAGGGTTGAGTCAGCAGCACGAAGTCCAGCTGAAAGCTGGTGGCTAGTGCTGCCTTTTGCTGATCCATGGTGGGGCCAATACTGTTCAATGCCTTTATTAACAACACAGACCGTGCCACAGAGCACACCTTCAGAGATTTGCAGATGACACAGAATTGGGAGGAACAGTCAGTGTGTGTGAGGGCAGGATGTTACTCAGAGGGACAGAAACAGGCAGACAGTAATCAATTTACAAAGGAGGCAAATGCAAAGTCCTGCAGCTCAGACGGAATAACCCTTTGCAACAATACTGGAATAACCCCACAGAACAGTACAGGCTGGGTGCTGAGTGCATAGAAATCAGCTTTGCACAGAAGGGCCTGGCAAACAAGTTCAATGCTAGTCAGCAATGCATCCCTGTGGGAAAGTGGGCCAAGCATATGCTGGCTGTATCAGCAAGAGCATGGTTGAATAAAGCAATTCCTCTTCTCTCTTCAGGGCTTGTAAGACACACAGTACCTGGAGTACTGGGTAGTGGAGAGCTCAAAACCAGCAAGAAGGAAGCTGCCATACCACAGGAGTCCAGCAGAGGACCACAGAGCTTATTAGGGGGCTGAAGCACAGGTTGTGTCAGGAGAAGCTAGAACTGGATTAGTTCAGTCTGGAAAAAAAGAAGGCTAGGGGAAGAGGACTGGAGGATCTTCCTACTGTCTTCAGCTACCTATGGGGAGAGCAGACAGCACCAGACTCTTCTCAGAGATGCACACTGATAGGCCAAGATGGAGAGACACACGTTGAAATAAAGGAAATTCTGATTAGACATAAGGAAAAAAGAAATCACTGTAATGGCAATCAAACATTCAAAGGAGATACTCAGAGAACCTGCAAAATCCCTATCTTTAGAGATATTCAAAAGATCACTTTGGTCCTGTTTTAAGATGGGACTTGGACTAGATCACACCCAGAAGCCTCTTCTAACCTACATTTTCTATGATTCCATGTATTCACACAACATTAGCATACAATGATGGTTTACAGAAAGGCTACACTGATTAACTAAACAGAACTGAGGCATAGTCTTCAATGCTTGTGTCTTAGTTGCAACAGGATCAAAAGTCTCCCTGTGATTTGCCTTCCCATTTATCATTACTTCTGTCATTCCTACTTAATCAGTAGAAATCTCTTCAGCACATCACAAATACTTCAAGCAAATAACTAAAATCTATGAGTTCCTCAAAAACAAAGTTGGATTTTAATTATGTATAAAACACACAGTCATAAAATATCCTAGTACTGCTATGCTAGCAGCAGGGGGAGCTACTAATGCAGCAATGATATAAAACAACTGCTACTACTTCAATGCTTCACTACCACCAAACACTGGTCTTGGCTGCTAAATGAATTACAGGCCGTCTGTGCCACAGGTAATAAAAACGTTCCCAGACAGACAAAAGCATCTGTATATGAACATGGAAACAGGATGGTTGTGAAATACACTACTACAAAACACAAAACCTTACAACACATTAAAAAAAAAATGGGGGAAGACCTCCCTCCAGCAGTTTTGCATTTTCTAAAGCAAAGGAAAAATATTCCCAATTCTTTATTGAAATAACGAGAAACCGGTAGCCTGATGAACGACTAATTATGGAGGCAATCATTTAGTTCTGGTTGTAAAGTGCTGACAATCCATGGCATGTTTTTGGAGTCCTCTCTTGGAAAAAGGTTCACTGTATGCCTACACTGCATTAACTGCCTCAATAACATCCCTGAAATACTGAGAACTTTCAAGTTATCAACTGCTATTCATGTGTTTCTTAGTGCTTCCTTCAAAACAAGGTGAAAACATTAGCTCCATTCACTTAAACCTGTTGATATTAATAAAAACAATGGAAATGTAGTGACCAACTTCTGCACAACAAATCTGTATTTAAACTCATGCCACGTGGGAAAACGGAACTTTAACTGATACAGTCTCTTTTTGAACCACATGTCCACAGTTCAGGTTGTAAATTGGTGTTGATTTGTATAAAAAGGCAAAAGGGAGTCAGACCCAAGAGTAGTCCCAAATCTGACTAGCTGCTTTCTCCTACAGTGGAAAAATTGGTTCTACATTAGCTCAGAAACACTGCCCAGACATAGGGTATCTTCTGCAGATCAAGCTTTTTAGGCAAACATAGTGACTGAATACCTTTAGCACAAGTGAAGCACAGTGTGCAGCCTGGTGTCCTCTCCTGTGCCTCCGGCTGAAATACAGGAGGCTGCTGCCCACCTGACCCTTCTGATCCAACTGTACAGTTGATGGGTCAAACTCAGCTTCCCTTCTCCTGCCAAATGCTGATGCCAAGCGCAGCAACAGCTTGTAAAGGGCCAGTAGTAGTACAGGGCCATTCTCTGGCCCTAGCTGGATGTGGGTAGTGGTTATATGCCAGGATAGGAAGTCCTAAAACCCAGCAGGATGAAGGGTACAGAAGAGCAGATACCACCCCACACAGATCCAGCCCATTGTGAGTTTGCCCAAGGAAACACCTGTCCTCCTCAGCAAGATTTCCTACAGGGAGAGGGTGATCAGCAAATACCAAAAGGGTCTGTGACTGGCAGCTGTTCCCAAAAATCTAACTGCTTCTTACAAAAAGGTCTAGTCCCCTTACTATACAAGGTCAGCTGGTTGCCAAATATCCATTCATTACTGATACTACTATTCAGAAAGATTTGAACAGTACCAACCATAATTACTAGAGGCTTAAGCTGATACACTGTGTGGTTGTCCTACCCACAGAAAATGAAATAACACTACAGCAAGACATCAACTTCTAACCCTAAGGCAAACACACAGTTAAAGCATTTAATTCCATAACTGCACAGAAAACCAAAAACTCCAGACGCAGAATCAGAAGACAAGGAATAACTGATAATTGACTCCAGAGTAACAGGGCAGAAACTAATGATTTCATTTTGCTTCTGTGAACAGAACTCTCAGAAGTGGTCCTGAAACGGTGAGTGAGCCTACCACATTAGAGGTGCAAAAAAAGATATGTTAGCTGCATCCTCTCAGCTGCAGAGTTCAGCCACACGTTCAATAAATAAGAACAATCCACAAATTGCAACACACAGACAGGATTCAGAACAGAAACAGAAGACTGCACAGAAGTATTTTGATATACCTTGAGCGCTGAAGACTTCGAGGAGAGGCAGGCTCGTGACCTGCCTGCTTGTCAGCTATTACCGGCTGCGGAGGTGCTGACTGTGAAGCTGGTCCTTGTTTAACTCCTGGAGTAGCAACCTGAAAAGTTCAAGAACTTCATTAGGTTTCCTCAACAGTAAGTATCAGAGGAAAACATGGAAATCACAAGGTGCAAGACCAGTGGTTTTTTGGTACAAAATCTTACGTTGGTGGAATTTTCATATCCTTCAAGACCTTTTGTTTGTTTTCTGTGAATTCCTGAGCTACAACAGGATGAAAAAAGACTGGAATATACTAATGTATGCTCAAGTTACTGAAGTTACAGCATATGGAGTTCAAGATCTTTTTTTTCCTCCCACATGTATAACCTTACCCTTTTTAAAGAAAGGGCAAGAGAGGAAGCAGCTCCAGAAGTCAGCTCACTGCCTGCCTTCCTCCCAGAAAAATCAAGCTAGTAATTTAAAAAAAAAGGCAAGGGAGAAAAACAGATTCTAAAGGTCCATGCAGACAACAACCTAAGTCAGGGCACCTGTCTTGCATTTGCTGACATCAAGCTGGAATGTATTACCAGCTAGTGGTTATCAGAACCTCCAGAAATTCTCTCAGTTTCAGAAACAGACACCAGTGAAACAATCCAGACAGTCTTTGCTGAAATAAACTCAGGATGTAAGTTCATTTAAATACACACAAAATAGTAATGTAATCTCAAACCTATGTCCAAGAGGAAAATCTTAAAGATTATCACAAAAAGAAAAAGAAAAAAAAAAAAAAAACCACACTGAATAGTATATGAAATGGTCTTAGTTCTGGAAAGGAAAAGCCACACTACTGTAAGATTACTCAGTGGTCGTTTCAGTTGACATCAACAGAACTACACAGTTAAGGAGGACGAAATACTAGTAACCCGTAACTCGGTTTATGGAAAGACTAAGAATCTTTATGAAATCTGTGACATGGAAAACTTTGCTATCAATGCCTGAACTTTGCCCACCCTGTGAGCAGATGTAACAATGACTGAGGTCCTTCTAGCAGCAGTGAAATACTAACTAGCTCCTTAGCTAGGAAAAAATAATAATCAAAAAGATAAGCACCATTAAACAAGTTACAAAACCTCTTAACTATTCCGTACTTCCCAAGCACCTCTTCAGGCAGAGGCACCAACTCCAGTTTAAAAGCAGTACAGGCACATCTGTGTAGCCCTAGGGAACAAGCCCTGTCGTGCAAAGGGCACTACGCTGTTCCAGAGCCAGCCAAAGTAACCGTGCATCTGGCACTGGGCTCTGCTCACGGTGCCAGTTCAGCTCTGTCTGCACCTGCTGCAGAGAAGCTCCCTAATCCAGCTACCCTGTGCTCTGAAACAGCGTGCTGGCACAGCAACGCATCTGGATTATGCAAAATTTACCTCAACTTCTTAGAGCAGGATAAGCCAAGCTGCCTGAAATACCCAAACAAGTACTAAACCCAGACATGCTCCCGTTGGAGATACTACCCAAGTTCACATCTTGATACTACCTTCAGGAACTTCATTATGTGAATACAAGAAACATCCAGGAAGTTCTTTCCTTACTGAACTGGAAAAGTACCTGCTGCCAAACCAGACTTTGGTACTTCTGAGACTAACAGTTGATGTTAATATTTCAACAGCTCTGTTAGCACCAAATTTGAGGAACCCTAACCTAAAAAGGGCTCATGCTGTCAAGTGCTGCTATTGCTTCTGCTTAGCAGATCTGTTAAGTTACTCAAGGTACCCAGAAAAAAACAAAAAAAGCACTACTGCTTATATCCCAGTGTATAAAAGTTAGAGTGATAAGAAATTCCTGTGCATATAGTACACACACACACACAAAAGAACATTGAACAACCACAGGTACAATCTTCAAAGAAAAGGTGGATGAAAATAGAGTAATTTCTAAATATATACTCCAGTAGGCTAATCAAAATACAGATATCGGTTGCAGAAGAGCTTCTACACACAACACCCTCCTTCCAAAACACCAGCGGTGAAAGCCTGCATGCCAAGCCAGTGACTACAGGCAATCACAGAACCCAGCATGGAAGAAGAGATTCTCACAGTAAACGCAGCCAAGAATAACCAACACTGCCCTCTGACCCCAGAGTGGCACCACCACTGTACTTGTGACTTATGCAGAACTCAGAACAACTCTTCTCAAACCTGCATTTAGCCTTGAGGTTTGTTGCTTCCACTGGAAACCCGAAGGAAGGCTTGTGTGCCCAAAAGCACATTCAATTACACAGCTGGTCAACCAAGCCACACTGGCCCTACTCACAACACTTGGCTTGCCTTCACTTTCTCTTAAGGAATACTTTACTGCTATACTACCCACGCCACAGACATAGTGCTGGCCTTGATGGCTGACAAGCAGTGGGTATGAGTTTGTTTGCACAGTCCTAGGAAAACATCTGCACAAGCATAATAAATGCTGAAGAAGCTGTTTATAAGACAGGGATAAATGTCTTGCAAATAAGAAGACAGAGAAGATCCTACAGGATAAAGTTCTGAATCTTTACTATGTATCTGATGACCAGAAAGAAGGGTCATCAAGACCCAGATCACTAGGGTGTAGGGACCAGAACAGACCAACTTCAGACTACTGAAGGAAAACAACTTTAAACAAAAACAAAACCACAATAACAGTAATTCTTTCCCATATCCTAGGATTTGAAAACACCACACATCTCCCTTCTTAGATGCAAGTCTGCTAAATCATGATTTCAGTACTTGCCACCTAGATACCAGAAGTGACCACATAGATTCCTCATGCTCTCCAAGGACAGAAACAAAGACAACAAATAGGATTTGTACACACATTAGGCTCTCACAGATCACTGTAATATTGTTAATCACAAAAAATCTGTGCAAATCATTTGGTTTTCTTTATACCCATGAATGAATGAACTCAAGTGTAAGAAAATGAGGTGTTCATAATCAAACGAGTAGTGCAATCTGTCTTCCTGAAGATAAAGGTATTTCCTTAAGGCCTTCAATCTGTAAGAGGTTCTCTTCCTAGCAGAAGATGGAGAGAAAGGTGTCTTAGCTAAGTGTAAGGATGAAGATGGGAAGAAAACAGATTTTAGAGGAAGGGGAAAAAAAAAAAAAAAATCAAAACAGGAGTATTCCCAAGTATTCCCAAAGTTTACCGCCATGCTCCTTACACTGATGAAGTGCTACACACACTGAGCAACATCCCGACTGTCTCAAAATCAGAGGCTGTCAACCTTAAAAGGCTCTCCAATGAAGAGACAGGACAAGTTGCCATTGTATCAAAAAAAACCCCCTCTAGTTGTCCAACTCCTCCTTAACTTTCTTCCACTATTCACACCCAGAATGACACAGTATAAACTACTGGATTTGTTGTGTTATTTTAAAAACATACCTAACAGGCATAGGAGCATTATGCCCTGCACGCCCACCTGTCACTACAAAACTACCTTGCATTCAAAATCTTATGTTTTTTTTTTTTTTTTTTTTTTCCCCTTGGGGCGGGCGTCAATCAATATCAATAGCTATGCCTTCAGCTTCCTTTAGTAACAAAATCCTCCTTCACAGTAGGTCCTCTAGCCCAAGATCTCTTCTCATCCTTAATCTACAATATGAATTTTGAGTCTTTAAAGAAAAAAAAAATATATAAAAAAAAAAAGACATTCACCTTGAGTGCTTCATTACATCTACTTTCCTGTTCTGTTGCACAGAGAAATTCCATAAATCAATAAACCCAGCTACATTAGCTTTACACACAAGTATTTATTCCTTACTACTGCCTCTTGTAGGACTGAGCTCAGATACTGCAAAATACTTTTTTTTTCTCTGAGCATTGACCCATCAGGGAGAATCTCACACACACACACAAAAACAGTAACAATCACAAGACAACTCTGTTTTCTTCTGCATGCCTATCCCTCCCTAGGAAGGACCTTAGTTCATTCTTTTTCAATTTCAATCAATGTTTCTTGCCACTGATTCAATTAAGAGGTTCTGAAAGGCAGAGAATATACGGAGGGAAAAGAAAATTATGTTACTGACCTTGTAAACACCAAAAATTTTGCTCTCAATCTAACAACCATTTATTGGCTAAAATCCAAACAACGTTATCAGCTGCTCCCTTTGTAGCAAGTTTTTGTTTTCACTTAAATATGCTACAACACTGATCTCTTAGTAACGTTTCCAGACACTGCTACTGCATATGACAGTGTCTGAAGGGAGAGCAAGATTTTTTTCATGAACAAAAAAAGCGTACTACAAGACCATGCTAGAGCTGTACTGAGAAGACACAGCTGAGCAGTTGCTTCCAGTTTTTTCTGTTTCTGTTGGGAAAGACAATATACTTATTTCATCATCCCAGATGCAACAACCTGGAATATATACCAGCAATACTCAATATCACCTTTAACGGTTTCTTACTGCAATATGCCATAAGTCAAAAGGAGCTTACCTTCTGCTGTGATGATACCGGTGGTGTCGTCATCAAAGGTTTAAGCGGAACAGCGTTAGTCTGAGGCGTGCTTATTCTGGGAGACACGTATGATCTTGGTGATGAGGCATCAGATGTTAAAGACATTGGAGACTGATTAGATGGTTGAGCTGTAAAGAGGAAGATTTTTTTTTAAACTGTATCCCATCTTAATGTGAAATAGGTTTTCTTCTTGTATTTCACAGTACTGTGTATTAGGTATTACACAAACAAATTCAGCCTGAAGGAGTGGGGGGTGAACAACCGGAACAACCAAATGTTCAACAAAAACCCCTAACCAAAGAATTGTACTTTCCCCAAATTGTCCACTTCTAAAACCTGTCAGAAGAGGAGAGCAGGGAAGAGGCCTTTGTATGATGCTTTTTACATATCAAGAGATTAAATTAGTTTCACTTGTGCCTTCTACTTTGGAGTGCTTGATTTAACTGAGAGAATGCACCTCTAACACTGCACCTAGAAAACCTATTCACTCATTCTAAGCATCCAACTACCAAAACAAACCAAACAATCAAAACCTCCTGTTTTAATCACCAGTTTAAAGCTCCTATTAGTGTACTAAACATATCTGAAGTAATACCATGCCTGGAAGCTGAAAATTCCTTACAAAAGACTACAGAAAACACCAGGTACTCCCTGGTGTAGGCCTCCCTCAAGAGTCACAGTTGCACAACATCACAAGAAGGGTGTTCAACCACAGAAGAGTTAGGTTTTATATTAAACATTAAGGAAGTCTCATAAAGGCTCAGAATAAACTTGCACGTTTCACGTTACCCAGGTTATGTTAGTTAACATACAAATTAAATCCCAAAAAGTAAGACAGAGTACATTTACCTAGTTGCTTGCCAGCTTTCTGCTCCCCAAGTAAACGTTTCTTATCATATCTTTGGAAAAAGAAGTAATTCAATATCCTCTATGTCATGTGGCCATAGGTATGACAAGCAGCAGCTTCTACAAGTTCCAGTTATATCAGCCTTTACAAAATACACCCTCACTATTTCACATGGTGAGATGACAATAAATAAATACCTTGCGTAGACAGTTGTGCTGCTTGAGAAATTAGGGAAGCTATATTGAAAGCAGATGGTCCAGCAGTAAGAATTTTATGGAGTATAGACTGCAGAGAGGCTTGTGTCACCGCTGCTGTTAGAACTGAAAACAAACAGTACATTTTACTGACAATTCCAGAACATCACTTGAAACTGTTCAAGCCGCCCAAGTACACTTAAAAACATTTTTTTTTGGTTGATTTTTTCCC
>VXAV01008598.1:51383-73101 GCA_013399715.1 Alectura lathami
TCCACGGGAGACCAGAAAGCTGCCCAATCTGTTTTTCTGTGATACAAATTCAGTTCATGAACACTTCAAACATCTAACCAAGCCCTTTATTTGGCTTAAGCTTAAGACATACTTGCTGAAGTTTTTTTTAAATGTAAGTTTAGCTCTTCAGCTTCATATTATGGACCAAATGTAATTCTTGTAAACAAAGGAAACATTTGTTCAATTTGTTATTGCAGTAAAGCAGAATAAGCCAATTTTTTTAAATACTACCATAATTAAAAATAATAGTAATAATAAGAAAGAAATAAACCAGCACCACTTCAACTCATTAGCAAAATTACTGATATGCTATCTTTATTCCGAGAGGCTAACATGTTCTGTTAAGGAAAGAAGTTGACTGGCTTAACATAAGCCAACAAACAACCCTCACTTTATCCAGGATTTACTTTTCGTTTCAGGTTCCACTGGCATTTACTACAATTTAGCATCCTATGTTATACTAATGTGCATAAATAAAAGGTTACATCACCTTTAAGACTCCTTACCTTCATTGATTTTGGATATATCTACGCTAGAATTATTAAGCTGCAACGTGGCTTGCAGAGCAGGCAGCAACTGTCGAAGGAGGTTTGGGTCCTGAAGTAATGGAGGAATCGGTGATTGTGGGACAGGCGAGACAGGAACTGTGGGAGCAGATGAAGCAGGGGCAGAAACTGGATTCAGTCCAGAAGCAGAAGATGTAGAAGGAGTTGTGCAAGAATGGGATACAGACTTGTCCACAGATGTAGACTCTGAACAGAAGACAAAGAGTAGTTTTCATTTTCCTTGACACAACCTCACAACCTCTCACTAGTAAAATATTCATACTAAATTCAGATCAAACTCTTAGACATTGTTAAAAGAAAAAAAGCTTCCTATAAATATTCACATAACAAAAACTGAAGATATTTGACAACAGTGTAATTTAGGCTACTGAACATAATATTAGGCACATACACAAAAAATACTTCAAAGAACTGGACTGAAAGCTGCCAACATGACAATTTTTTTTTTCCTTACTGTACTCCAGATTATTAGGACAAACTTCAGCCAAAAATTCCTTATTTTTTTCTTTTACCCTGCACATACTCCTATGCTATGTTTTTACCCATCACTCCAATCCTCCTTTGGAAAATAGGCAATGATGAAAAGCTTTAGAAAGTTCGTGGACTTTACAGATAGGTTAAAGAGTCAAATTTGAGGCAGGGAATAAGCCGTGCTTCATTTACTCAGAGACCAGACTGCAACAGGCTACAGAAGAAAGGCTGAGTCTATCATCTACAATCCAGCTGCACTGCTCAGGATTGCAAAGCAGGATGATAAGCTGTACTAGAAATTTAAAACAAGAGCTGTAGCATTCCCACAGCAGAGAGGAAAAAGAAATCTAAAAATGTATCTGCTCATAACTGATTTCAAACTTGTTAGCTTCTCCTGAAGCATCAAGACATATATCCTTTATTTTCTTAATCTCTTTTTAGTAACACTTACTACCTGTATTTGTGCTTAGTACTTTAACTACTAAATTATATTGTACTTCAGTTATATCAAATGGCATTTTTGTTCTAATTAATATGAGTTCTTTAATAAATTTTATGTTTGACTTTCAGTTAACAGGGAAGTCTCTCCCCCAATCCAGTACTGTAAGAAATCCCTGCACTGGAAGTACTTCCACTCACTATGGGTATTCAGCCACTTCAAGCAACCTTTCCTTTCAGGAGCCTGGGTTACTATAATTCAGTTTTAGCTTCCCCTTCTCTCACTCCCATTAAACTCCATCAGAAGCCTCTGCCCCAAGATTCAGCCAGAATCAGTGCCCCTATAGCACCAAACAGGTTGGGATGAAGACAGGAAAGATGGATACGGATCCAAGATCTCACCCAAGATGCTTCCCTGTAACATTGAAGACCTGGATTTTAAACCCACCTCAAACAAGTGAATATTCCATATTTCAGGTAAAAATCCAAATGAAAGCTAAAATAACTGGTTGGGAAACTCATTCACTCTAAACTTTGTTTGTTTTTCCCTTTGCAGATACCATAAGGTAAGAAGGGGTTGACTTTTAGAAGAGAAGAAAAATCAAAAGGTCTCATTTTACTTTACTACTTAAGAGTAACATGCCACACAATTCCTAAAAGCTGCAGCGTACTGACAGCCTTAAGAGCAAGTTTTGAGTTTGATACTAAGTTGGAGAACAACTCTAAAAGAAAATAAAAATAGATTGACTAAAGTAAGTATCAGTATGTAAATCAAAGGAGATTATAAATCTCAGTTAAAATTAAAAACAAAAAAAGAACGGACTTCTTACACAGTTACTCCAGAAAGTTGGTAACAGGTCACAAATACTCTGAAAAAAAGCTGCTGCTGCTAATTTGCTGAGAAACCTAAGCCAGAAAAAGTGCTGAAGAACCCAAATTTCACTGCCTCCAACAGTCAGGACACAGACACATGCTGATCTTTCAGGCAAACTGCTAAAGAGACATGGCTGTACCACGCTGCAAACACCTCAGGACAAAAGTGTGACTTTACTGCACTTGTAAAGGGACCTGGTTATCTGGCCAGGAGCTTTCATAACAAGAACTTACAACTTCAGACAACATAAATGGACAAGAAGCATTATAAAGACTGAAGAGGAAAAAGAAGAAGCTACAACAAAAAAATAAATAAATACATTTTTCAGTAATGTGACCAGGACAGTTGGTTCTGTATCAGCCCTCCCCACAGTACAGCAGGTCATCGGTAACAGCCTGTTAGAAAAGCATTCCATACAGAACCTAACAATGCTACGGTGTTCTGAGTTAGTTAGTTAATTTAGCAATACTTCAGCAAGTCAAGACGCACCAAGTAAACAAGAATCTTATCATACTGGAACAAAGTTGAGTGAAACCTGTGTCTGTCATAGTCCACGGACTGGCAGACCAAAGCAAGGGAATTAAGCAGAGCAGGGCATGTTAGTACTGACCAGCCTTAACCCCACAGCTTTGAGAACCTTTGTGGGTGGTGAGGGGTGGTGGCCCCCTAAACTTAAAATCAAAAAATAAACAAACAAACAAGGAAACAAAACCAAACACCTAACCAAATACCAGGACTAATTTCAAGACATACTGAATGTAGTTCGGTGTTTCTCCTCAGTGAGGCCGAGTTATTTTACTGGCGTTAGAGGAGTCCAACCACGTTTCTGTATGACCAGTGGTACAGAGAAGGAATTAACTGCTCTAAGGAAGGAAAACACACACCACTACATGATTAATCCACATAAGCAATACCTGAGCTTCAAACCACACCACCATACCGAACAGCCTGAAGCATTTTTCACTCATGCTGCAGTTTTGTACACAAAGAAGAACTGAATCAAAGGCAAACTTGAGTGAGCAATGCAGTGGAGGCAGCCCTTGGGATTAGTTCTGGGTATTTACTTGTTTCTTGTACAGAATGACTCAATCTGTCACAAAACGAAGGAACGCCAGGAGGTCTTTAGAAGCATTTTAGTTTGGGAGAGCTTCTCTGCTACAAAAACACGAACTGAGTTACATGAAAACGACACAATCCAACTAACTCCTTTTGGACAACATGAAAACAATATTCTGTAACTGCACCATTGCTGATGTTGTAAGCATGTGTTACAATTCCCCTACGAAAGATTTTTTTGTACATTCACTCAGATTAAACACCTAGAGAAAATGATGTGGGAAAAAAAAGACCGCAGCTAACATGAACACTCTCATCTTCTGAGACTGCTAATATGAACAAGTGTAGGTGGAACAGGAGAGCACATCTCTATGTTCATGACTATCTATACGTCCAGAGTGTTGTAAAGGGTATAACTGAATTTCTGCCAAACTGAAAGTCAGAAAGTACTTTTGTGCAAGTATTTGTTGATTTTAAGTAACCTGAATAGCTATGTTCTTCTCTACTATGGAAAACTCCTTTATAACGAAATCATACATGCTAAAAAATATGGAATACTGACTATTTTCTGTAAAACCACATTTTTCATTACTTTAAATCAAACTATTTTACTCAGTTGCTTCCTGACTGTACACTTTATCTCAGAGAAATCAATAAAACTGCCAATAAAAAGAAAGCCTTTCAATAATCACATGCACTTCCATGCAACTACAAAGATTTGAAACTTGTTTCATTTCTGATGCCATAGGTAAGCTGGAAGTTTCACCTCTGAAGTTAAAACCACCACTCAGAACACCTCAAGATGCAATGTCAGTTTCACAAAAATCCTCAGATAATACTCACTACAGTTCCTCCTGCTCTTCCTACAAACAGGAGCAGAAACTTCTCCTTAATTCCCTAGTTCCCAAAATATTAGCTCAAATTTTAAAGAGATGTTTGGACTCATACAGCCCTGTAACTCTTAATTTGAGATCTCAACCATGAAACACATCAGAAGTGAACACAGCATACTGAGAAAAGTTAGACTTCTTTACAACAGTTATGTTCCTCAGTTTTACAGCTCTGATACACTGGTCTGTAACCCTGAATCAACACAATTTCTTGTCCATAAATACCTATGTACAGTAATCCTGCAAAATAAGAACTCTAGTTACATGGCAGTCATGCATAAATCTGCTTTTAATGATTAATACATCAATCATAGATTAATTCTGACCCTAATTAAAGCTTTATTAACAAATTAAGTCTGTTGTGTATGCTAGAAGTGTTCTTAAAGAAAAGACCAACTATGTTGCAAAGCCCGTAAAAGTCTTAGATGACGATAAATTAAAATTACTTGCTACTGGACAGGGTAATTCTGCAGTCTCTTTGTTGTCAACACTAATTCCTAAACAGATACTATGCAAACAACTCTAATCTCACATAAAATTTCAGCTACTATTATAAAAGTTTCAAATAAAACTCTTATTAAATTAAAAAAAAAAAAACAGCTTAATATAATCCACTGTCATCTCTTCACTTCTTGAAAATTTCATCAACTTTTTAACTCTTCAAGATCATTGTTCCAAAACAAAACAAAAACACCAACAAAGAAAGAAAAACTTTCACCTTAAGAGGTTCTAAGAAAACTTCTAAAAAATAAAATCAACCCATTCACTTTGCTGCAACTATTTGAAAAATACAGCACGCTTTCTGAAAAATAGAAAATAACTTTAAAAATCACACAAGTCAATTAGATATAGCCTATCTGTACTTTAACACCAAAACAAACTTCTGGAATGGAGAGCCAAGAACTGAAGTCATGAAAAAAAAAAATCAGAAAACAAACTAGATGGCAAACAAAAGCCAGTTCAACTTGGAGAATAACTTAGAGCATTATGAAGAGCCAGTAAGGGGTTTTACACTTGAATGGAGCATTTTTGCAGACCACAATGACTAGGAGAGGGCTTTCTATTTATAACTACTCTGCTGGAACGTGACCTGCAATCACATCTTTTAGACAGAAGAAAGCATGAGACAGAAGGCAGCATTCCCTGGGACAAGAACAGATATGACAAGGGTGCACCTTGTTGCAGGTTTCACAAAGGGGAAGCTGAAAGGAAGTAAACTGGAGGCTACTGCTTGCCCCTGAAACATCATTTCCACCCAGCACTGAAACACCATGCTGAATATTCAAGCCGTATGGATTTTTTTCATAAGAAGCACAAGTAACCCTTTCAGAAAAATATCACATTATTTTGGCAGTTGCACTGCAGAGTATGCTGCTGAATCTTGCTGTCACCAGTCACTGCCCCTCATGACCAGATCGTATGGCTCCTAAGCCAACTAGGACCCACGGGTGAATCTCATTCTGAAATGCAGCTCCCAGCCTAGTGTGTTTCAGCCAAAAAGAAGTTTTTCAGATCAGGTTTAATGCAGGGAGGTGAAAACCTAGCTCCATGCAAACGCCCACCTGCCCCAGCAGGACTCCGCCCCCCCGCCTGCCTCAGCAGCAGCAGCAGCCCCACACCTGTCCGTGCCTGCAGCACGTGCTCCTTCCCCTCCTCTCCCACTGCTGAGCTGTTCAGGTGTGCTCCTGTGACACAGCCATGAGGGGGGAAAGGGAGACGAGGAAGCAGGTGTTTGTGCAGCACCTTCCCTCACAGTCCTCCCCCGCCAACCAATGCTCTATTCCTCTTTAAACTCCCAAATTATCACTGTGACCCCTCCAATTTGTTTTCCTACCTAAGCTTTTTTTTTTTTTTATTTTGGCTTGGTTGTTTTTTAATGCCATCAAAAAAAACCACAATGCATTCAAAGTCCTCTACTTTCAACAACACTACATCGCTCCTCGCTCCGTTTATCGTGAGCTCCAGTTGCATCTCTGCTCTGTTAGCAGCAGTCACACATGTGCCCCCACGCTGTGCTCTCGATGGGAGAAAAACTGCATTAACAAGATGTTCAGAAAACCAGCACCTTATTGCCCCATAAACCTCAGTTCTGCCACACTAACTGAACAACAAACTGCCTGATTTACTGCTAACGGCGAAGAACCAGGACGCATTCACCTGCACTGAAGTACTTACGCGTGTAGTCCACTGAACGCTCTCCACTATGTTCTCTGAGCTCAGTGAGTCACATTTTAGCTTTTCCAGTTCAATTTCATCTATTAAGGACCCCAAGCCATACCAAGATATGTAAATATTTTAAAGCAATGCATTTTGTAAACACATTTGGACAAATGGAACTACAGCAACAATAGCAACTGGGTTCTCAACTGCGCTCAAATCCCTTGAAATACCAAAAAAGGAAAAATCTGTATTCTACTCCACTCTCAGAACATAATTTTCACATTTTTCCTCTGCTGCCAAAATAAATGTAACAGCAGTGCTCAGCAAACAAGTATGAAACAGTGGAGAAACCTCTAAATGTCTCACTACTGCAATTTTTTGTAACTACTGCACGAATTGAGCAATATACTTAGAACTGCAAAACTCAGCCAAAGGAGATGCAATGATACCAGGCGCAATGTTAATAACTGACTGCTGAAGACTAGCAAGTGCTACAGTACAAAAACAATGGGGTAGGAAGGAAAGGATAAGGAAGGAGTTCAGCTCTCACTGTCCAACCACTTTGATCTGTTAGCACCAGCATCACAACCCACACAACCCTGCTCCAGCCATCCTGCTGAATGCTGTCAGGTTTTTAGAGCATTGCTGCACTAGACACAGAAGTGCTGCCTGACAGGACTTAGAGGAAGGGTGTGACAAGTATCCTAAGGATAGACACACTGTTAAGATATGGACAGTACAACATTGCATTCAGTAATAGGAAAATGTGATGTGCCCTACAGATAAAGCAGCCAAAAAGAAGGAAAAGCAACCCCACACTTTACCTGCATAAAGCACTCACAGTGAGCACAAACAGAAGCAGCAGATTCTGACAGGAACATTCAAATCAAAGGGCAGAGGTCAAATAGTTCCCCAGGAACTCTCCACTACTGCCAGCCATTGAGGGCAGAGGGCTACTGCTAACAGCTGAGCTATAGTTCACCCAGGGATTTTATTCAATCTCCTTGCGGGACTACAACATACCCCTGCAGCAAAAGAGATTGAGCTGAAAAAAAGCATTGTCTTTGTGTGTTTGTTTTATTTTTCATAACTATTACTGCATTAAAAAAAATACACACTATTAGCAAAACCATTACAACAGCAGTACATGTACACTGGCATATGGCCACCAGCAACACACTGACAAGAAGGGAGAAGTCATTCAAAACACGGCACGTATTGCTCAGTCATTTGGACCAAGCCTCTTTCATCAGCAATGCTAGAAGACAGCTTTACCTTGTTACAGAGAGAGGGATGATACAGCTAGTGAATAGAAAAATAAAGTAATAAAAATCAAAGTCTGTTTGCTCTACTACCCTAAAAACCAACCTCTCAAACTATTTTCCTATTCTGCAAGGACACTTTTAGCAGACTGTTTGGACTGACTGCTTATAGGACGAGGTTTTCTTCTTCACTTTGTACAACGACCATAAACCAAACAGCACACCTACACTACTGCAGGTTCACAGCCACATCTGGGATAATGAGGAAAAAAGAAAGCTACCCAGAAAAACTGCAGTGTTCAACGCTGCTTACTCCCTTCAAACGCACAAGGTTCTACGCACATTATACGTGTCACGTTTCTTATTCAAAAATCAACTGAAAGTCTTAATGACCACAAAACCAGAAAAAGGGCAAGATTACTGAGTATACCCTCTGAATGATCTTTCATCGCAATACCAACTGCACTGTATTTTTCTGTTTCTCAAAGAGGAAATTCAACCAAGACATCAAAACTCATGAAGGTTTTGAAGCCTAACTTTCACCTATTCTAATTCAACTACTTATGAACTTTAAACCACAATTCACCCTGTCTGAAGCTCAGGAAGTGTTAGATTTGCTGACAATTAAGTGTCATGAGCATCAACTAGGCATCATTATTTCAGAATGTATCCATTTCTACTCCTATAAGCTTAAAAAAAAATCACTACTTGGAACACGGGAATTAAGTGATAATTGACACAGACATCCACAGTAACATGGATTCTGAAGTAAAACTTACAGTGCCAAGGCTGCCCCATACTGTCATCTCACAGTATGTCCCCAACTGTATGTGCTCAGTTCTCTGACACATCTGACAATATTTCTAGTAGCTGTCACAATGTGAAATTCCTTCAGCTGCAGAAGATTCAGTTGCACAGTTTAACTGGAAGCAACTAATAAAGGTGTATGGTAAACAGGCACAGAAACACCCAGTCTAAAGTCTAATCACACACCAAACAGTAATCAAACATGCCTGAGTGGTGTAACAAGGGATTTAAGTATATTTTAAAGATAATAATGAAAAAAAGAGATGATATGCTTAAGGAGAGAACATTTCACATGGACATTTTGCACTGTCATGTTGAAAAGAGTGCATCAAGCTGCGCTCGAAGCACTGAGGCTGAGCAGGTACCTTCTTGGTGCACTATACAAGAACCACACAAAAAGCAGCACACTTTTCTTCCTGCTTTACAGCGCTGAACAGAAAAGGGCGTGCCTCTGTTCCTCTATATTTGCAGTCAACATTCATGTTCCACGTCATGTGAAAACTGCAGTACATCTCCACATAAGTGTGATGAAAAACCAGAAAAATTCTTCACGTACAATCTTCTTATACTGCAGTGTTTGCCGGTGAAGGTACTGTTTGGATTATTTTGGATGGCCAGGAGAACTTAGAACTGCACTTAAAGCTGGAATTCTTTATTAAAGAAAACTGGCACGCAGGAAAGCAAATGCAGAGTGTAAGGACAGTGTCAGACCTGAGTCTTGGTGTACTTCTTAGGGGTGCATTATTTTTATTTAACTAGAGAAACTCATAAATCTCAGCATCTTTCAAAAATAAACTCAGTGTCACAGTAATCAAGTAATACCTTAAATTAAAAACCAAATTTCCATCAAATATTATCTTTTTTTCCTCTCCCAAAGCCCTCAGGACACCATTTGCTAACAAAATGTTGCTCCCTATGAACTCAGCTACACCAAAGTATCACTAACCATACACTTCTCCATTCTCACAATCTTCTTTAGCTCTTCTTCCCTAATAACAAATTAAATCCAAAATGTAGACTTTTGAAGTTCACAGAAACCACACAGCAAAGTCCTGATCTTTGCTTGATGATTCTAAATGTTTCTGGTACAGAGAAATACAAACTTTCAGCAACCTCAAGCTGAAGATCCAGCATATCAGGACATACAGACCAAAACAGAAGAGCAGCTGTTTAAGAAACTTCTGTTGCTTTCTGTGAGAATGGCACTTGCAGTTTGACACTGGCATTCCACACCACAACAGCAATTCATACAATTATAATGGTCCAAAATGACTTTCAGTGTAGCTGCATCTATGCTAAGAACTCAAAAAATGGCAAAGATCCAAAACAACATGAGGGAAGAAAAAAATTAAGATGTAGTAATACAAGATCATCTTATCACAAGAAATGATAATTTGCAGAATAAGCCAATTAACAGTAAATACTACGAAATCAATTTAAAATCGCATCAGATATAACAAACTCGGTTCAAGAAGAAGTAAACACATCAAAACACTAACTGGGTTCCAAGCACACACAATCAACACCAGAAGTACATTTCCATTCCAGAAGTTGGAACCAGCAAAGCAAATGCAAAACATCATTTCCAACACTACGAGGAATTTCATTAGACATACCTTTTCTCTCTGTTTTCTGTGAAGGGATGGAAGATGTGGATGTAGGCAGTTTTGATAAAGTAGATGCTCCATTAGCATCAAAGGATTTCTTTGGCTGGTGATCAGATTGTAGAGAAAATGGACTAGGAGGAACAGTGCTTGGGGTAGCAGTTGGATGAACCACTGGTTTGATGGGATGCTGTACTGGAGTAGAACTACTGTGAGTCTCTGCCCTGGGCAGTCTGTAGTCTCTGTCATTGTGCCTGCTTGTTTGAGATAAAATATTCTGTGGGAGCATACTACTGGCGTCACTGGAATGCTTGTCTTCCACTTTTTTCAGGATTTCCCAAGTAATGTTGCAATAAGAGAAAAAAAAAGATTAAATTAGAAACTTATCTAAGACTGCAGTGACTATGATTAATACAGTTGCAAATCAATAACTAGAGCTGACTGAACTTATGATTAAAAAAAGAACCTCAAGCACATCAGCATCAAAAAAGGCAAAATTCAATTCTACTCACTGACAAAATGCATTTTCTCTGACCTTTGTTTGCTTTACAGTTCCAGTTAAGCACTGTTCTGATGAAAGGCCTGCTTGATAATGAGTGTTACAGTCAGAGTTTTGAAGTCTCCTAAACAATCTAAATCAAAATCTATTATTACCATCTTACATTTAGCATGAAGAGACAGTTTGTGCCATTTTCCTTCTGTTCATTAAAAACTCTGAACACCAAGTATAATCTAGTAGTTTCGAATTCTAGCCTTCAAAGAATTCCACTTCAGGTCACTTGAGTTCTGTCACAAAGAATTTACTTTCAGTTGAATTAACTCAGAAGACCAAACAAGAAATGAAGGACTAATCTGCCACGTGCTAATGGACTTTAAAATACACTACATGGAACTTACTTCAAGCAAATACTGAACACCTTCTCTCATGATTATTAGATTTTCACGTGTCAACAAGCAGTTACTGAAATATGCAATTATGCTTTTTGAAGCACAGTTTGTTTTAGCACTGCAGTATGTCTAAGCATACACAGAAAAACCGCCCTTTATACACGTCTGCTTTACCAAGTCCCAAGCAAGGGCAAGACAAGAAAAAGATACTTCGGAAAAATATAGTCTGGTTTCCACTTTTAAACCACCTTGAGACTTATGCTACAAAGTGTCCAAAACCGTACCAGCAGATAGAAGGACTCTCACAGGTTTCTAGGAACTGTTTACACAAATTCCTTGAAAGATTTGGCAAAAATTGGTAACAGGAAAAAAAAAAAATCCAAGCAACAGAAATTCATGATCTGGGACAGGCTTTGCTGACATTATTGGCATGGCAGAAATACCCCTTCAATAATGTACACAAGTTTCTGAAAACTCTGATATCATAATCCATTAAATTAGTTTACTATTTTCAGATGTGAAATCAAGGTTTTAGAAGACAATTCTCCGTTTCTATTTTCAGGCTCAGAACGTAGCAAGTCTCAACAAACACGACACTCCAACTATGCCATAAACTGCGTAAATTCTTTCAATAACTAGCTATAAAGAGAATTACATTAGGCAGTTAAAACTGCAAAAAGGGGGAGTACTACAAAAAGCATTAAGCAACTGTTCTTCTAGTAAATGCTCAAAAGTTATTGTAAGGAACCCATCAGCTTTGGCTTTTTTACATAAAGAGGGGAGAAAAACAGCTAAGGAATTATTTTTCTTCAAGTTTGGAAAAGAGTAATGCAAACAAGGGAAGAATATACGATTGTAAAAAAGAACAACAACAACAAAAACCAAACCACATACTTCCACTGGCAAACCCACTGGCAGCTGTCGCCTGCATCACCTCTCTTCTGTAATCCCGATCTTTTGGAAAACTGTTAACTGACATTTTGCTTGCTTCTTTCTGTCTCTGCTCTCTGAAGAAAAGAAAACACAAGTTAAGTAAATTCACATCACCTAATAATACTTTCTACAGGTTAAGTTACATAAGATGAATTAAAATAAGGGTACTGAAGCACTGGAACAGCTTGCCCAGAGGGGTGGTGGATGCCTTGTCCCTGGAGACCTTCAAGGTCAGCCTGGACAGGGCCCCGAGCAACCTCATCCAGCTGTGGATGTCCCTGCTCACTGCAGGGGAGTTGGGCTGGATGGCCTTTAAAGGTCCTTTCCAACTCTGATGATTCTATGATTCTAAGTCATTCTAATAGATGACTGCTACAGCTGGAGCTGGCAAACTCCAGCTATTGCTTCCTTACACCAGCACTTGTCCAAGCCCTCAACACACCAGACCAGTTCAGCTTGCTCACATAGCAAGGAAAACATACATTTCCCCTCCCCTTGCTCTTGGATCATCCAGGGATAAAATAGGTGCTAGAGGTCATGTAAGGGTGGGGCAAGACCAGACTTCATAGCAGTTATCTACTAGATAAATTCAGCCACTCTATAAATGATGTTCAGAATATTTCTTTATAAATTGAAAACTGACACACATAAATACCTTTCCAGCCACTCTTTTGGTTTCTCCCATTGTGAAACTTCTGTTCTGCAGTTGTAGTAGTACTTTTTGCCTGAAGAGCTGATGTGTTCAGACCAATCATCCGCAGAATCATAAGCCTGTAAAATACAAACAGAATTGGACAAACTACCAGTTTTTCCTCTAAACTTCACAAATGTATCAATTCTGCTTTCAGTGCAATCTTTAACTACTAACTACTAAAACTAGCTTGACAGAGTGACGAAAACTAACAACCTAGACAAGAAAATATGATTTTACTAACAACATTTGTGGAAAATATTTCTCTGTATATCTACCTTATTTAATAATCTCTTTTTAAATTCAAGACAGATACCTCAAACCTCTATGATTATCAGTTAGAACAGTTCTACAACATGTAACAACTGCAGCTTGGATGCGCAGACTGTTTATAAAATAAAAACTGATGTTGGAGAACTCAATGGAACAGGCAATGTATACACCTCCCTTTTTAACTAAAATGATGAACATACAGTATGTATGAATGGAGTGATGCAGAGATAAATACCAATCACAATACTTACTGCATCAGAAGTCTTGCTTGGATTATTGCTGGGATTAGAAGAATGTGAATTTGAACTATGAAGAGCACTGTGGTTATGTGAATTTTCTTGTGGAGAGTAACTGGTCCCTAAAAGAGAGGAAAAAAAAATTCACCACGTATTTTTTTTAAAAATTCAGCTGCTGACTCCTAAAGAGCTGGAAGGGGGAAAGGAGAGGGCACATCATCCACAGCCTGGACCGCAACAAAGTTCAAATGCAGAAGTGTTTCACGAGACACGTATTTCTTCTGCTGCGCACAGGATAAAGCTCACTTTGCCCTCCCAGTTACAGTGATGTAGCTTGTTCTTGCACTGTTCTTACACTTAAACCTCGTTCCACTACAAACAAAACATACAGCCTGGATTTTTATTTTTTTAGTGTGCTGGAAGAGTCCTAACATGTTAATTCAGAAATTAAGAAATATTTTCTGCTCAACATTAAGTCAGAAAGTTTAAATGGGTTTATCATTAGCCCACAGTGGTAGATACACAAAAGTTCACTGGAGGAAAAAAAAAAAAAAAAACCACCTATTTTGAGACTCTTGGTAACTGGTCCCAGGTAACTATTTCTATTTCTATTTATGCACATAGGTTAAATTTTAGTTTTCCTGCAACACAGGTACATCTAGAACACTAAAATCATCATTTCCCAGAGGGTCCCGTGGTTCTGGCCTCCAAACAGCTTCTGGAGGTAATCGGGTTTTCTTCCTTGCCATTACACTTGAACACAAAGACGAGATGAGGGCAGATAATTGCCAGTACTTTTTACATCTACATCTGTGCCTAAACTCAAGTCACCAATTTGCCCTGAACAGTTCTAATCTCCAGTTAAATAAGCCCAGCCATTCACCCTTTGTGATCTCTCTGTAAGTGTCCTCCTCTTACAGCCTCCTATTCCTTGAAAAACTCTGCGCAGGTAAGAACTCTTCAGTTTTTCCATTCTTCTTCCTAACATTCAGATGTTCACATAAATCATGCCAAACTAAGAAAAATTTTCTCACAGATTTCAAGCAAAAACTAGATATTCCAAATATGTCAACAATGACCCTGTCTTTGTTTTCCTTCTCCCTACAGAGTTTATAATTACCCAGGGACACAACAATGGGAACTACTGCCTTCACATACTGTATTGCACTCTGCATATGTACTCAAAGAGCTTTGCAAATAGCAAAGACTAACCTTTAAGAGCAACTACAACAAAAATCACATGCAGGCTATGAAAAAAAAAAAAAACAGCAGCCAGACACAAAGGCAGAGGTACGCCATGACTCAGGTGTTCGCTCCCCTACTGAGGATAAAGGCGGATTTATGCACGCACAGGTCACTGACCACCCAACCTTCAGCAGTTCTAAACCTTTTCCAGTGCTGCTTTGGCTAACAACCATACATCGTTCGCTTTAAAGACTGAGGTGACAAAAGGAAAAAGGAAGTCTCCTCCACAAATACAGCCTTCTGAAAGCAAGACAATTAGGCCTACACCAGTACTATCTTGTGTATTCATATATGAATGAAACTTATCACAGGCGGTTAACTTAAGCTCAGAGCAACACTATCATGTTTGCATTGCATGTGAACAACATAACATTCCACTTGTAGTGAATAGTGTTACTTTATGTTCTGCAAACATAGAAACTTCCAGAATTTAGACTCTAACACATATTAAAACATGAAAACAGACACACTAATTCCCTTAACTGGATGTAAGAAAAATACTATGATAGCAAGACTGTTCTGCCATCAGCTGTGTCAAGCAACAGAGGCTTAACCTTCTTCATAGACCGGTAACAGAATGAGACATTGGTTTAAGATTTTTGTATTAATCACTCTATTAATAGCCTATTCACCATACCCCTCACAAATTCTACTGAGATAGTTACTAAATGTCTTCATGTATTCTGCACACTGCTTACCACAGACAAATTTACTTCTACTATGAGGTGAAACCATCCTTTTTGTAGGAAAAGAAACAAGATGAAAATGTACCAGATGGTTTGTCTGAACAGTTTGGTTTCAGTCACTTTAAAACTTCAAAAGACATCCATACAGTTCATTTACTGTAGTCCTCTTCTGTATATGCAGTTGCTTTACGCTTCATTCAGCGCACTCAAGATGTGGTTAGTGATTTTTAAATGCCATCATGGTCTAAATACACAGCCACACTGAATAAGCTAACATACATTTTCCAAACATGAGTAAAAGCTGACATCAGTAGATCTCCTAGTGCCAGTTCCACCCATTCCCTACTCAAATCCCTCAAGCCCACTTACCAGAGGTCCCGCCCCCCTCAGTCCCCCTACACCTCACCCTGCTCCCGAGGATCTGTTTCCAGCCAGGACAGTGGGTCCCAGAGCACCTCAAGCAGGTGTCTGAGCCGCTGCAGCAGTCACGCTGCCCACAGCTGGCCCTGACGCCTGCTCTGCAGCAGTTCCCTCAGAGCCCTAGGGCTGCCCACACCCCGCTGCTCTCCCTGCAGCAGTGACCAGAGATCTGAGCCAGCCTTGGCTGCACAAGGACCCTCCAGAGCCTCTCCAGCAATGCTGGGTGCCTCAGGTCCCCAGGACAAGCTGCTCCGACTTTTAGAAAGGCCTGGCACAATCGCGTACCTGATGGCGTCTACAGCAATTACCCTGTGCAGTCACAGGGGCAAGTTTCCCCCCAGACCTCCATTTAGTTTCATGGCTGATACTGCTTCACGTTTGGGTCAGTGCCTGACAAAAGCCCACCACAGACAATGGTTTGTGACGAGCAATCCACAGGTGAAAGTCTACCTCTAGCAGGAGCGGAGGTGCCTCTCACCGTATGCTGCCTTTCACCACTAGCAGTGCCTAATCCCCGGGCACTGTACATGGCTGCAACGGCTGCAATCAGCTGTGTCTGCTGCCAGCTGCATGCCTGGCAAGTTGGTCATGAGAACCAAATCACAAAGGCAGGATCACTGAGATGACTTCATACCCTAGAAACACCCCTGATAAGGTCGGCAGCACCCCACTACTCCTTGAGATGTTCCCTTACTGCACTTCTTTCTATTGTTTCCTAACAGTTAGAACTTCCTTGCTAGTTCCACTAAAAAAAAAAAAAAAAAGAGACTTGTTTTCTAAAGTACTAATCAGCATACGTTAGGATTTAACAACTGTTACTGAACCTCCTATGGAAATGTTAACAGCACTATCACTGATTTTTCTTAGCTCAGTCATCATTTTGGAAGCAATCAAATCTGGAAAGAGCTATTCTTAAGTGCAGATGGCCAAGAATCCAGGAATGGCATCAGCACTACAGCTGTATAAAACTGCAGTGGTGCAACACTGTCAGCAAGCCTTCACAGGCACTACCATTAGTTATGAACAGGTCATAGGACAGGTTAAGGCTAAATTATCATAATTATCTTCAAGTCTTTCAAAAAAAAAAAAAAATCACATCTTCCTCACTCATGCATGAAAATCAGCAGAAATACAAAAAGATGGTTCTGGAAACCAAATCAAAAACCAGCCTGACTGAATGCCTACTACAGATTTGAGATTCTGACATGCCCAGACTCACCTGCACAATTTTTAAGTACAAGACTGCTGAACGGATAACAGTCTGAGCTGTGATGAGCCTTCAGCACTATGCTGCACTTGGAAAACAGACACAATATAGGGTGAAAAAAAAAAAAGAGGATCACATCCTGCAACACAGTCAACTCTCAGTAATTTTCACATACAACAAACATCTCCCTTAACACCAATTCAGCTATGAAATTAAGAAAAGCTGAAATTCTGAGTTAGTAAAGGATCAGACTGCCTTTATAAACTAATTTCCCACACACACACCATCTTTCAAGAACAAGCTGAATCCTTCCAAAACCTATACTAGCAACTACAACTACTACTCATAACCACCTTAAACAAGTTTTCTCACTGTTTGAGTAGAAGACTCAAACATATCACCATGCATTCAACACTTTCCTCTGGCATCCAGGTGTCTTGGCCTAGTTAAAACTACTTTTGGCTCATATCCTGCAGTACCACAAACAAAATCTCCAACTGAAATGGTCATTTCAGAATAATGAGACATACTGGTTATCTTCAAAAGATAATCTACCATGCACACCAGCAAACACTAGAAAAATGCTGTTCTTTATCCCTTCCAAACAAAGTAACACTGAGAAACTAGTCAGTACATAAATCAAACACCTCCACGGACATCCAGGCACAGACTCAGCTCACAGTAGCTGCAACAGAACACTGCTGTACTACAGGTTAGCTAACTTCATACAGTCTAACATACAGAAAGGCAAGATAAGTGCTCTGTGTAAGATAAATACCTTACCATGGACACAAAAGCAGGGTTAGGGTATTAACAAGAAGTACCAGTTGCAGGTACTACGAACAAGTTTACAGAGGCTCACCAGCTGGGCAGAAAGCAGAGCAATGCTCCCTAGCAATAATCAGTGCTGTAACTGGAACTCAAGACCAGCCGTTCCCCTTCACTCTCTCCAGTGGCAACAGGGGATTCAGGAAGGGCTCCAGGACAGTCTTCCGTGCTCAGAAACCAGGCATTTGGAAAAAACACTGGGCAACAGAACACCAAGGAAGTTTATTCAACTTATACTCCACAGATAGCGCTGTGACTCCCTTTTCCATCATTTAGCTAATCTGCAATCAAATTTGCTAAACAAGAGACACTATTAGAATATGAACTTCCTCAACAGCACAGACACTAATTAGTTGTCGTCAGAGAAAATTTAACACCATGATAGTTTATGCCAGTGACATTTTATGGAGATGACTAATTAAAGACTCGTTTTAGCAGTGAGAACAGCCCTATCTAGGCACACCTGAACTAAGATGCCTGAAGTGTATTTCAGCTCTTATCTTTGTTGCTTCAATGTGTATCTTCCTGCAAAACACTTCCTGAAGTTCTAGGTATGGGAAGGAATAGAAGTAACATATTGGGAACACAACACTCCAGCCTCAGCAGTAACTGAACAGCTGATCACAGCCATTTTTATTTGCTGCATTTAACAAGACGACAAAACATTTTTTTTCCAGTGCATTTTTATGTGGCCTGCTGTATTGAAATAAATACAGCTGTCTTCCATAGGCAACTAAAATTTTTTAAAAAATTTGCATTTTTCTAGCTGAGCAATAGCCTCAGAGAATGCACCAACAGGGCAGTAACATTTCCCAGAATTTTATAACACACTCAGTTGAATGCACAGTGCTCTGCCAAAAGAAAGGAAAAGCCAGCCTGATCACTCTGCTGCCCAGTTAAACACTCACACTCCTCAAACTGAAAGCCTTACAATATAAGCAAAAAAATTTCCAAAGCCTCATTTCCTCTCCTGCCCTATCCCCTTACCCGGAACAGCGAAGCCTGTGCTGTTCTGTCATGTTTGGCTCTCACGATACTCGTCCCATTGGGAAGAAGTTCTCATCTTTTTCTCCAAATCACTGTTTGCACAAACTTTCGTGGATATCAGTCCAAGATCTTGGTATGAACAGAGTCATACATACACAGAGTGGGACAAATCACTAATAAGGGATGAAAAGGATAACTATAAGCACACAGATTTTTTCAAGAAAAGCTAAAAATAGGGCTTTCTTTCTAAAATGGTAAGAAAGCAACACCTCCAGAAGGAAAAGAGGTGCAACAAACCAGTGAAAGGCAAGGACCTGCACTGTTTTTACAGATGAAATAGTCAAAGAACTTCAAGATACTATTAAAATGAAAGGTTAGATTCTAATTTCATCTTACACATTACATAACATGAGTTTGCTATCTTCTGCTTACAGACATTTTTAATTAGATCTGCCCAATTTTATTTCAGAAGTTGAAGTTTAATTTTGGGCTGAACAGTACAAACTGCTCTAGAAAGAAAACCAGCTATCTGCCCATCAAAAATGAAAGCAAAGACAATAATAAAATGGCTCAAATTAAATTCAGACTTCTGAGTCCTCACATATTAACTCAGTGACTCCAGGCAGGCTGTTTCCCTAGGGTTGCGCTTTGGTCTGAATGGACATAACAGCTTGGGTACTTCTCACTGGCAGAAGATATAAACCAACCACCCTGTTGCAATCCATTTCTTTTCTTGTTACAGCTACAGCAAAATCATTAAATAATTATTGCCTGGTGGTGGTCATCTTCCCCTCAATCCCCAGCCCAACCCCCAGTTAACAGTGATAAATCATTTTCCAACCTGTGCACAACATTCAAAAATGATCAGGTTTACTGAGCAAAGTTCACTGCATCCAGGGAGCTCCTGAAACACCCCATGCCCCATGTTACCCCTTGCAAAAGGCTGAGGGGATGAAACATGCGTTGCCACTGCACTCCAGAAAAATATAGATAAATACTGGAAGATCTGCAGCACTGCTACAATCACGAGTTGCCAGACAAGCCATCTCACTATATTCCTTGCCCCCCTCTACTTTTCTCTCTTGAATTACATGTTAGCTCACACCGAGAGCAGAGTTTTACCCAGGTGCTCCACCAGCAATCAGGGACTCAAGCCACCTTCGCATGGAGAAAGAGGATAAACAAGTGCAGGTTCTTTCTACAGGTCCTGCCACAAAAATCAGGAGGCTATCCATGAACCAGTTGTTCAGAGCACAGGAACAGGAATAAGGAATGCAAATAAGCACGGAAAGAGAATAGCTGGAAAAGGCAATCGTGTATCACTCCCACTTCCCCAAGGTGATGGTATTCTTTTAAGGTTCATTCCCATCACTACATTCTGAGCACTGCAACAGATCCTCGTGTCTCCTCACAAGTATGTTACACACATTTCAAACATTCTTCTCTTTGACCAACTCAGATAATGTATGTAAGACAAATATTTGGTTAGATAACGGACACTTCACCAAGGTACTCAAAATGCCTTTCTCACAATTCAAAATTCAAACTGCTTTGCACAAAAGTTTAACCTTGAAAAAAAGAAAGGAAGACCTCTAGTTATCCGGGGACATGCAGGTGTGTTTCCACAGGTGGTGCTGCCTTGGCTGAGACTGTGATCCACATGGATCACAGCTGAATTCAATGCTGTAATGTGAGTAAATCTACATAAGCAGGGGCACATAAATGTAATGAACTTCTGATGTGCTAGGTGAAGCCACCACAAAAGTCTCTCTTTCCTTGCAAATCACTACCAGCCTTCTTTACAGTAAAACAAGCTTATTGATGTTTTTTTGATATCTCAACAATCAAAATAAAAATAGGCAGAAGATTGTACCAAGGATTTTAAGATCTGTAAAAATTTACATAGGTATTTACTCAGTTCTGAAGATAAGTAAGCTTTATCACTGAGTGAATTTGCCTGTTTATCCTAAAATAAGGCAACATCCAATCAGCTTCTAAACTTTTTGGTAAGAACACCATAGAAAGATGAAAAGTCTCTAAAGGAGACACACTGAAAGAACTTGAAAACTACGCACTGAATTTAAAGGAAATTAAGAACTCTAGGTGGATACCAAACTCGTCATGCTGCCATTTACTTTTTCCTCCCTTTGAGTTCAGGGCAGATAACACAGAAAATTGCTAGCAACATCCTCAATACTACCACTAAGCTATCTGACTTGAGATCAATCAGGTTGAAAAAGCAGATTAAGCAACTTTATCCAAAGAAAAAAAAAAATAAGAAAATTTAACCAAAAAAAAAAAAAAAAAAAAAAGGCATGAAAAGACATTGTGAACTTCCGCAACTCAGTCAGATTCCTAACCCTCTGTCATCAGAAGATCCCCATACATTAAAAAAGAAAAAACAATGTACTTAAATGTACCGGCGACACATTTGTGTCACTTGAGTGGAACATTCCCTGAAGAAGAAATCAGACATAGCTGAGAACAAAACAAAACCATGCTTTCATTCTTAACTGTGGCTCAGACACTTCCATTTCTACTACAGTAAAAGAGAGCACAAAAGAGGTTCTTCTGTCCTCAAGCAAGAGGACTTCATACAGAACAAGGCTTTTTAATTATGACAAGCAAACAAGAGGTGTGTTTACCTGGCAGTCAGAACCCTCACCATGAACTAATAATGACATTACCTCAACTCCAGGATGGATCAGCACAGCGTTAAGGACAAACAGACTGCATTTCCCTTTCCAAGGCCTTGCCATGAAACCCAAGTGAAGAGCCCCCCACGAACAGGGAGATTCCAGTTTGGCAATGGAAGTCCAACAGCACCCCAACCATGCGCTACGCAATGGCAGGCCGCAGTATTTTCACAGTACTGATAACTCCGAGTGAACAGGAGACAGCCTGCCACCAACCCATGCCTTTGGTGAAAGGGAGGGGAAGCTGACATAAGCTAGGAAGTGTTAGATTCCATGTCACATGGGATAATGTTATTAACAGCATTACTCTGTTAGAGGTTTTAAGGTGTGGACACATGACCCAGGAAGTCCAGGCAGAAAACAAACACCACACTTTTCATGCTAGTAAGAGACGTAACAGCAAGGAAGGAAAAAAAAAACACAACAACAATAACATTTAAATCAAGTTGGTGTACAAAACCAATGTTGTTAAACCCTCA
>VXAV01008600.1:9033-30142 GCA_013399715.1 Alectura lathami
AAAAAAAAAAAAATATTGGTAATGTAGAATTTTAGTGAATGAACATATTAAAAGCAGTTTCTGGGGTCCAGAATGAGATTCCTGGTAGGGTGGAGTGATGTCAAAGGAGGCACTTCCCAAGTGAATCATCTAATCAAAGTTTACCTGGTTCCAGTTAGGGACTTGAACAAGAAGCCAGGATGTGATGTCCAACACCCAAGCACAAGAATATTAAAAAGAGCAGTTGCTTAATTTGTTCCAGTTTTCAATCATTCCACTTCGGACTGCAGAAGTGCCTAGAGCAGTCAACATCAGTGATTCTGCTAGGGAAAATGTAGCACTAGCACTCTCCAACACATGTCAAATACAACACAAATTGCAGAAGGCAGCCAATTTCACAAACTAGCTGAGATGCTGGAATATCTAAGTCATGGCATTGTCCTTAGTGTATTAAGGTCACTTAAAATATGTTTGCAATTTCATTTTTAACTCTGTTCTATTTTTTATGATAAACATTTTTTTAATGTTTAAAAATTTCATTTGTTGGTAAATCTGACTCTTTCCTGATCTTACATGTGTTAGGCTTTTCCTTTCTTTAAGTGTGGCACTCCCTAAACAGAAGTTAGTACACCACTCTTATGCCGTATTCAACACAATATTCAGTAGATAAAGGAAGTTCACCCATTTCTTTGTACAAAAACTTCTAGGTTTGGTGAATAGATATCTTCCTGTAAGTGACATTAGTCACACAGTAGGCAGGAACAAATGAAACCCTATAACAATCTAGCATTTAAACAGTATCCAAAGAAAAGACACATTTGTGTGGAAAAAGGGAAATCTATCATAAAATAGTTCTCTCACTTCTCCAATAGGGAAAGTCGTTCCTGAGGTCTGAGTTTTCTTTTATTTTGTCTTTTGTATCCTTTCGTCTGCTCAAAAAATATTTGCGTAAGATCATCAGGCTAAAGAAAGTTTATTCAAAATTACTGACTGGATAATAATGGAAAAAGGCTTCAGGCTCTACTATGAATAGAATGAATCACAGAATCCTAGCATTACAAGATGGAAAGGACTTCTTAATCGTGTGCTCTATCCTTTCAATCAAGAGATGACTTTTTGCAAAGCAGGATCAGATTCCTGAATATTATTTTGAGCTCTTTAAACTGCAGTAAAAAAAAAAAAAAAAAAAAAAACTTTTTCATGACTGATATTTGATATTTAAGAACCAAAGAACTTTTTTTTTAACATTATCTCATGAAGGCTTTTTTAGTCAAAAATAAATCGAAATCTTTCTATCAAAGATTATAGTTATGCTTCATCAGTAAATAAAAATCAGAATACTTCTGCTACTTAGAGAAATGATACATTTGTTTATCTACACAGTCCTTTTGCTATGTAAGTGCAAAAATTCAAAACATGGAAAAAGTTTATGAGTAAAACTTTAAATCAAAGCACGCCTTTATTTTTAATTTTGTTTGGTAAAACTGAAAATAAAGGTCTCAAATCCTTGCGCTTTCAGTTCTGTTAAGCAGATGTGCTCAGCCATGGTCTCCCACTTCAAAGGTTTTTCCTACAATATTTATTTATGTAAATTGCTGAAATTTTTCTAACTAAGTGCATTGTACTTAGAGCTACTGCAAAATACATTTTTAAGCATCATAGGAAAGACGAGATGAATCATTTTCATTTTAGCTAGTTCCAAAATATGTCATAATGGCTTTAACAGTGCAAGAATCTCTGGATTACCTCTGGCAGGGAAAGGGGATGGAGGAAGAAAGATGTTAGCTTTTTTCTTTGTATTAACATCAGTGGAATCATCTGGAGTTCATCAAGGATAGATCTGTTTCTAGTATTAGTATTTGGAAACATGCTTTATAAACGGTAAAGGAATACTCAATTGGAGCATTTTTTTTTTCTCAGCTCTACCTCATTAGCTGAATAAATTAGACTCCTAAGATGGTCACCATTTTTTCCCTATAATATTCAGGTGCCTTTAACTTGTTCATCCACAGATTCTTCCTAGTGGTATTTGCCTAAATCAATAGGCAACATAATTTCATATTTCCTCACATAATACTCTGCAAAGAAACAAGGCAATATGGTCAGCTGAAAATTGACAAAACATGTTTCCCTCATAAAGCTGCTCTGTTGCTCATATACATTAGCTGATCCAAGAGGAATGTTGGTATAAAATATTTGTACTGAACTGTAGCCCATTGTGTACAAAATAAAAATAAGCTGCTGGTGGGATATAGCTAGTATCAAAGTAGTGGGAATTAGAATTATTACATATACCTTTAATCGCTTTGTCCCATTAAAATTGTTTTCTTGGAAAAATTTCCCACTCAAATGGAAGGTTTTCAAGGCTTTCTTGAAATCCTATAGAATTCACAGTACAGGAAGAAAGCAGCACTTTGCTGTGGTACCAGGGTCTCTCCACACCACTGGCACGGTAACATGTATCATTCTAAAGCTACGCTCCTGTCCACATCTCACACACCTGGCCCAAATTCTGATTTAGAGAAAACATTAAAAACGATGCAGAATCCTTACTCTCCACCACCCAGGAAGCTCAGAAGCATTTTTCCCTCCATTTCCCATCTGTCAATATCCAATTTTCCTGTTAGATTCTTTCAACGCAATGGCCAGGTGATGTATTGAGAAAGGGTTTTATCACCTTCTCCAAGAGAAAACATGAAGAATCTGTCCTAGAAAACTCTCCTCTGTGCTTGAAGAACTTCTGCTAGCTAACTATGGGCTATAATTTTCCTGTCTTGAACATTAAGAAAGGAGCAGATCCTATTTGGCTTCAAGACTTGGGACTTGCAGAACAGCTAAGGTTGGAAGGGGCTTCTGGGGAAGCCCTTCTAGTCCAACTGCCCTGCTCACAGCAGGGGCAACTAGAGCAAGTTGCTTGGGGCAATGATCTTCAGTTTCTCAAAGATGGAGACTCTTTAGCCTCTCTGAGCAATGTTTTCCGGTGTTCAACCACTCTCACAAGAAAATAAAAAGTTTCTTTCTTATGTTTAAGCAGAATTTCCTGTATTTCCATTTGTGCCCATTGCCTCTTTCAGTTGGCAGCACAGAAAAGAGTCTGGGTCTGTCTTCTTTACATCCTCCCATCAGGGGAGTATACACACTGATAAGACTCCTTCACCTTTCTCTTCTCCAGGATGAACAAAACTAGCTTTCTCAATCTCTCCTCATGTGTCAGATACTTCGATCCCTAGCCATCTTTCTTCATCTTTGCTGGGCTTAGTATATATTAATTAATATATAAATTAATATAAAAATAAATATATATNTGTTTCTGTGGTACTGGGGAGCACAGAACTAGACCCTGTACTTCAGATGTGTCTCACCAGTGCTGAGGAGAGGGCAAGGATCACCTCCCTCAGCCTGCTGGCAACATTCTACCTAATGCAGCTCTTACTCAAGTTCCTTTCTGCAAATCTGCTTTCCAGACGATCAGCCATGTAGTCACACTTGAAACAGTCATGGTCTCCCCTGGCAGTATCGTTGGTGCCCATGTGGATAATAATCCAAGGGCCATTCAAGCCTTGTCAGCCTCTCTGCAGTGTCTCAGATCTGAACTCCCAACTACCAGCAGCCCTCCCTAGCCAGCAGGGCTGGATGTCAGATGGGTTCTCCATTCCCCAAAGCAGGGTGTTGCCTAATGCTCTCACTTGTTGCCTCCTCCTGGTGTTCTTGCATGGCTCAGGCTCAGCAGGTTTGGGTGCTTTGTTGAACAGAACTCCCATGCCATCATATGAAAAAGGATAATAACATATTCTGCAACTGCAGATCGGCAAATGGAATAGAAACTCTCCTCCTGATTCTATCCTCCTGATTGCACCCTCAGCAAGTTTGCTGATGACACCAGGCTGAGTGGTGCAGTGGATACCCCTGAAGGAAGGGATGCCATCCAGAGGGACCTGGACAGGCTGGGAAAGTGGGCCCACGAGAACCTGATGAGGTTCAACAAGGCCAAGTGCAAGGTGTTGCACTTGGGTCGGGGCAATGCCAGGTGTGTGTACACACTGGGAGAAGAAGTCATTGAGAGCAGCCCTGCGGAGAAGGACTTGGACGTCGTGATTGACAAAAAGCTGGACATGAGCTGGCAGTGCGCTCTTGCAGCCAGGAAGGCCAATGGCATCCTGGGCTGCATCAAGAGAGGGGTGACCAGCAGGGAGAGGGAGGTGATCGTCCCCCTCTACTCTGCCCTTGTAAGGCCTCACCTGGAGTGCTGTGTCCAGGCCTGGGGCCCCCAGTACAGAGGGGATGTGGAGCTGTTGGAGCGGGGCCAGAGGAGGGCCACCAAAATGCTCAGAGGGCTGGAGCACCTCTCCTGTGAGGAAAGGTTGAGGGAGCTGGGAATGTTTAGCTTGGAAGGGAGAAGGCTCCGGGGAGACCTCATTGCGGCCTTCCAATACTTGAAAGGAGCTTACAGGCAGGAGGGGGACCGACTTTTTGCCCGGGTGGATAATGGTGGGACAAGGGGGAATGGGCTAAAACTGAAAGAGGGGAGGTTTAGGTTGGACATCAGGAAGAAATTCTTCCCTGAGAGAGTGGTGAGGCGCTGGAACAGGCTGCCCAGAGAAGCTGTGGCTGCCCCATCCCTGGCTGTGTTCAAGGCCAGGCTGGATGGGTTCCTGGGCAGTTTGATCTAGTGAGCTAGTGGCTGGCAGCCCTGTCCATGGCAGGGGAGCTGGAACTAGATGATCTCTGAGGTCCCTTCCAACCCAAGGCATTCTATGATTCTATGATTCTATAAGCTGTCGTCTTCCAGCCTTCACCATCATGGGAGTCTCCTTTTCCACCCTGATAAACAAGAGATTCTGCCAGATCCTCCTTTGCTGCAGTTGGGGTTCAGGCTTTTGACTCTGCACGATCTCTGAGAAGATCTGTCTGATCCCTTTCTCACCATCTCTGATGAGCAGTCCATGACCTCCTCCTATGGCCCTTTTACTTGATTACAGCTCTTCCACCAGTGTGCAGATCCTGCAGGGAGGACGACTGAAGCATGTGATTTGTGCCTCTTATGCCTCACTTGTATAACAAGTCAAGACAAACATCTGCAGGATACAAATCTGCTGATCGTGATGCACTTCACTTAATGGTAACAGGATCTCCATGTGTTGCAATTTCAAATGCATGTGTTCACTCACAAGACTAAAGTGGTATTAAACTCACATTAGCTAACTAGCAACACTGTCTGACAGATCACCCCCACTCACAGGCAGGCATCCCATGACCTAGCAAAAATAGCCAATCATACTTTTTTATTTTTTAACCAGCTGCCTTGATTGCCTGCAGACTTCCTCACACATGTTGCTGTTGTCTTCCCTGACCTCTGTTGATAGAGTCTAGTCACCATAAATGTGAGCATCTTCCTAGATGTTTTTTCATATAACATTACTGCGCCCACATTCTCTTTACTTTTATGCCTCAAGGATTCCTGATCACATTTCCAACCCTAGCTGAAATCACGTTTTTCTTCTTCCTAGTTTCTGTTTCCTGAGGCTATCAATTAAATGTTTTAGGGGAAAGATTTTCTTCCCTGTCTTTAGTTCTGCCTAGAATTTTAAGGTATGGCTTGTGAGAAGGAGAGAACAGCATAGGGAATGCATCTGTTCTCCATCCTTTGCACTTGGACTTGCAGCTTTGGCTGTATTCTTATTATTTGCTGATTATAAAAACTGATTATGTTATCATTCATTGTAGTATTGCTAACCTCAAGCACTCAGAAACTGTAAGTAAAACCATTCTACAGTAAAGCTTAAAACCATGAAATCTAAAAATATATGCATGGGGATCTTTTATTTCCTGGGTTAACACCTTTAGGCCATCTTGAGGTCAAATTTTCAAACTTTTTGTGCAAACAGGAAGACTATAAATATATCTCTTTTAACAAAATATCTATTGCCTTCCTTTCAAGAGCATGGACAATGAGAAGCATACTAGTGACTGTGTGATATTAAAAGCCAGCAGTATTGCCATTTTCTTGATAGGGTGAACAGTTTGCTATTTTTGCCACAAGTTAGTGGGGTTTTTTTTGGTGGTGGTGTTTTTTTTTTGTTGTTTGTTTGTTTGTTTTTGCCAAGCTGTGATTTGCAGATAATGTTGAACCAGGCTTTATTTATTTCAAATGTAATGGACTTTAGGTCATGTTCCACAGACGGGGAAATAAACGAACAAATAGAATTTATTCAGACAGAGGAGAAATAAAATACACTTTATGGTGGTACCAATTCTTATCTATGCAGATAAGGCACAACAGCACGACCATTCAATGGCACAAAAGCTGGGACACAAGATGGAGTAGTGGAGTGTAGTTCATTTTAGAAGGTATTACTAGTTAAACTTGGGACTATAGTTGATTTTTGGCCATCTCAAACTCTAACCATCATCATTTGTTTATATATTTTGATAGTCAAGTTACATATTTGGATGTTTGGGGCAGTTTTGCTGTCTCAAATACAGCTTTCATGTGCTACATGGTCTTCTTGCGCTAATGATGATTAACCAAATGGCTGCTATCCAATCAACAGATGGAAATGACTATGGATCCTTCAGGGATGTATACAAACATAATGATATCTATGTTGCTTCTGTAAGGCCAGTCTCTCCTGAGCCACAGCATGATCATTATTTTTATAACGTGGGCATGGGGGCAATATGGTGCAAGAAATCTATTGCCTGTTTTATTTCAGGATATGTGGATTCTCACCTGCAAATTCTCCTGCATGCTGTGTAGAGCACTAGTTGTTGACTGGAGAAATAGCCATGCACTAAAGGAGAGGAGCACATCATCTGAAAATGTAGTCACATGTTCTTCAAGGACAGCAGAGCAAATAGCTACAGATAAATCTATGGATCGGCCTATTAGTCTTATTAAATCATTCTTAAGTGTTTTGGAACCTAATGGAGTAAAAGGATGAAAAAGGAAAAAATGAGCTTTCTAATTCAGTATAAATAGTGCAGAAATAATAAAACTTTCCATTCACGGTTTACCAACCAAAGGCTGAAAATGCACAGTTCAGCTGCTGGTATTCTGATTTATGCAGTGATTGTTACACCCTATCTTCACTTAATCTAAATGGAGAAAATTATTAACAAAAAATGTAGGGTCTTCAGTACAAAGGATCAAAGTTATGGTGAAGATTCAGGCCTGCAGAGAGCAGCTGCAGGAGATCCAGTTTTTCTAGATACCTTGGATGTAATCTAAGGAAACACATAATTACAGGAGATAAAATACTTTGGGGCATCTTCACTTCTCTCAGATGCTACTCTGATTGAAATTATTTCTTAGAGGGTATCCTGCCCATGCTGCTTCTCTTAAATAGCATCCTGCTCAGAGAATCATCAGGTATAAAGGAAAAAACCAGTCTGTTTGAGCTAGAGCCACAAAATGATTTACGAGCTGCAATAATGAAGCATCATAAATCTAATTTTTTGTCCAAGCCACATTCACAACCCTGTATTAGATGACCAGACTCTCAAAATGATGCCAGGGAAGAATTAGACATCTCAGAATGAGATTCAAAACAGTCTCTGGAGAGGGAACCATCTAGAACTAGGAAAAACGAATATCTAAAAGCATGTCCTAAGTCTTGCCCCCTTTTTTTTTTAGACCTTCAGACAGGTAACTCTTAGGGCTTCTCTGGAGGGCATCTTCAGCACAAGGTGGTCATGAATCAGTCATATGCTCCATTGGTTGAGAATCTCTATTGACAGGAATGAAAAAACAGATCAGGATGCATTGGAAAAGCAAAAGGAAAAAAATTAGAGTTCAAGACCATCACAGGAAGGGGACATTGTCAGGTTCCAGTTTCAGTCCCCATGTCAAAGCCTGCTTCTGCAGGCTCCACCAAGTGATTATTTCAGGTAAAATACATTTACTGTTATGAATTGTTATTACATTGTCATTTAAATAAAGGATACATTCAGTTTTCATTTTTTCCCATTTTCCGTATTAGGAAAGAGGCACAATTATAGCAGCATGTCTCTTCCCTGAAGAAACAATGTGCAAAAAACATGCAATTCCTCTACTTCTACCTCACTCTCACTGTCAGTGAGACAATATTTGAAATTAGACAATAGAAATATCCATTAACAACCAACAAAATATAGTTCAGTTCCTACAAAGAGATCTGACTCAGGCCACACATGGTTTGAAGAGACTGCTCACTTTTTTTTTTAACCTTCTCCTTGTAATAGAAACCAAGCTCCCATGCAACACAAAATTAGGTTTAAAACCAGTGGTTAAGCATAAAGAATTCACAAAACACTAAAAATCAAGCACATATATTACTGGAGTGGTTATATCTTTCCTTTTTTTTCCCCTTATTTAAGGATATTTTCATAAATATAACTTAACATCAGAAGAATGTTTTATTTCTAATTCATATTGGCATAAAGAAATAAATCTAAGAACAAAAAAAAACTATTATTTTTTTTTTCAGACCCAATAAAATCTTAACTGATTAAAGCTGGAAACAGACATTCTGACCTCAACACAATTAAAACACCCTGCAAGTTACATAGTGAAAGACTGCTGGCTCTAGGTAGTGATTGTTAAACATGTTCTGTTCTTTCCATAAAAACATAACTTAATTTTCTGTATATGGTTTCAATTTGTTCAACAGTCTGTATAAATTACCAGTATTTTATACCATTTCATTTTTCCTGGGGAAAATACAGTTGAATTTCACATCAAGAAAAGTTGAGTATTTTTATTCTTTTCAGTTCTTTACCCCACCCTGCTCAGCAAAGCTACAGTTTTTCCTTTTATATTTCCAAGTCAGTGCCATCCAAATACAGGCTTCTCTTTGTTGCCTTTTTTAATGTGCAGCAGTGTCTCCTAGGAGCAGTAATAATCCTCGTTAGCCCTTGCACAACCCCTGATCAAAAGGAACAAATTATTTAGGCTTATTCTTCTTGGCTCTCACTGTCTTCCTCATAAAATACCAGAATATCTCAAAGATAGTAGATGAGCAGGTCTTTACAGCCCACAGAGACTGCCCTCAGATCTTCGCATCCAAATCTCCTCATTCAGCACGATGCTGAGAATTCTGGCCCTTGAAATTCTTCAGTAAGCCCATTGATAGGGCTGAGGCTCTTGAGGTGCTGGAAGTTCAATAGGTGCTTAAGTGCCCTGCTGGATAATGGTTGGAACATTCAGTTCTACATGGGGCTAAGATCCGGGTAATTCCCTATATTTTTACATCTAACTCCTTCATGTAACAACACAAGGATCAGGAATTCTAGGTGGAAATGCATGAAGAAGAAAATATGATCAGTATTTCACAAAAGTTAAAAATTAAAATAAATAAATAAATAAATAAAAGATGCTGTATCATGCCTGGTAGTTAGGGGTATGTCTCAAGCAGAAACTTCTCATAATTCCAGGACATTTAGATCTAGGATTTCAGTTTATACTGTATTAGAAATTAATGTTAACTCCAAAGGTTTGGTTTGAAAAGTTCATGAAGCGAGAGGTTTAGTTTGGAAATATTTCCACATTACACTCTTTCATTAAATAAATAAACACCCTTGATTTAAACTCATTGCCTTAGTCAATCCTCTCACTGTTCATTTTCACAGAACTGGATGTGATGCGTCAGCCTGTGGTCACAGGATACGTTAAAGACGAGGTGCTGAAGATACAAATACAAAGCCATGAGACCACTAGCCGTAGGTTAAAGGGGAGTGCTTGGATCGTTGTTAAAGGATTGTCTCTAGCATGAAAATAGAAACTTTGAATTCAGTTAATCCTGATATCAGCTCTCTGAGGTGGCACATCGTATCTTTGACTCAGTTTTCTGCTTTGTAAGAGAGGCATAGCAGTGCTGGCACCTCTCTTCAGGATGGCTTTTCAGGGCAAAATCGTTATAAAAAGGGGACAGGTGGGAAAATGAACAAGGTTTCCCGTAAACAAACTTAATTACCTGAGAAATATGGCAAGAAAAACTTGGCTTACTAGGGAACAGAATCTAGAAACCTGCTCCTGCCAACTCAGAGGACCTGCTTTTCCACTCCCTTGTGCTTTATAATGTCATGCTTATGTGAAGAAATTAGAAATCAGTTTACTCATGCTGGTAGCATTTTGCACTCACTTTTCACAGATGTAAATGAAGTCTCATGATTGAAAGGAGAATGAGGTGTACATTGCTGGGCTTGGGCTTGGGCTTCTGCTCTGAAATACAGAAAGTCTTTGAAAGCATCCCAATTCTGTGGAGGCCAATGCAATAACTAAATGTCTAGGTACATGTGTAGGTACATGTGTATTTTGCCTATCCNTTGACCTTGACAGTGAAGTATCAGGATAAAATTTTCTAGCAATCATGTGTTTAGAGTTTTATTTGTTTTTATAGATGGAAAATAATTTTACATGCACTTCTCTCTTTTTATAATATCATCGCTCTTGCTGACTTTTGTTTGACTATTGTGCCACTAGCTCTTTTGTTGTCATAAGTACTCACGAAGAATGTAAAGGTCATTGATGTTTTCTGTGTTTCAGAGTTCTGCTTCTAAAAATACATTAACATATAAGGTGAAAATGAAAATGTTTTTCTGCAAACAGTTTTTCCATTAATAACTATGTAACATTTATGACAAACAAACGTTTTTTCTATTTGATTTAGAGAAGGCATGTTTACGTTAATGCTTTCATAATACATTTTCCTCAGGAGGTTCAAAAATTTGCAGAAATTTTCCGAAACAACTGAGAAATTCCAGTCTGTTGACTGTTTTCTAAATAGTGGGTAGTCACTGTACTGTGCAGGCTGAAATAGTTCTTTTATTTGGCAGTAGTTCCAAGCCAGGATACACCATATATCACAACTTCAGTTTTGAAACTCACCTCTATGAGGCCTCTTCAACATGTGCCTCCAAAATGTACCATTTGCTGTATATTTTGCAAATGATTACCTTGTATTTAGATCCTCACAGGGACAGTTGCATCTGTGGTTACTGCAAGGTCACAAAATGCACTATAGGGTAACAAATCAGTGTTTGAGTCACACTGAAAACTATTAGCTGACCACCTAAACCTACTTAAATCTTTGAAAAATCTCCCCTTTTACAGTTTTTATTTTCAATAAATAGTAATTCAACATATATTTGCAATACTGTGACTACAAAATGTAAATAAAAAACTCATCTGTAATAGTAATGAAATAATTCTTATCTGAACTGATTTACTTCTGCCAAGTCAGGCCCTCAGGAATCTTGACAAAATATTGGTTCTGCACTAACCAGCTTCTGCCCCTGGACAGCAGTTGAGAAAGCAGAGAGCATTATTACAGCACAGGGAAACATTACGAACTAATGGAGACTCTTTACCCATAAATTAAATGTAATGAACTAATTCCATCTCTAATATAAACCCTTGAATACTAGGATTAATGTGATCATGTGTTTATTTCTTGAGGAATCTAGTTAATAAGAAAAAAATAAAGAGGATAATGTCACACTTGATGTCAATCACCTATCGGCTGTGCAGAATGCTTTCTAGAGATTTTCTGCAGCAGATTACTTTTGAGAAATTATTACCCTGGCAACTCTGCCAGGGCAGAGCAGGGCACAGATTATGTGCTATGGATGCATAAAGGAGACCTGCCTAAAGACTTCTTAGACTTACATACCTGGAGTGCTATTCTTACACAAACTGAGCTTACTGACTTTGGTGGCAGCACAGGAAAAGCTCGTGATTTGGGGAGGGAGTAATTTGTGCCCTAGTAACAAACTCGCCTTGCACTGTAGTTCCTGATGGTCCTTTCCCATGTAACGTCCCTGTTCAGCTAGCTGCTGCAGCCCTCAGCTGTGTGCTGGAGGAGAGACCTGCACCCTGCTAAATCAGCTCTGTGCTGATTACTACAATTTTTTACACAAATTGCATAGAGGAGATGTCAGACATTTTCCACCCAGTTTATAACTTGTCAACATACAGATCATGTACAGGGCTTTGTAAACACAGAAAGCAACTGTTATTCAAATCTGATTGCTAATGACTTTCCCATCTGTTGGCTGGAAGACAAGGGCAGTTTGAACAGCCCTTAGCACAACGTGTAGAGAGCACAAGCACCACCCATAAACTGCCTCTGGTAACTTATCAAGCAGCTTATCCAGATGTGCAGCTGTTTCAGAAAGGCACATTCACCAAATGATTGATTATATTGCTTTCTCTGTATACAAAAGTCTACTGGTGTAAGCCTTAAGGAAATTTAAAGGAATGAGGACTCAAGGGCTGTACGCAGTTTCACGTCTCCCAGTTACTGCTGTTTGTTTGTGAAACTCCCACAGCAAATTCTTGTAACTGACAGCTGATGAAAACTGTGGATTATCAAATATTGAGCAAAAGATTGCACAAGCCGAGGAAAATATCACAGAGTTCAAGCCTCCAAAACATTCCCCACTCTTGCATCCATCTAGAAAAGCGTGTGCTTAACTATAAAAATCTTGAGAAGTACCACTGATGGCTTCCTGTGCTCGTAAAATTTGCTGCAGGATGGGGTGAACTGACAGAGTTCAATGTCATTGCAGGAAGCCAGAAGTGTTTACAGGCTTGGAGAATAATGAAAATACATAACCAAGATCCAGATGATCTGTTGGTGAAATTTTCTTTGCTTCTGCATCTATAAATACAACATTTTGTGAACTGTCTGTTATGCAAAGCAGACACACATTTTCTCCTCAATTTTTTCTTCCAAAAGCACCAGACATCCTACAAGACATTTCAATTCTGAAGCTCTGCGTGAGACATCCACCTCCCATACAACAAACAAAAGGCCTGGAAACATTTGGTTTATTTTTAAAAGAGATTGTGCTATTTTTTCTAATGAGATTAACTTTTGCAATAAAGGGAACAGGAAGTGGGTAAGCCAATGGGTCAGAAAGGTAAAAGTCATGCTTGTCTGGTTTTAGTCCATGTTGTGAAATGATTCCCATCCCCTCCAAGCACCCAAAAATCAACTCTCAACAAATTACACAACAGTACTTGTTTGAACTGGAAAGATCTCTTTTAGATGAGCTGAGAAAGATACCGGAAGATGCAAAATTAACCAAGAGAAACAGAAAACAGAGTGATATGTATCAGAGTAACCACAACCAAAGTTCTCAGCCAAAGGTCATGAAGCTCGTGCTCAAACAGCAGAGGCAAAGGAATGCAAAGACGGTTTCCATTTCACACAGGGTTTTTCAGTGTACACTAAGAAAATTAGGGAAAGTTCCAATAAACAAGGTCTTCTAAGTCAGCCCTATAAAACACTGCCTATGTTCAGAAAGTAGACTGGCAAATCTTATGTTCAGAACAATGAGTCATGGATGAAAAGGAGAAAAATACAGATTTAAAAAAAAGAAAAAAAAAAAGCTAAAAAATACCAGGGAATCGCTGTACTGGGAAAAAAAAAAAAAAAAAAAAAAAAACTCCAACAGAAATAAAGCGAAACCACCACACTTTGGAGTTGCANTGTGTAAAAGAAGAGTTGATTCAGTAGAAAACTCAGCTGTTTGCATATTTCATTCCAAAAGTTTAGCTATCTCCACCCATTTACTAATGTGCTTTCCAGGTAAAATACATTCACACAACTGTATCTCTAATAGTCTTCACAGAGCCAGCTCCCTTCCCTGCACTCCCTTCCCTGTCATAGGCACCAGTAAAAGCAGAAACATAGATGTGTAACATCAGCCAGAAACCCAGTTTTTCTCCTTTTTTGTGTCCAGATTAGGAGAAATAAAAGTGCTAGTTTTTCTTTTGTTTTACCTTCAATTTCAACTAAATTATCTTTTTCCAAAAACAATATTTGGGGATCCTTTCAGGGACTACTGCCAGCAAACAGGGTAAAACAATGTTAGGAGAGCTTTAAACACAACATGATCCCCAAAATGACACCACAAGTGTGTTTGCTGGTCCCACCACACTGACTAACCTGTTGCCAGAAGCAGCACAGTAGGCTGACATCTCATCACATCCCACACAACCGTTCTTCCTCACAGTGAACTCCATTCAAAATGAACCATTTTCCACCTTCAGATAGAAAACAGGCAATTTTCGTTTGCCCTCGCAGTCTTCCAATCAGGTGCTGATTATCGTAGTATCTCAAGAGAAAACGACCAACATCAGAGAAGGACTTTTGGGTTTCCTTCCCAAAGTATTTTGAAGCAGATTCAGGCATTTGATTACACATGCATCTTCAGCTGTGCAGCAGCAAGTGTAAGGCCAGCCTCAAAGCTAGGATCAAGGCCAAATTCCTCCAACACCCACATTGCCTATGCATTTTTACGCACATTTTATGCATGTTTATGTGTTTCTCAGAGCCTAATTGAAAGAGCCCATCTAGTGTGCCCAGGAAATAAAATCTGAGTACATGGTAATTAAAGACATTCTTACTCTTAACTGCTGAGTCCTTGCCAGGGCTCCATCCTTTGCAGACCAGGAGGCCAACTTTCATGGAGGATGCACAGAAGGACAATGGGCACTTCTGCACCAACACTCTACGGCATTCTGCATGAGCATAGTTACACCAGGACTCACCCCACCCACCAACTAACTCTGACGACCCCTCTGAATCTCAGCTGTGGTGTCCAAACACAGCTCTAAGCTTGAAGACTTCTGATTACTCCCAGGAGAAATAAAACAAGATACAGTGTAGAAGTTCTTGTTAATTTTACTGTCAGTTTAGAAATTTCTAGTTGAATAAAAATTTCAACAAAGGAAATTTTAAAAGCCTTGACAAATTCTGCTGCGAAAATCTGGTATGTTAAAGCATCTTTGTGTGTGCAATGCTGTTAGGTTAAACTTTGTTCCCTCTCAGTTTCTGACTTTCTGTAAAAGAGCATGCCAGTCATTTTGCAACTTTCAATCTCTTTCGTTCGAAAGACTTTGAGGAAAAAATAAGCAAAAACTTGTAAATTTTAGAACTTACTTTAAGTCAGTGTGACAATGGCAATGGATGGATCAATAGATAGAAATTTAATTTCTACAGAGCACAGCCGTAAGAGTAGAGATTTAAAACCATACAACGAGTGCAACAACAGCAGTAATCTTTTGAAATCTCAGATATAAGACAAGTTCATGGCAAGAAGCTAAGCTTCATATAACCCATTAATCTTTGAATTATTTTATTTTTCTAGGCTTTTGAAGAGCTTCAGTTCATAGCTGTGTCCACAGCCAGTTTTGGTTGTTGCTGGTTTTTTTTGTTTGTTTGTTTGTTTGTTTGTTTTTTCAGTAAATGTCCCATCATGAGCTCTTTGCACATTTTATTGAAGAGTGTTCTTTGTACATCATCTAAAGGAAAATCTCTATTTAATATTTTTAAACCTTCCTTGGGAAGAATCTTTTTTGCCCTGAGGACACACTGCTGGAGTCAGGAAAAAGAACTGCAGAGTTACAGCTACATCTAAAGTCGCCCACACTGTATTCTCCTATGGGGTCCACATTACAGAAACCACAGAGCAGCCATTCACTGATATGTTTTTAATTATATCTATTTTTTTTTTTAATTTTATTTTGTGGCTTTCTTGTAGCTTTTACTTCTGTGACATAACTTTTTCTTTTTTTACATTAAAAGCCTAGGGCAGAAGGAAAAGCAGACCAGATCTGCCAGAAACTTGGGGAAAGATTTTTCAGATTAAGACAGGAGTTTGTAACCATTGTTCTGCACAGTTCCTAGTGATGAAGGATATCACTCTGCCTCCCTCCCAAACTGTCTGTCGTGTCTCTTTGCGCTGTGCTTGTGTACACCTCCCAGCCCAACCAATTCTATCAGCATTACACAGTAAATGCTGAGTTGGAACTGTTTATGTGATGTCTGAAACAAGGCTTTTAGGCCTGTTATGTTAAATTGAAATTGCAGAGTAACCTGGAGCAAATGTCTTACTTGTGAACTTTGTGTTACTGTATTTCTGCTGTTCAGAGAGGAGAAAACTCAGCATAGGAAGTGCTGCACACCATCTCCCCAGAAAGCTTCTCCTGAAAGTATTCATCTTTTACTTGTTGTTTTGCTGCGTTTGTTAGACACATCTGATTCACATGTAATCAAACCTGAATAGCTGTGGTTGCAAGGAAATTTTAAAAGGCTGTAAGTACCAAGTGTGGTTCCCACCATAAGTAAAGCAAATAAGCTGAACTCTATCTGGAAAATATCATTCTCACTGTGCTTGAAAAAGGAACATCATGCCACAGTGATTCACTGCTGCATGCTGATTTTGAGAGAATGTGTTGAGAGTGCAGCTGCAAAACCACACCACCGAAAAGGCGAGGGTCAGGTAGTGCTAGCAAGGCCCACATGCAGTGCCCCAGGAACCACTCAGGCTGTTTCTATCCACACGCTGCCTGCACGCCTCCCATTGCACTTAGTGTGGGGCCCAGAGTGTCCCCCAGCTATTTCATCATATCTGCATTTCTAAGTTGTCCAAGCCAACAAACTCAGTTTTTTTCCTACTCTTTGTGATACAACACGAACTTTCCTTGTTTGGTTTTTGTTCCAGGAGACAAATGATGGGGAAAACATTTCTGAAACTCTTTCATTTGTCAATGACAAAAGCAGAGATTTAAATGAAACACTAACAAAATGGAAATGTTGACTCTGATCCTTCAGTTCAGATGAAAAGTACTACCTAGGTGAAAAGTGTCATTATTGTTATGAATCAACCGCACACACGTCACAGGCATAACAAAGTAATTTTTATTTCTGGTAACCTTTGTAATAATCATAGTTTCCAGTGAGGACTCTTTAGTTAACAATCAAACGCCACTGGTGAGATTTCAAGAACTGCTTAAGTAGATTTGGTGTCAGCTCACATGGAAAATTGCTGAGAAATGGGTGCCTAACTCCCACAGTGCCTTTGAAAACAGGCTCATCTTGCATTAATTGGAAGTGGGGAGGAAATAAATTCAATATAGTATCACAAGAGCATGAGAAATAAAATGGCCTATTGAGCAACTTTGAAGAAGTTCAGTGTCACTGAAGGACAAATTATTTCAGATTCTTGCTATTTACTGGCATTGTACTTTATTTCACCGCCAGGAGACAGCAAAAATTAACAAAGATGTCTCACAGTGCCTCAGATCCTTTGTCTTAGCTCTCTAGAGCCCTCAGTGACAAACTACATTCAACCACAATCCTATCTCCAGCATTATTCAACAGCCGTACAGAGTAAAGAGGCAGACAGACACCATGGGGATGGGACCAGAACAACAGCAGTGTACACTTGTGCTCTCTGCCTGACTTCACAGTATCACTATTTACATTTTGCAGTACATACCTGGAGGGAAAGCTGATAAGAATTCATACAACACGTTTCAAACAAATACTTCCCACAGCATCACTTACTATTTAAGCAACCTGTTCTCAGGTTGCTAAGTGTCTCTTCAGTCCTGGAGGTCTTCTGTGCTCCTCATGCTTTAGGAAGTTAATTTAAAGACAGCATAAAAAACATTGACTTGCATCCAAAATGGGACTGAGTATTGCGGAAGAGCCCACAAATTGACCTCTGCTTAATGAGGAACAGGCTTTTACACCCCCACAAGCTTTTCTATCACAGATCTATTCCTGAAAGCTGTTTGTTTGTTTGTTTTTGTTTTATAAACAGTCATTGAGACAGTTAGCAACAGAAGCCACCACAGGTGCCATTTGAGGATTTCATCTTCCGCTTTTGCCTCCTGCATTGCATCAAATGGCCGAATGTTGCTTTGACACTAACCCCTCCCTAGATTTCCCACAAGTCAGCAAGCTGCTCCTTCCCTCCCCACTGATGGCCACCCAATGACTTCTGCTTTTCTGCGGAAGCGCTGGTGAACGGGGCACCGCTTCCTAGGGAGAGCTGGAAACTGCTCTGGGGCTGCACACAGCCCGGAACTTACCCCAACAAGGATCCAAGCTGCAGCGCATCTGCTAAATGAGCAACCACACTTCTCAAGTAGATGAAGTGCAGAGTGGGAGAATTATTGCTCCATCTAGTTTTGAATACTTAGTGGGTCAGATACGAGAATGAAAGAGGATGCCCAAATAAGCAGGCACTGGGGCAGATAAGGCTCCTGTTTTTTCATTCAGCTCACTGAATTCATTGCTCAGACGAGAATAAAGAGCAGCCATAAGCCATGGATAAGGGGCTGCCCTTAGACTGTGCTTGTTACTCAAAGTCTAGCTATGACAATGAGCTACAGGCTCTTTTTTCAACTTGAAAGACTATTTGCACTTCTGAGAAGCATAAAGAACCTCATATATAGTCAAAATAATCCCTGCAGTAGCAATTCAGAGAGCACCATAACATTTATAGAGTTTGAACTGCTTTCACTAATTTTCACAAAGAGAAGTCTGTAACAAAATGCATCCTGAGTCCTTGTTCTGCATACAGATGTAACAAAACCGTAAATTTACCATTAAAATAAAAGACGTTTCTTATGAACCAGTTTTCTCTTCTTGCTGAGTTATTTAATAAGACTCCAAATTAAATTTGTGGTAAGACAGTGGGCTAACAAGGATTGTGGCCAGTTATGTCAGGAAAGAGCTGGCTGCAAGACAAAGTGTTTCACTGGAACTGTTGTAACTCAGGCAGTGCCAACTCTCACAATTATTCCTGACCTTCCTCCTGCACAAAACTCCTTGGCACAATCTAGCAGATAGTACAGCTTTGCACTAGGAGAGCTGAAAAACATGATGATGATCACTGGGCTTTTCTGAGTCTGTTTTTTCTTTTGTTTCTCTTTTTTTTTTTTTTTTTTGGGGGGGGGAGTTGTTGTAGGGAGGGTTTTAGTACTTCTTCCATTTGGGGATAATTTGTCTTCTGTTTAAAGTGGTTCTTGTTGAAGTTCCATTTTCCTCTTTAGTAGGAGCCTGTGGTGGAAGAGGTCTGGTGCCACAGTTGATGTGTAGAACCTTCTTCAGACTGACAAACTGCAATTAAAAGAGAAAATTGTTTGTTACAGTGCAGTGTCAATCTTAGCATTTTAATTAGGGCAGAAAGATCTTTATTGCTGGAATTCAAGGAACAGGTAAGTATCAACTTTTCTGCAACAAGGCTCCACTTTTTCTGAGGAAAACCCATTCATTTATGTTGAAGACAATGGCTAGACAAAAATTTACCCTCCCTTCTGAGTTCAGTTTTGACCTAGGTAATGGGAAGCTGGCAGAGGTGCAGCATGATGGTGAAAGGGTGGCAGCACTGCAAAGCTGGACAGCTGGCTTTCCTGCGACAGTGGCATGATTTCCATTTTTTGTCTGTGCTGCAGTGATGTAATGGCACTAGGGTGGAAAATGCTAAGCTTGACCTTGCTCAGAGCATACGAAATCCCCATGCTCATGGGCTGCTGTAGTCTGTGAAAATAGGAATGCTCAGGCTTACAAGGAGACTGTAATCATGCCGGAAACCTCACATAGCCTCATTTAGATCAGGGCAAGATTTCAGCAGGAAAATAAAACCCTGAGCATTTGTGAATTACCCTACACATAGACAATCTGGGACCCCAAGCAAGAGCCCATATTTGCAGTATGATAGAGGTCCCAGGAACAATCTCTGCTGTAAGAAAACTGGTCTGTGAAATAGCAATGGAAAAAATAAAGCTGACCAAGATCTTTTTTCAGCAGGAATATCAGGAGTGGCAAGAAACCTCAAACCACTGTCTGTGTTCTATTTCAGCTGTATCTACTAATACATATTGACTGCAGAGACCAATTCATAAGTGATTTCTAAAAGTTTAACTGCCTAAACATTTACAGAGAATGTACCAACATTCTGTAGTAAGTACAGATCAGCACTTACTGAAGTTTGAAAGACTAGATCAAGCATACGAGATCTAACGTTTGCAATGATGTGACTGGGACATTAAAAAAAAAAATGTTTATTTTGCAAATAGTTCTAATTTCTGGTGCCAAAAATGATTGTAAAAGGATTGGATTAGTAACCAGGAGTCCAAACAAGCATATTCAACTCATTTTACTGCTTGTATTGATGACACTTTCTTTTGTCTTCATCCAGTAGTGGAAGTGCTTTCTCATCTTCTGGTTTGGAAAAAGACCCAAGCAGCTAATGTAAAAAAAATATATTCTCCAGTAGCTGCAGCATGATTAATTTTCCACCCCACGAGATCACTGTGAGCTTGAAAGCACCCTAGAGCTTTATTTGCTACTTTATAGTCATCAAGGATCATAAAGCATCTTCCTTCCGCACTGCTAGCACTTCAGAGAGCCAATATGGTTGAGTGGAATGAGCAAAGGGTTGAAAACCAGGAAAATTTGATTATAAGCCTAAAACAGCTTGTGACTTGCCTTTAGCCTTTGCTAAATAATGCTGGACTCTGTTCCCCGAAGCTGTGCTCCAGCTAAAGGAATTACAAAGTCCAGTGCATATGAGACCCAGATCCTGGCACCTACATTATAAAATGGGGGAATACTACCAATGTTTTTCATCAGGCACTTTGGGGTTCATTGGTGAAGAGCAGTAGGTAACAGCAAAACATTCTAATTAAGGTCTGTAAATAATTTTCAGAAGACAAATTAGTCATTATAGCTGTTCCACACCATTCCACCCAGATAAGCACATGCAGGAAATCCTGCACATATTACATTTCCCTGTTGCTATACCAAAAGTTGGCTTGGGGACTTCTTCCTTTTCCACATCATTAGGACAGTCTAGTTCCAGCAGTTGCAAATGAAAATAGTGGGCTTCAGAGGTATGGTGGTATTTAGAGGTACCCAAGACTCCCAGAACAACAGCAGCTCTGATCATGCTAAAATGTATAAGCTTACCCAAAAGCAGGTCAGCTCTTCTATCAATCTGGAATTCTTCATCTCCTATCGGGTAAAAACAAATGGAAGCATGCTAGGTGGAATGAAAGAATGCCCTGGGCCAGATTGTCCCCTGGAACAGAGAAGGACAGACTGAGTCAGGGTAGGTGGGACCACGCACATTTCTTTTATTAGTATCGTCATGGAAATAAGCCAGACAAAATAATTGTTCAGTGTCTGTGGTGATGAATTTAACACACTGCACCATTTTCTTCATGTGTCCAGAGTGCATGGCCACGATGGTACTGCTCTTGGGTGGCCTCCAAGGATGATCGTTAGAGATAAGGTTCCTACCAGTTTCCACTGGGGAAAGTGCAGTGAGGGAACACCAGAGTCTACAC
>VXAV01008600.1:30573-44392 GCA_013399715.1 Alectura lathami
AAAATGCCATTATACAGAATTTTTCCCTATTTATTTTTACTCACATAATTTTTCTCATTCTATTTTTCCTACTCCTTACTTCTCTGCATGAGTCTTCTAGATGCCAGCAAAGATCTGTTTGGCTGTGCGAATTTCAGTGAAAATGCAAAATGAAAAACAGCAGAGTGTGGACTACAGAACACAATTTTGGCAAGGAAAATTTCGAAGGTATATTTCTGCCAAAGTATTTTCATATCAAAAATATGTAATTGGGTTAAAAGTAGCATTAATCTCCGTTACACTTATTGGGTGCATCTTCCTCACGGCCTATAGCTGCGTAGTTCCCTGCTATATGAAACCATCCTTTTAATTTACTTTTTGTTCACTTTGTTCAGTTTCTTCAGTGATTAATTTAACACACAGTAACATCTTCTTCGTGCTTCTTGCTGTTCTCTTAAGGATGTCAATGCAAGTTGCAGCCCATGAGTGTTTATGTTCAGTGTCACCAAGACACTGCCAGCTGAAGACAGCATTGCACTATTTAACTAGACTAATTTTCTTGAGATGGACTTTGCTACGAGTCTCTTTTCCAGCTGGACTGGATAATCAGGTTGTCTCACCCCAGCCAACATCGAGTTTAATCCTCAGGCCCTCGATCTTTCATAAATCTGTCTACAGAGAGCCACTGCTAGAAATTCTTTGTCATTTATGTCATATCTTGTAAAATCTGGTGAGCCCACTCTAAGCTTGTGTCTGTTTTGACTTTTCCTGAAGAACAGTCCCTCTCTGGAGGGAAAATCTGAACATTTATCTTTCCATGCAGTGAGATAGGCAGTTGTGAAAGGCGCTTTCTCAAGGGGATATTATCCAGTGAGCCATACCTTCTCTCTCTGGATTGACAAGTTTTGACGGCAAAGTATTAATACTATCTTGCAACAGTAGTCAAGTGGACTCCAACAGAGAGCTTAATAAAAAGACAGATCATCATCCTGAAGTCCATTCCCCGGTGAGGCTCCCATTAAAGAAAAACAGGACTTTTCCTGAGTAATCAAGAGGGGCAAAGAAGAGTAGGCAAGATTTCAGATGTGTTTGAGTACATAAGAACTAGCAGTTAGGCCCACAAAGCTTCTCCATAAAATAAACTTACAACTTATTTGTTGAAATATATGACAAGAGACAACACAAAGGCATACTTTTTGCTAATCTTCAGCAGTCAAAAATCAGTAATTCATCCTACTTCATAATCAATCTTTAGTTTTTCACAAAAAATGTTGGCAAAATAAAGCAAAACATCTTTTTCCTTATTTTCGTCTTTACATCACAATCCAGATAAATGAAACAGCTGAACTAAAATCTGTAAAAGCAGCATTTCCTACAGAGTGAAAATAGAAGGGGAAACAAAGAGGTTATCTTAATTGCAAATCCCTATTCATGCTTGATCTTTACCAGATTCATACTAATGTCTTCCTGTTTGAAGTAATTTCTTTGTTTCCTATCAAGCTTTTTCCTTTCTGAGAACCTTTAGCAGCTAGTTGTCATATGCACTTTTTTTTTCAGATTCAGTTCTGGAATTTATATTGGAAAATACAATATCAGATTATTAAAAAAATAATAATTCTTTGAGTCACAAAATCTCTATTAAATATTACAGTCCTTTATGTCTCACTAGAAGAAATAGAGCATCATTGAAGTGAATCAACAAACTAATTCTTCCAACCCTTTTCATTTCCAAACAATGAAAGAGACAGTAACAGAGAGAGAGAACAAGAGAAATAGATGAGCAACCTGACTGGAACAGTCTAGTCGCAACTGAGATTTCACTGAGTCCACCTGAAAACCAGTCACACTGATGATGCTGTCTCTAGACTTGGCATTGCTTCCTTAATTATGGCCGCAGGTCCCAACAGTGAGAGCTGAAGTGCAGTCACTCTCCAGCCAGACAAGAAATGCAGACTGCCCCAATGATCAGATGAGCTGAACAAAGCATTCCTCAGCAGGAGGACATCGGGAACGGTTGGGGGAAAATGCCACCCAGGACTTGCTGCTGTCTAGGAGTGCCTTTCTTTTGACTTCAGAGGGGCATGGAGCAGATCCCAGATCAGCAGTGTAGGTCAGCACGCAGTGGTTACGTTCTTTCCTTGGAGCTGATCAGAGGGTTACAATGGCTCAGAAAAAACTCTGGGCTTCAGAGATTCCCAGATAGAAGCGTGACATGGAAGTCCTTCCTTTGCTCAGTTGTCAGCCAACATATCTATCTCATGTAATCCCATGGTCTCCTTTACTCCTTCACACAGACACTGCCCAGTAGTCTAACATGTTTACCCTTTCAGAAGTCTTCTCCATCTCTCCATAGATTTTCCTCATTTTGCAAACTGACGCAGAGAGGGATTAAAGTTTGGGTCTGCATGCATGCCTAGATCCACAGAAGACAGATGAAGCTGGGCGGTGAGGTGCTTTTAAAAACTCCCTGCATGCCTGCTGCATCACGAAGTTCCTAATATCTTTCCAGAACATAGCTCTGAACAATCTCTGTCAGCTTAGTGAAGTGGAGAGTGTTACGGCAAGAAATCCTAGGTCTCATACTGTCACGGTCTACCCATCACTTTCTGTTCTTTTTCTTTCTTTTTCTTTTCTTTTTCTTTTTTTCTTTTTTCTTTTTCCTTTTCTTTTTTTTCTTTTTCTTTTTCTTTTTCTTTTTCTTTTTTTTTTTTTTCTTTTTCCTTTTCTTTTTTTTCTTTTTCTTTTTCTTTTTCTTTTTCTTTTTCTTTTTCTTTTTCTTTTTCTTTTTCTTTTTCTTTTTCTTTTTCTTTTTCTTTTTCTTTCTCTTTTTCTTTCTCTTTTTCTTTCTCTTTTTCTTTCTCTTTCTTTCTCTCCTCTTTTACTTCTTTCTTTCTCTCTTTTTTTTTTTCTTTCTCTTTTTCTTTCTCTCTCTCTCTCATTTTCTCTCTCAATGACCTTAAAATATAGAAAAAGTAGAGTAGAATAGAACTATACCTTTTGCTGGAAGAGTAGCAAAATGGAAATTGTCTCAACATGTTCTGAAAAAGCTCACAGTTGAGATTCGTGGGAGTTGAAATCAGAAAAATTCACACCAAAAATAAAGATATGCTTTCTATTTCTTTTAATAGCAAAGATGATTAATCACTGGCACAGCTTAAAGATATCTGCAAGATTTTCCAGCACTAGCAACACATAAATCAACATGGGATGGCTTTCAAAAAGAGATGTTGAAGTTCAAGTGAAAAAATATTTCAGGGAAGACCTGTGACCTGTGCTGCATGGAATCAGATGGTCACAGTGGTCTTTTTCAGCCTTGCAATCAATTAATTAGATATTTCTGCTCCCTTCTCTGTTATCACTCTTTCAATCCCACTCCAAGTTGATTCACAGAACTGCTCAGCCTCAGAAGTAACTAATACTTGAGTTCCCATAAATTCTTCTTCTCAGACACACAGACAGGAGGCAGGTCTATTAAAAATACCATATAACCGCTGCAAGGCTCACTTTGCTGCCATTTCTCATGCACAGGACTCATGCTGTACATGGCAGGACAATTTGTGGAGGAAAAACCAAATCCTAGAGCAACAAGGCAAGTCCTGGAAAACCCTTGTGAGTTCTGGGGCTTCACCTACACTGTGGAGCATATCTGCAGTGACAACGACAGCCAAATTAATATTGTATTAATTCAGCTTCTGGCTAAAGCTCATTCCCAAGCTCAATATCTTCTTCCACCTATGAACCTCAGAAGTATGCAATGTTGAACTCTAAAGTGCTCTAAGTGCCCTTGAACAAACCACCTTGAGGACACTTGGTAATTTGGCCATAGAGCCTCCACAGATCAATCCACCCGTAGGCATATAAAGTTCAATTCTTCCCAAGAACAGTACAGTTTTTTTCAAGAAGCGCTGTAAGCAGCCTGACACTAATATGCATGAGAATCACTGGAGCCTAGTATGCTTGAATGTGATCATCTATTCTACGCTTAAAGACAAAACTTGTGCATAATTCTCACTAGCTGTCTTCTGTAATCACACATCTATTCACTCTGGGGTTTTGCATGATTATCCTTAGCAAAAAGGCTTTTCCTCTAATCAAATTTCAAATGGCTCAAGAATATTTATGTTGTTTATTTTCCCAATGTGCAGTATTTTAGTTTGCAAATACCATGGAAAGTACAAACTTGAGAAAACTTTTCCATATGGATATACCCAGGCATCCCATCCTTTCTTGACTGCCTCTATACTTCATTACAATAGTAACTAGAGGACTGCACAGAAACACCTAAACCTTCTCTAAACTGTCTTTGTTAGACCCTGTTAGCAACACAGGGCAGCAACATGGATGCCAGAATAAACACTTTTTATTGCACTGTGACTATAATGCAGGAACACTTTAGTTACCACTCAGCACATGCCAAGATAAGGCTAAAATGATAATTCTATATGCATTATTGTCCTTGGGACAGACAAATGGTTTATATGATTTGAGCTTTTGGTAATATGTCATTAAAGAGACAGTAGGAATTGCTAGTATTATCCTTATTTACAAGAATAATTTTTACAAATGATGAATTAACAATATATTTTGTCTTATTACCTTAAAAATGCACCTTGTTACAATAAGGTAGATTTTATTGGTGATTCAGACATACAGTAGGTCATGAGGACAGAACGTAAATTAAAATCTTCTCGCTGTACAAAAAAAAAATATTAGACACTATTTTACGTATTATTCTTGTAGCACTGCTGGCTGCTTGGCATCAGAGAGTGATGCTAAGTGCTGCCAGGTCAAGTACCTTCAGGAGAGTAAGATTAATCTCACTCAGCTGTGTATATCTACAGTGTGAATGCCCACATCAAAGCCAGCCACCACTGGTTTAGTTTAGGTCATTACAGGGTTTGAAAACTGAGTTCATCTGCCTTATTTTAGACATCCACTGCAGGGTGAGATGAATCATAACATAAAAGTGCCCCTTTCTTCCCCGTGGCTGTAATAAAGTCTTGACAGCTGGCACAGATGTAGACATCTGCACTGCAAAGCTTTTCTGCTGATCAGAACAGCACCAGTCTGTGTGGCTGTTAGGATGCATGGTGGCAGCTTTCTCCTGCAATTCCCATTTTCATTGGTTGAGAGAACATATGCCAAAATATCACTGAATAGTATTAATAAAGTTATGTAGGCAGCTACTCTCTGTCACATAACAGATGTTGAAGTGCTGCATAAATGCCTTGGCTATCTGAAGGATACAATGGAATAGTTCTGTTGGAGGGGACCCAGAAAGATCCTCAAGTGCGACTGCCCGACCTCCTCAGGGCTAACCAGAAGTTAAAGCACGCTACTGCCAGGGCACCGTCCAAATGCCTCTTGAGCACTGGCAGGCTCGGGGCTTCAGCCCCACTCCAGGAAGCCTGTCCCAGTGTCCGGCCTCCCTGACGGCACAGAAATGTCCCCTAGAGCCCAGCCTGACCTTCCCCTTGCAGCTCTGTGCCGTTCCCCTCCTGCCATCAGCTCCCAGGAGCAGAGCCCAGCACCTCCCTCTACTCCTCCTTCCAGCTTAGAAGAATGGTCAGTCCTACAGAAGGTCTGCTAAGAGCTCTGAAATACAGTTGTTACCTTCACAGAGATGTGGATAGCACATTGGCTGCAGTTAGGAAAATAATTCATTTTTAAAATTTGAATTAAATGAAGATAATAAAAGAAATATGTGCCTCCCACTGGTCTGAATAATAGATTTGTCTGTCGATTACTATGTTATTGATTACCATGGGCATGAGGAATATAAAAAACTTCCTATACATCCAGCTTTGAAATGTTTCCTCCAAATGTCTGTTTAGTCATTAAAACTGCTGCTCTTTTCAGACCATTCCTGTGGTCTTTTTACTGAGCAATTATCTTTTTTCAGTGTTTCCTGGACTTGTATCTAATTCTGTATAACAATCTACCATGACAAACTGGTTTCCCAGTTTATAAAACTACCATTCTTCGAAGCTGATGGCAGCTGTTTTGTAGCTGTCATACCATATAATACGGGCAAGGTCACTCCCTGCAGCAAGCTAAATTACAGGATTTGGTCTAGAGCCAAATTCTGAAAGCAGAGATACCAGATTACTGTGAACCATGGTGTCCAGAGTTTAATGTACTTCTTATTAAAATCAATGGAAAGTTTGTTTCAATGAGGATTGGATCGAGTCCTAATTACATGTCAACAAATGCTTCTTGTATGCCAATTCCAGTACTAGTAGTGCTGTTGATTAGATGTCCTCATGAAGTACTATTCAGTCCTGTGGCCAGTAAAACAATTAATTTCTATTGTCAAAATTAAATTTAATTAAAGCTAATTTTACTATTGAATATCAGATAATTCACCCTGATATTTAATTAGCTAGCAGTCTTGCTTCCAGTTCTACCAGCACAATTTGCTTCATGCTGTGAGAGTACAAAATTATGTGTAGTTTTTCACATCAGCAAATGCACAGTGACCAGCAGCTATCAAATTGCTTTGCAAATGCAGCAAGACTACAGCAATCCCACTTACAGTTGTCTTGATTCAAGCACAAGATACTTCCCCTTTTTTGTAAGATTTTCCTTCCCTTGCCAATGACAGTAAAGGTTTTTAACAATCTTAGACTAGACTGGACGGGTACATGGTTATATTTCAGGACAGTTTGAAAACATGAATATGGATTCACCTCTTACTAAAACAAGCATGAGGCTTCCTGGTGTCTTCCATGTAAGATATATGAAGACTTCAAGGAAATAAGGAATCGGGAAAATCAAGGATTTTAGAACATTGCAAATCTGTGTTTGACATTACTGTGGAAAATGGCCCCCTGATAACTGGGCCCTTGGGTTGAAACTTCCCAAGAAACGCTCTTTATTTTTTCTTATTTCACCTTCTACTATGAGACTGATCCCATGTGCAGATGTATATGTTCCCTATCCATTTTTTCTTGCAGCTGTTTTTTGATGACCTTTTTATTTTAATTTTTTTCAACAAAACATTGTGGGTTTTTTCTCATTTTTGTCTCTCTGCATTTAATTTGTCTCTGGGTTGGGGGCCACTGCTGGCTGAGAATCTGTCCTTCTTGTAACTGAGACACAGCTATTTCTGTTTCTTAGCTCCTGCTGTGCCAGAGGATTTATTTGTATGTGGCTATTTGTTTCTGGGTATTGGATTAGACTACTGAAGGAACAGTTTGGGAGGTAAGGAATGCTGGGAACAGCTTTGTGTCAGCTCTGCTGAGCTCCAGTGCCTGGTTTCCAAAGTTTTCATCCTACCTAACGTTCAGATTTTCCAAAGCTAGCTGTCGATGACATGGGACGCTGTTGTTTTATGAGATGTCCTGGCTCTGCCTAGTTCATGGTAATCTTTCAGGCACGTCCTCTTGTGTGCTTGCCTCAGTGCTACAGTGAGCAAAGGGTGAAGGTGTCCTCTGCAAAATTTCACAGATTTCTGTCTAGGGTGAGAGAGTGTTATGGTGTTGTCATGGACAGCTCTGTGAGTCTTAGCAAACTGTTTGGTTTGTATACACATGCTCACAAGGGTCTTCAGCTGCTATAAACTCAAATGGTGCCAAAAAAAAAATTGGTGGAATTATGGGTATTTGCACCAGGCGAGGATCTGCCCCATGTTGCTTCCAAGTATACGACAGAGAATTATGTTCATTGATAGTTCAATGCATTCCTATAGAAATGGATAGGCTTTCCCTGAAAGGAATAAAATGTCAGGCCACAAATTAAGAATTGTTGATGTGAAAAGCAGTCAGAAATGCTTCAGAAGCAGCTGCTTAGGACATTAAAATTATTTCACCATCCATACTGTCTGGAGGAAATAATAAGGTGTGAGTTAAACTACCATAACAAACCACAAGGTCGGCCCAGCAAGAATAAAGCTTGTGAGTATTGTAATGAACAACAATATACACAAACTAATCAGTCAGTCCCTTTCTGGCACAGTAACCAAACATCGTATACCCACAGCTCCTGGAGGTAGTTCCTCTGAAAAGAAAACAGCCAAGTAACACCTTCATGCAATAAAGACTGGTGGCACCATGGTGTAGACTGTACTCAGGAGAGAATTTCAGTTCTCTGGCACTCTTGGTAAAGGAAACCAGAGTGTTGCTCCAAGTGCTTAATAAAGCCAGCAAGTATGATCAAGTGTAAAATCTAATACCTACTTTCTACAGTTTTAAATCTCCTCTAGTTGGAAAACAAACAGTATGATCTAGCAACATTTTTTCCTTCCTAAGGACAATGATACTATGTCACCAATGTTATACGAATCCCCCCTCATATTACATAATTCTATTTTTTCCAAAGAAAACGAACATTCAGCTAGTTTTCTGATGACAGGATCAATAGTGCTGCAAATGTATAAAGAGAACTGAGTAAAGAATGACTATAAGATAAGGCACGAAATGATGTAGAAACTAAATTAAACAAAGCAGAAATGATTACATATGGTTCTAAGTAATGTTATTCTTCTTCTTAATCCTCAAATAAAGTCACTAAATTACACTTCCAGATTTAGTTATGATATTTACAAATGACTTAACTGTACATTTAAAGAGGGGAAAGTGGCTACAAATGGGGGCAAGCTCATAATTTAAGGTCTCGGTGGTGCCAGCATGGAGCAAATGCTTATTACTGGGGTATTTTTGGTCATGGGGAATTCTCTTTTCCTAAGAACAAATCCCAGAAAAGCATATTTTTATTACATCTTCCAAATCTGGCATTCAGGTTTTATGTAAATATGCAAGACAAGAGAACCTTTCTTTTTAAAATGCTAGGAACTAGAGACACAGCTGAGATCTGCTTGAGAATATTTCCTTTAAGATCATTCGTATGAGGAAAACAAAACCTAAAACATATTTTAAAAAAATGTAAAGAAGAATGAGCAGCAAAGTACATGAAATACATGGCATCTTACTGGAGCCTGTATAAAATCTCTTCTCTCTTCCTCTTCTAAACATAGCACCTCTAAGTATAAAAAAAAAAAAAAAAAAAAAAAGAGAGAGAGACNAAGTTCAAAATAAGGTTACCGGTATTTTTTCTTTATAACTGAAAACAGAAGGTGCATTTTTTTAAGATTGTATCATTCCTGGGTTTTGTTGCCCAATTACTCTCAGAAATGCTCTCTCATCTTTTGATATTCACTGTCCTTACTTTTTTCCTCTCTAGAGTACCTTTCATCTAACATCTGTCTCATTTTTTCTTAGTAAAGAGCCACAGTGCAGACCCAGACCTTGGAAGAAATGTAAAGAAATAGAGCCCCAAAAAACTCAGATGCAGTGCTATGACTTACAGAAAATTAAACAAAGTTAATTTTGGCAGGAGCTAAATAAAGGCTATGTCATACAGTGAGCTGAGTCGGGCAACACTCGTCATGACTTCAGAGAGTAACAGAAGTGTAGAGAGCTCCAGTTAGTTTAAGGTAGGTTTCATTTTAGCAAGATTTTTTTTTTGCATAAAGAAAACAGCAGCAGCATCTGCTGTCATTGCTGTGGGACTCTGCTGGTATAACTACAGCAATGTGAAATTACGCTCTTCTCAGGGATCTCTCTCCCTCACGTACACTTTGCCAAAAGAGGACTGGCTCTCACCCACCACATGGAATTATGCTCTTACACTGATAATAATATACCATCACATTCTGGTGCCTGAAATCTGCCCCAAACAGATCCTTTAAGTTTGGTGGGAGATTTCCTAAATGTCAGCAAGGGCAGAAGCTCCTGAAGGCTTTACTCTTCTGTGTTGTCTGACTTGCATTCATTACTCCGATTAAAAAATATATATCTTGTGCTTCTGAGATTCATTTCTAATGATTCTTATCATCAGACAGCTAAAAGATGAAAAAGTTTCATCCCAGAGAATCAACAGTGAAATACTTGAGGATAAAGTTGGAAACAAGTCCCATAGGGAACACAGAAACCAGTCTCCCCCCCTAACTCTCATTTTAGGATTTCTCCCAGCACCCAGCTGTGCAGGCTGAGAGCAAAATTCAGCAAAAGGTCACTTCCTGACTGTTACTTTTCAGCGTCATCCTCCAAAACTAACTTGGTAAGTTCAGCCTGCCTTGCCTGTCTCAAAAAATCTGCTCTGAACACCCTTCCTCCTCCTTTTGCGGAAAAAAAAAAAAAAAAAAAAAAAAAAAATCATCTCCATCTTTGTTATCTTTTCACTCTGGACAACCGCCACAACTTTTTTTTTAATCTATTAATATTTCTGTAAATGATGTTTGTGATTATACCCTTGTCTCCCCTCTGGCATGCATGGTATTTGGGGGGTCATCATCTGAATTGTAGTCCTTAACCCGTTTCTTCCAGAATACACAGAAATCTCTGCTGATGACACTTTTGAAAAACAACTTCGAAATTCACATAACACGAGTACTCTTCACTTGTTTCTGGGTCTCTGGTAAAGACAACACATGACAGATCAGTCACACAGATCTGGTATCTTGGGAGCTTTGTCCAAAGCATTTTCACAGCTGTCCCTCCAGGCTGGCGTGGTGCTGGCCGCTCACAGCTCGCCCAGATCTAAAGGCTGGCATGAGAAGTCAGAGCACTTCTTGCCTCCCACCACTATTTTTGATACCAAAGCGAAATGTTGTGCCTCAGCTGCCACGCCACAGAGTTTGTGGCTCTCTGGGAGCTGCAGGGCAACAGATGAAGTTTTGTAGCTGGTAGGCGAGCACTCTGCTTTAATGCCCCAAATCTAATAAACAGAAGTTTCTTTTCTCCGTTCCATAGAAGATGCTATCCGTGTTATGCTAATTACAACCTAATGAAATCATAAACACAGGGATGAAAGGTTTCCCCTGGTGTGTAGCACTGACCTTAAGATCACCTTTACGTCCAGATCTCCCAATGACATACTAAACAACCCCACAGTGTGCCACCAGACAGCCTCTCCAGCCACACAGCAGCTCAGCTGCATATCCTGGCAGGAGGAAAAGCCATCCCCAAACCTTCCAGCCACCCCGATTGGGTCTGGAGCATCTCCTGCCCCACAGCAATTACGAGATCCCCTGTTCTTCCATTTGAGTCTTCCCTTCCCTATCACCCACAAAAAAAAAAAAAAAAAAAAAAAAAAGGAGACAAAAAAGGAGACACCCTGTACATATAGCACTAAAAGTGATCTGCAAAGGCATGTATCATATAGCTTTGCAGTTTTATAAGAAATAAGAATCCTATTGCACAGGTTGCACAACACAGCAGAGGGAGGGATGGGGAACTTGTGTCTAAGACTTGTTAAGGATATGGAACTAGTATTAAACTTATTCTGAAAAATGAGTGTGAAAAAAGCTATAAGACGTCTGGGCTTCTCCTTAGCTAAGAACATTTTCACATTTATTGAAAAAGTGAGTCACTGAACAAACTATGCCAACCAAATGCTGAGGTGTTTCTGGAATTGCATCATTTCTATGAAGAAGCTCACAGCCTCAAAGCTAGCCAGTGGAAACCAAAAAGGCCAGTCTCCAGGGCTGCGTGCACATTGCATTTTTTGGTGGCTTTGCTCGGGAGGAAATTTCTCTATGCATGACCTTCTGGCTCCCAAACAGAAGCGATTTGCTGAGCTCATTGCTTTACAGGGCTGCTGTTTAGAGTGAAGAACTGAGTCAAAAGCCCTGAGGTCTTTCCCAAAGGTGTTGAATGACCTTGGGAAAGGCTATTTGAAGATCTGATATTAAACATCAACACCCACATTTAGTAAACTAAATAAGACACTTTTATGCTAGCAGCTGGTGGGCATCCTCACCTTCCAATGAAAAGCAGAAAACCTTTTTAATGAAGTGTGTTGGAGCCACAAACCTGATTCCACTTCCAAAAAAAAAAAAAAGACAGCACACCTAGTAAGATGCCAATATAACCTTTCAAGTGCCCAAATTCAGAATCCTGGGGTTTATTTTCTTGGTACTTCTATTTAATCCCATAAAATGGTAAGATTACATTTACCCATCAGACACAATATTTTAAGGTTGACTTCACTATTTGGAAACTTCTAAACCTTCCAACGGAAGAGCCCCACCTGTGCTTGCAGCACTGTATTAATTACAGCTAGTAAAACCCATATTTTGCTTATGAATTTCAGTGTGCAGCATTTCTACAAACAGCATTCACAAGCCATTAGCAGTCACATTCAGGCAGGCAGGAAGAAAAAATGGTAATGTTAGAAATGGTTGAGGGAAAGGGAGGAAAAGGACATTCAGGAAAGGGAACTCGTAGAGCTGAAAAACAAACCTGCACATGGAAAATTACCCCCACTGAGCCCGTAATAGTTTCACCTCAGTTATGCAATCCTCAACATATCTATCACATAGGTAGAAACAGCTGACCATGCCTCATATTGTCCTCACACCATTTTATAACGTGTATTTCATACTAATTACTCTAATCAGGAAGCCTGCTGATTGTGGGCAATGATTCAACTGCATAGCTTCTTATCTGCTAGATCCTGAACTTCTCAGTTTCTTAAGCAGAGAAGTTGGAAAGTTTTAAAGACTTTGAATCCCATTTCTAAGCAACCCTCCTGCAGCTATCACTTTTTAAGGGTGCTCACTGCAAAGGCAGTACAAACTGAAATGAAAGTGCAGAGTACCAGAAGGAAAGTAAGAAACGCACTTATGTCAGTTTTGAGGAAACTAGAGCAATCAAGATCATGTCACAGATGGTTGCAAACCAGAAAGAGTTTTGCTCTTATTAATTAATTTACTACATTTCTATCTCTTAATTTCTGTTAATTCACACTGAAAAATTCTACTCTCCTTACGTTTTGACCTATTAAACTCGGGAGGTTCATTGCCTCAACTTCTTGGAGAGACCAGAAATGTATACTGTTTCTTCCTATGGAATAGTTCCATGCTTTTATTTTTTGTCTCAACAAACCTACTGCAAATACCAACTGCACGCTGTTAGGAAGGAACATGACATCCTGTGGGAGGAGGTTCATTGTTCACCTACCTTGCAGTCTCACAGCCAGCTACTTCAGTGTGAACGTATAAACATGTTTAGATCAGTTTTAACAGTCATGGTACATGCTGAACCAGTTTTCCTTAGTTTCCTTTTTAATGAGTTCAATCTGCACTGTCAAAAAAATAGATCTTTTCCAATAATAAAATTATTAATTTTCGTATGACCAATATGTGAATATTTACACATACCATTTTTGGAACTTTGTTCCATCTCCTTGATGTAACCTTGAGTCTGAATTTCCATGGTTTATACTATTCAGTTAGGATATAACATCCCTATAATTTCCTTCCTATTTAGTACTTCACGTATGCTCTCAAAATTAATCTTCGTAAAGCTTTTTATCTTAGAATGTGTGCAAATAAATCACTGTATTCTTAGATAATGGAAATTGTTGATGATTAAATTCAATTTGATAGGGTATGAGTGAAATTTCCCTGACTAGTTATCAACAGTATCTTGATTTTAGGTTTGGCTTTATCATTTATCCTATATTTACAGCTGCCTGTACTTTCCTTCAGCAGTTCTCCTTATTTCATTTTGCAGATTGTTTTCCACAAGCTCATGAATATATGGGTATTTGGCAGTGATTTTATAACCTATAATCAGAACTGAAAATTATAGTGATCCCATTTGTGTTATTATAGCTTAAGAATGTGTCAGACTTTCCATTTAAAACTTTTTACTGTAAAGAATCTACAATTGGTCTTTCTTTACTGCCAAATATTTCTGCAAAATTTTCAATAGGAATAAACACTACTTATGAATTTGAAACTTTTTTCAGGACTTCTGGCAGTGAGCGTGAGGAGATAGCTTCTCCTGAAATTCAAAGAAAAAAAAAAAAAAAAAAAATTTCAAATTTCCTGCCT
>VXAV01008600.1:52194-62705 GCA_013399715.1 Alectura lathami
CGGAAGAAATGAGGGGCAACAGATTAGAGATGTTTACTCTTCTAGAAGTCAGCATAATACATTTCAGAAACTAAATAAACAAAATTCACACCAAGTTGGCTGGCATTTTGAAAGGTGCTAACTCAGCATACTGCTGCTAGTTTCTGCTGAATTGAGCACTTTTTATTCTTTGAAGCAAACATCTGTGATTCAGTGTGATAGATTTTAATATAGNAATGAATGCTTCTTGCAAGCTCCACAATATCAACTTTTAAATTATATTGAATAATGGATTTCACTCCAGATTGCTCCTATCAAGTAAGAATAATCTTTCGTATTATTAAGTGAAGTCATCAGAGCAGATAAAAGGGTGTTTTTCTCCAAAACACGGTTTCAACCATTTTAAATCAGAATTTTATGTAATATACTAACTTATAGCGTTTGTGTATGTCAGTGCTTTCAGGTGAATTAATGCACTGATTTTAAAAGTGCCAAAACACACTAAAAATTGCAGAATTCATTTTTATTATTGTTTGTCTTCTCAATAGGTTACTAAAATCAGTTCTAAACAGGAGCTAGAAGGCAAAAAAAAAAAAAAATGATAATAAATGCCAACTCATTCCAGAAATAGGAAAGGAATGTTAATCGTCATCTCCCAAGACAATTAGCAAATATGACCCCAAGTCTGAACCAGCTTCAGAGGCTTTTTTGGATTTTTAAAATCATAGGCTATCCCTCAGGATTTTCTTAATCTAAAACCCAACTGTCAGCTAGACGTGGCTTTTCACATTTCTTCTCACAGGTTTCATAAAGGATTCACACAGTATGGACTCCAAATCAGCCAACTGCTCTGGTTTCCAGGAGGGCAAGCTGTAAGCAGAGCATACAGCTGCTCCTTGCCACCCCAACCCTAGCAGCCTCAAGGAAGCGTGAAAGTTCTCTAGAAACTTGCAAAAGGCAATTGCACAACATCTCATTTCTTGTTCAACAATCATTTTGTTATTGAGTTCAGATGATAAAGTGGATGCAGATGTTCATTAGTAACAAAAGCATGTGTAAACAAGGTAGCAATCCAAGAAGCTGCTAGGGAAAGACAAGTCCAAGGCTGACCATCACGTGTTGCCGAGTCACGGACATCTATCTTTAGACCAAAAGAGAAAGCCACCCTCTCTACCATCTGTAGGAGTCCAAACTGGATTTTTCTCATCTTACCAAACCTTAAAGCGTAAAGGTCATTTTATACACGGTGTATTTAAGCCTCAGTGTCTTAAATGTGCAGAAGAGCCTGCAAATTTCCAGCCGACAAGGATTTGCTCCTAGAAATCTTTCCATACAGTCTCCCTGCCACACCTTTTCTCAAAGAGCTCCACTGGCTGCGAGGTGAAGACTCATAGCCTGGTTTTGCTGATCTTATTCTGGTGGCAACTAAAGGTAATAAGCAAGCCTCCTCCTGGGGCCTTTGCCAGGGATATTTTCTCTCCCAGTTTCCCAATGGAGGCAGAAAACACAAAGAAGATCAACTGCAGAGAGCCTCAGCCTTTGCTTTTCGTGTCAAACATCCCACCCTCTATCCTCATCCTCTGGAGGGAATCATTCACACGCGGTGGATTAGGAAAAGGGATTAGCCTGCAGTCGGATTATCCACACAGACTGCTCAGGCAGCTAATAAAACAGCACCTTCAGGTATTGCCTGCCTTTTAACCTCTAGGTTTCTGGATTCCTGGTACTCGTCCCTTTAAGCACCACCATGTTTCAGGAATATACAATGGATGAAGGTAGGCTGATGACAGACCTGGTATCTGAGTCATTTCTCATTAGCCACAAGATGTCAGTGTTGCTGAATGTTATTATTCTCACCTGCGAAGAAGCATCTCTATATGTTGCTGAAGGTGGCTGTCAACACTGAGATTTACTCCGTAAGATTAACAAAACTGCCAAGAAATCACTCATAAAGACAATAAAAACCTGCAAATTTATTATTAACCAACGATAATAAGGAAAACTGCATGCAGCCACCTTCCCCTGAAGTAAGGTGAAAATCTTTGTGTCTTTAAAGCAACTCATGACAAGCGTGAGCTTGGCACCTGGCTCTTGCATAACAAAATCACTTTGAATGGAGCAACCAGAGATGACATTAGAGCTGTTTCACAGGAAGAAATCTGTCTGTCCAACCAGAGATGAGGCTGTCCAGGAGCTCAGACTATACCAGTTACCACTAATTATGATAAATGAAAGCAAAAACCATGCTAATGGACTGTCTCCCCTTTTTTACTCTTTGTATTAGATTTGGCAGCAAACTCAGCCGAAGTAGCTCCACCATGGAGACCTTTCCGTGCCCAGACTCTTTTCCTCCCCCTATCACTCCCCTAATTGTATCAGCATACATTTCTGCGGGGTCAAACTAACACAGATTATTGGACTATCTGCTTTTAAAACATTCTTTCCTTTTCCCAAGCCTTCCCGAAAGGCCAAGGCCAGGCAAAAAGGGAACTTTTGAACCAATATTGTTGCGGAGTCGACGTATTGTGGAAAACTGCACCTCATATTTCCTCTGCAGACTGAATGACCTGCCTGTTGATTATTTTTCTGCTTCCTCCTTGGTTGCAGTAGATTTGCTCCACCAGCCACTGACTTGACTTCCACTTCTAAGTATAGCAAAGCACTTGTACTATTAGCATGAGAATTCCTGTTTACATTATTTGCTTCCATTCATGTCCTCTGAGCTTGTTTACTTTTATAACCACAGGAAGCAGAAATTTGGTGGGAGTAGATACAGGACTGTTCAGCATGAAAAAAGAAAAGAAAAAAGAGAAAAGAAAAGAAAAGAAAAGAAAAGAAAAGAAAAGAAAAGAAAAGAAAAGAAAAGAAAAGAAAAGAAAAGAAAAGAAAAGAAAAGAAAAGAAAAGAAAAGAAAAGAAAGATAGATTAATTTATATACACTGGCAGTTATAAAAATATACAATGGAAACATGGATATTTGGGTTGGGAAGTGAAGTAGACAGTTCAATGCATTTGATCTATCTCAACTTGTAAAAAATAAGAATATGTCTACTAGTATCAAATTCAATTATTTCCATTAAAGGGAACAGACTGATGAGGGTAAAATATTTTACCTAATTCTTACAAACTATCCCCTGCTGCCTTCCATGCCCCTCCATTTCTCCCCAAAACACAATGCATTATTTGAAAAATACTGCAAAGCAACAACAATAAACCTCAGGGAAAGTCCTTCCCAGTTCCAAATTTTCACTTGTGCTGAACTCCCAAGCTAGGAAAAATTCATTCCTGGTTTAATAAAAACTGTTCTTCATAAAGTCAACTTCTGACAGCTCCTCCCTGTTCCATTAATCAGTCTGCTTGCAGGGACCATAAATTCCTATTTTTATCTCCACCTCATCTTTGCATTGTGTTGTAGGCGCCGTCTTTGCCCAGACTCGGAGGTTCTGTTTGCTGGCCTCATCCTGCCTCCCCTGCTAGCACGACAGGCACAGGAATGCCAATATTCACAGGTCTGAAGCAGCTGGTGTGCCCGGCCGCTGTGCCGGCACAGGCTGACTCCACACTGCGTGCACAGTGACCATTTGTCTGCACTTTCCGGCTGCCTGGAAATCTGGTAGATTAATGCCCAAAGTGGTAGAGTTGGCAGGAGTGCAGTGGAGAGATTCTCAGAAAAGCCTGATGGTTTCTGTTGAAGTAGCTAGCCACATTAAAGAGTTGCAGTTGCCAGGGTCATCTCAGGATGAGGATGACTGTGATTTTTTTTTTCCTGGGTTCCCACTCACTTAAGGATATTCTCACACAAACTCTAAAATTTCCAAGTTATTTAACAAAACTACTTAGGCTTGCTGAGACAAACGGCAAACCCTTGGGGAGACGAATGTTAGTTTTTAATACAATTCCTGGAAAAGTTACAGAGGTGACTGAAGCAGGGTTATTTTATCCAGCTCATACGTATGTAGCAGGCTTACTTAGCTAAACAAGTTATTGTGCTTCAAATAACTGCAGTAGCCTATGAGGTAAAGGTTGGGATGGAATGGCAAAAGATTCCATCAGACTCACATCAGCCCAAAATTCATAGAGACAGGGATGGAAATACAAGTCTAAGAAACCAGAGAGTAAGAGGAATATCTCATTTCAGGTACCCTAGTGTAAGGGTGAAACAGCACATTAATGTGCACTCTGGCAGAATTCAGCTCTGGCACCAGAACCCTGCCCTAAGGGTATGGCTTTTTCACCTATTTTTTGCTTTTTGTCCCCCCTAATAAGCTGGAGACTTTGTTGGTGGGAGGTAGGGCAAAGAAAGTACTATGGAACTTTTTAAAATCCTTTTTTATTATTATTTTTTGAGTGGGAACTTAAGGGAAGACAAAACGCAGTTCTTATTTTAAATTATAAAATGGCAAACTTCAGCTGTATTGCTTAATTCAGTTTCACATGCAATAACCTTTCAAATGGTGCTTGAAAGTCAAGTCAAATTTCAATATCAGTGATACTGCCAGGTTAACATTAACGTATGAGACACTGCCCTTTATGTTTCACTATCATCCCCTTGAATGTGTTGAACAGTAATTTTAATAGAATCATAAAAATCTTCAATTTCCTCTGTAGATTTGACCAATGCCAAGAGCAGTAAAAGAGTTATGCTTCTGTCTCATGTGTAAGGTTTGTGATTATTTCAACATCTCAGTTTTTGCAGGCCTTGTGTCTGTAAATCCTAAGCCTGTTACGCCGTTGCTTAGAAATGCCTTCACGATTAGAGCAGTTCAGATTGTTTTGTCCTTACTTGTTTCTTCTAACAAGGACATTCAGATTGGAAGCTACAAGTTAAAAACCACAGGCAGGTATGGAAATATCCTGATGGCAGTATGGTTCATAATTTGACTTCTCTGAATATTCAGTGTTGTGAATTAAACAAGGGCACTGGAAAGTTGTTTACATATGTATCAGACGCTGATACATGGCTGGGTTTTAATGTGAGAAATTTAAAACCCTCGAAGTAATTTCTCGAGAAACATTCAAATGACCAAAAAATGTAGGGAGAGAAAAGATGCAATCTCAGCTCAAAATACAGCCTAACAACAGGATGGAAGAAAGCCAGGAGACGTGAGGGACCAATTTTGGTGGCCCCAGACCCTTGGTGCTTGCAGCCACCCTCCCAGCTACCAAATGCTGACCAGAGTGATGGAAAATCCAGCTGTGTTGTCCAAGTGCCAGGGATTCAGACATTTCTTTGCTATGTGGATGCAAAGATGGATCAAGAACCACCTGCCCAGAACTTCCTTTCTCTCCCATGCTCTGGAGGTACCAGTGGATTTTCCTTAGCCAGTCTCACTCGTGCTTTCCTTGCCTGGTTTGAAACACGAATCACTTGTTCTGAGTGCCTTCAGAAATGAGAACTGATGCACAAAGGAATACAGATTTTCATTTTTTAATTATTCTGCATTCAGACTGTGGTCAAGATGTGACTATTCAGACAGAGATAGTTTGATAGCACTTCGTAATCACCTAATTCACTTTTTTTTTTTTTTTTTTTTAACCATGATATCTGGGGGGAAAGCTGTCATCAAAAGCAGCTCTGCTCTTTCTTAGGAGGGAGTTGAGGCAAAATACTGTTCTGTTGATGTAAAAAGACTAAATGAAATATTCCAGCCAGCCCCAGTTCTTCTGGGGTTTGAGATATGACAGCAGCTTTATTTCAGGTGTAGGACAGGCATCATGCTGCTTTTATGAATGTGTACCCAAACTTGGCTAAGTACTTCATTTTACACAGTTTCAGCCAACTCATTAAGGTTTAAAAGTGCAATAACACAATGGCTTGGGTTGGAAGGGACCTTACAGACTATCTGGTTCCAATCCCCTGTCGTGGCCTGGATTTCACCCCCCAGATCCGGCTGCCCAGGGCCCATCTACCCTGGCCTTGAGCACCTCCAGGGACGGGGCACCCACAGCTGCTTTGGGCAGCCTGGGCCAATGCCTCCTCTCCCTCTGGGTAAGAATGTCCTGAAAACCTACAAAAACTGTAGAAATGTAACTCCTGTCCTAGTACGCAGGAGAACTGGATTTCCTTGGTCTTTTTTTTTTTTTTTCTGACAGACACTGGGAACTGTCCTGAAAAAAAAAAATGGGCATTTCAGCCATATGTTTCACATGTATTTGGCGACAAGTCTCTCACTGATGACCACTGTCAGGTAATCTTATTTTTTTCACATGCCTTATTTCAGACACCAGCTGTAGGATTTCCATGGGTCTTTGCTATGAACACATGAAACACCATAAAATACTAAAGGGTCTGAAATTGAGGATCACCATCATCTTATTTTGGTGCCTTTTTGACACAGAAACATCTGGCTCCATTCAGTATCTGTATGACAGATCTAATAATGACTCTTTACAAGGACATTGTGAACAGAAATGGAGTAGTTTTGGGGAATTGTGAAGAAACTATAAAAATGAAAAGGACAGAAGAAAGTCTACAATTAAACTAATAATCCCATATAAGTTTCTAAACAAAGCCAGAGGCCATACTTAATATCAGAACTGAAATACCTGTGATCACATCATGTGAGAGAGCTCAGCATGAACAAAAGAATCAGTGTCAAACTGAGATTTCAAGGAAATCTTTAATTATGGTACTTCTTAACTTTAAGTACTTGATTTACTCTTAACACAGTGTAGGATTTTTTGTGTGTTCATGTATTAGCTATGCAACTCACCCTCTCCAAGTTTACAGCATTCTGATCTAAAACAGCCTTAAAATTTGAAAAAAAAAAAATGATTTATTACATGCCTAACTATTGACTTCTTTTCTAATTGTGGGCAGATATTTCAATTTCTTAAGAATTTCCTTTGAAGTTTTGCATGGCAAGCAAAGATTTTGTACAGTTGCAAATGCTTACATTAATATCACCTACACCCAACCTTGCCCTAGGTTTGATATTATTGGTGGAAAATATTCCAAGACTTTAACATTTAAATAGCAGTCATTCTGTGAGAGTAACCCACAAAAAAAAAATCTGGATCATCCTTTTTTCAGAAGGCAACGTGTATAATGTCAGTAGGACATTCTGCTTTGAGCCCAGAAAATGCTTAACTGTGTTTCTGAATTGATGCCTTGTTAACCCATCAGTTATTGTTACTTGCAAGTCACATTTCAATATCCAGCTTTTCAGGCTGTGTGTTTTGTAGTTGCAACTTTCCACCTCCCCCGCACTGATTTAAGTGATGTTATTCTTGGCTAATAGTAATTGTGAGAAAATTGAATTCCATCTGTTTCCACCAAAAGCAGAAAATAGAATGTGAGAATCAATAGAAGACTGAGTTTGTTATACGCATTTGTCACAATCAGTGGCTTTGCTAAGGAAACATGTCCACAGGTATGATTTGCTAAATAAGTAGCAAGTCCCAGCATCTGATCACCAGCTGGCTTGTTTAATAGCCAGAGCCCCTTCTGACAGCTATAGATCATGAACTTTCAGACATTGCATGGCCTTCCAGACCCACTCAAGGGGGAAGACATCTTTCACCGGACAGACAGGGATTTTAACATATATATAGATCTGGCTGTGCGTTTATCACCAAAGTTTTGGCTTTGCATCTGGTAGTTTCTCAGTCTTACATGACCATTTTCTGATATCCATACTGGTTACTCAATATCCCTTGTAATTTCACACATATTGCATCATCAGAGTCGCCTGTATGACTAATATCAGCATCATTTCAGGTTTTCTCCCTAGTTAATGTTGTTAGAATTGAAATCTCTGTAGCTGCTCTTGGCTGAGCTGTCTCATTCATGGTCATGAACAAACCATAACAAGGCAAACAAACAGCACGTTAATAAGTCCTAGCAAGCCTGTACTTCATGTACAGGCACAGCACCACTCATTCATCAAACCCATGTTCCATCCACCTGGTAGGGCATAGCAGTGCTGTAGGGCATACCAGCACCCTATCTGCATGCTTTTATCACAACCGTAAGCTAGACGGATCAGTTTAGGAGTCCTTCAGCAAGAACTACTGGATTCTCATATTGCATGATTAAGGTGCACTTTATCACAGTTTGCAACACCTTTGCTTAATTCTGTGCAATCTCTGTGTAACAGGGCATATTTTTGCAGATGGTGCTGTGGCACAGCCAGTTTCAACAAAACCCAGTTCAGCAACGGTAGATGAACATCTCCTTCAGGCACCCTCTTCCTACTCTTGTAGGCATCGCATCCTCAACAGCCTGCCCCATTCCCAGACAAAGCCCAGCCCTGGGGTGTAGCAAGGCAAGACCCACCCTTCCATCAGACTGTTTGCTCTGCAGCTTGGGATATCCTCCTCAGTGCACAAAACCTCACCTTCAGGTCCGTGGCACACAGCACACCTGGGCTCATCTGGTGTGACCTGGTCCCACCGGCACCAGGAGGAGCACCGAGGCAACCCTCGTCTTAGCCAGAGGTTCCTCCCAGGAATAACAGGCATAGCTCATGAATTTAAAAGGTGGTTTGAGGGTTTCTCACTCCTTATGAGGCTTGCAACCAGATAACTAACATGGTTTTCAGTGAAATGTTTTTGTTCAAACTTAGAGCTCTAGTGCCTTTAAAGGTAATGCCTGTCGTTTGCCAAAATACATAGGGAAAAGGTTTGGCTGCTGCACAGCAACAGTAAAAAGTAAGTCATTAAAAATGAGCATAGTTGGATGTATAATACCATTACATTAGTTAACAGTATGCCTTCATCTGGAAGTCTGTTTGCCATACCTGTGCTTGAATTTTAGCAAAATGTACATGCAATAAACTTTGGAAAGTCCGGAGTGGTTAATTACAATGTTCAGCAGCCTGAAAAGACTCCCATAGGCAAAGGGGTTTAAGGGAGTATAGCAGCCTTCAGTTTAGAGGGAAGCAAGTAAAAGGTGACAGAACAGAGGTGTGCAACATAGAGAACAGCTTGGGAAAAGTAGGGTAAAACCAGGTGTTTAGTTTTTCCTATAGGTTTCTCTATAGGACAATGCAGTTATAAAAATTCTTACTAAGTCAAAGAATTATTTTCTACAGTGCCTAAATGCTATGAAAACGTTAGAGGAAACAAGAAGTCAACAGCTTTAAAAGAGGGCAGACGTTTAAATTTATGTCTGCAATTATCCTCGCTGAAATCAAACGTGGAGACTGATTTGTGGCCAGGCACATACCAAAAGCTGGTTGCTGAAGATTCATCTCACCTTGACTGTAGTTATCTGAAAGTCTAAGCTCATCATAAGATGTGCTTTGTGGAGCTGAGAAGTTCAGATCTTCTCTAGCTCGGTTCAAGGAGTCTTAAATAACCTCATCAAGAAATCCTCCTTGAGAGATTTCTTTCCCTTTCCACTGACCACAGAATCATGGAATCATAGAATCTTCTGGGTTGGAAGAGACCTTCAGGATCTCCACGTCCAGCCATCAACCTGACCTACCAAGTCCCAGCAATAAACCATGTCCCTTGAGCCGCATCCACACCTCTTAAATACCTCTGGGGATGGGAATCCATCACTTCCCTGGGCACTGCATCCTAATGCTTGACCACCCTGCTGTGGGGAAATTCTCCCTAATATCCAGCTAAACCACCCCTGATGCAACCAGAGACCATTTTCTTGCGTCCTATTACTTGTTCACCTGAGTAAAGAGACCAACACCATTCTCACTGCAGTCTCCTCTCAGGTGGCAGCAGAGAGTGCTGAGGTCTCCCCTGAGCTTCCTCTTCTCCAGACTGAACAGCCCCAGTTCCCTCAGTGTCTCCTCATATGTTTTGTTTCCTAGTCCCATCACTAGCTTCCTTGCTCCTCTCTGAACACATTCCAGCAACCCAATGCCCTTCTTGTAGTGGGGGTCCCAAAACTGAACACAAAATTTGAGGTGCAGTCTCACCAGTGGCTTGCACAGGGAGGCAATCACTTCCCTAGTCCTGCTGACCACAGTATTTCTGATGTAGGCCAAGATGCTGCTGGCATGAAGCCTAAACAACTACTTTGGCAGGTGCGTGGCTCCTATCAGGGTAATGGCGTGGGACATGAAGCCTTTGGCTACCCAGAGCTGAAAAGGAGTCTGACCTTTCATTTCCAACTAGTTTCTTTAACAACTGTGCACTCAGAAAATCCCATAGTGATGTGACTAGCCACAAAATGTGTCTTTCCTACTACAAGCTCCATTCGATATGATTTTGCCCTATCAGCTGGTAGCAAGATGAAGTTCTTACCTTGCCCTGTGTTGTCTACTGGGAAAACAATCAGCCGTAGTTCCATAGTACAGTGAGTGCTATATATAAACTTTTTTTTTTTTCCAAGACCTACTTTTTAAAATTCAGGAGTTTTGCAAATGTTTACACTTCCTAGTGCCTTTCCAGCAGGAAATGGCCTGCTTAAGAATGGGGACAGCATGTGGCTTCAGTCAGGCTGAAAGTAATGGGAAATGGAAGTCACTGGACAGGGAAAAAGTTCGTGAGTCAGGTGCCAGTAATCGGATACTTCTAAGCTTGTTTGGGTTTCTTTTCTTTTTTCTTTCTTTTTTTTTTTTTTTCTT
>VXAV01008600.1:62727-81803 GCA_013399715.1 Alectura lathami
TTTGGTAAGGAAAAAAAACCACAGTGAATATATATAAATCATATCTGAAAGGAAAATTAAGCTCTCTGGTGCTAAAAGCATGAGTCAACTGAAGAGCCAAGATCTGAAGGTGAAAGTTGAGGCAGAGCCATATCCGGTATTAATCAAGCAGATAGATAGGGAGAGATGTACCGTGCTGACCAGATGATTGTCTGCTTCCTGTCTACAGAGGCAAGATGTCCTGGCCACACGTACTCCAGCACAGCCTGAACCCTGAACCAAATCCCACAAAAAAGATAGCCAACATCTAGCTTGACAGCAAGCGAACACAGCACATCTCTAGCTGAGCATGTGAGGCCCTACAGCCAGACAGAAAGGTAAATGTCACAGCAGGGCAGAAACAAAGCCACGTCCTCTGCATATTATTAACAGAAGAAGGGAAACCTAATACATCTACATATACAGCTGAGTGCGTGCACACAGACATTGAACGGTGAATTATGCCCACAATATTATGGGGCCAAGAACAGGTAGGTTTGAAAGGGTCAGCATCTTCTCAGATGATATTTCTTTGCCTGGCAGAAAGAAGATAATCACAGGAAAGGAATTCACCTCTTCATCATCCCTGTCTTTTGCATGTGAACATGCACAGAAGAACACGCTGACACAGCTTTCCGTCTGGAAGGAATCACACAACCACAGCATGCCTAGGCCGGCAGGGACCTCTGAGTCTCTCTGGCTCAACCCTGCCCCAGTAGGGCCACCCTGAGCAGGGTGCCCAGGCCCACGTCCAGGCGGCTTTTGGAGATCACCAAGGAGGAGACCCTAGAAAGAAGAGGGATTCCACAAAAGAATAAATGTTCCCCTTCTCTGTGTAGTTAAAGGACAATTTTTTTTTTTGTTTCACTGTCATCTACTTCCTCTTGCCTGCTTCCCCAGCCCAGTGCAGGGAGATATTTAACCTTTCTGACTGCAGGCAGGAAAGTCCCTGGCATCCACTGCATCAAAGCACTGGTGGGCTGATAGTCACACTAGTGTGCGATGGTGTCACTGGGATGCTGGGACCATCCCTCTTCTAAGAATTGACTTGTACTGACTCAAGAAGCATCCAGATTAGCCACTACATAAATAAATGAATAACTGTCCATCTATCTATCAAAAGATTATATGATCTATACATGACTAAATTACGTATATTGATGACATAGGATGATATTAAAAACAACCCAGAACAGAGATGTGCTGGTTCATAACGTACTCCAAAACAATTTTATTCTGGCCCTCCACAACCCCATAAAGATGAGTCCTGTCCTGGCACCCATGACAGCTCTACTCCACTCTCTCAAGGTGAATTAATTAAAAAGTTGCACTCCAGAAATTTTAATGATAAAACTATTAACACCACAGCCAGCAGCGCAGAGAAACGACTCATAGACCATACTAATACATTAAACAAGACTAGAGTAGATACAGAAAAACGATCAAAAGGCTGAATATTCCTATCTGCTATGGGAAAGGCTTTTGGTGCAGAAAAGTGAGGATTTGACACTCAGCATTTTGTGAAAGCTTCATATGACAGCTTGCACTCACAAACCATTTTCAGAACTGCTGCCTGCCATGTCACAAGCTGAACAGACTTGGTGCGATGAGAATCTCCCTGCTGAGAAGCCCTACTTGCTCTGGGAAAGCACCTCTCAAAGTTCACTCTGCTACTTCTCTCTTCTCATCAAACGTAACGGAAACAAATCACAAAGCTAACACCAACACTGAACTTCAGATGTATATAAACACAATATCCACAATGTTCAGCTCATCTCTGAAGGTTTGTGTGTGGGGGTGAGTGCCCTGAGCAAAGCAGTTCTGTCTCTGAGTAATTTGTGAAGAACAAAATTTGTTCCAGTTCATTCTTGCAAGAGCATCCTAGCACACCACTTAGCTACCGAATATTTCCTGCCCTGTGATATTTATCAACAGTGCAACATGTGGGAATCCCTGAATTTCAAGGGGGAGATGTGGCAGATAATTTATTAAATGCAAGTTACTAGAAGCAGTAAACGATTTTTTTACTACCCCTCCCCAATACGTGCAGCTGAACACACAAATCACCAAGTTCACTGGAAGTCTGGAAAAACTCACAGTTCCGGAGTTAATCATTAATATTGTGGAGTTACAAGGAGGTATTTTTAAGATTGCCACAGCATGTGGGAAATTCCCATGTGCATTCCCTGCAGGTTTTTAAGAAATAACCTTTCTGTTTGGCTCAGATACTTCTGTAATTGTTTACATAAATTGAATATGAAGTATCAAGGTCAGATATTTTCCAGAAAGCCAAGGAAAACAATTTGCCATTCTGTTGTTTGAGAAAACACCAGAACAATTCCAGTATTATCCAGTTTCCTTTTCTTCCTCTTGCTTTATGTGTTATTGCAGTGTATGTCACAAAACAGAAATCTCCGCTCACTTGAAAGAGTGCGAAATCTGTCAGATGCAGAAATCCCAAACTGAGGGAGGTAGCAACAAGTTTAACCTCACAGACTCAAAGCAATGCTATTTGCCTTCATTTTATTTTCCAGATACCCAGCACAAGCAGCAGTGTCAGCCCAGTTCCCAGCAAAAGCTCTGGGAACCTAAAAATTATATGCATGCTACTGAAGTCAATTATAATTGTTTGTTTTGAAAAGAGCCCTATCTCCCAGATAACATTACTGCTGGAGAGGATAGCCAACAACAACCTCCGCACAAAGGGAGTCACATTGCACTTGAGCCACCCCTTCCTCTCCCTCCCAGTTTCTCAAGGTCTGCTCAGGGTCTTCTCTTTGGTTATCTCAGTGGGAGCTCTAATTGACTACTTGGGAAACGTTTCTTTTTTGACACATGAAACATTTACTGATTTCCTAGATTAATTATAATGTTAATTTTTCCTTTCTCCATATTTCTCTTTGGCAAGATTGTCTTTTTATTCCTCGAAGGAATAAACAGAGGATTGTGTTTCCTACCAAGTCTAAGTGCTATCTGCTGGTATGTTTTCCCTCTACCCAGATGATGATGATGTTTGGGCTGCCCAACCCAACAGGCTTTGGAAGTTTTATTGAGAAACATGTAACTGGAAAAATCATCCCAAAAATGGCAAGGGAAACCCATTTCCATCCTAACCCACATATGGTTTAGAAACCTACTGCAAGACACTGTAACCTTGATCCCTAAGGGGAACTTAGGAACTTTGACACTGGAGGTTTCAAGACTAATGTAGCATAACACAAGCCAAAAATGTCAGGATTTCTTCCAGGAAGGGAGAATCCTTTTGACCAGCCCCCATAAGACATACAACACAAATTTTTTAGGGCTGTTAGCTGAAGCTTTCATCATAGCTGGCTCTCCTGACCTGCTCTCATGCTCAGAGATTTGCGCTGGAAAGTCCCGTCTGTAGATGCACTGCTTGAGAAATTTCAGCAGATACGGACAGTTGGAGGCCGGCACAGAGCAGTAAAAAGCATTTCTAGCCAGTATGTATTTTTAACATCTACCTTTCACTTCCTCTTTTGTGTATTTAACATTCAGCACTCCTCAAGCCACCGGAGTTTGGCAAAGATGCTGAATCTCCTCTAGCCCATCCAAACTGCCTTATTCAGACATCAGACCAGACCCAAGAAGGGGCATTCAACAAAGACTTTCAATAAAGGCTCCTGAAACTCTTTGCTGCCATGGGTAACACACTCCTTACAAAACAAATATTAGGATGAGAAAACACAGACACAGAAATTGGGTCAGCCTAATTTGGGCCAATGCTTTCAGGAAGGACACAGACCAGTTAGTCTTAGTCCAGAGGAAAAGAACAAAAATGAGCAAAAGTTTAAGCCCCATATATTACAGGGGAAGATTAAAAGGATGGGATTTGTTTAGTCTAGGAAGGAGAAAGATGGGAGGAATCCTGATAGCAGTCTCCAAGCAGATGGACTCGTAGCTGCAGAATAAAGGAAATGATCATCCCTTGTGCTCCCTGGGAGCCTGGCAAGAGGCAACGGTGTCACGTCAGCAGCGAGGGGGCCACAGGCACAGTGGTAGGAAAGACATTTCTAATGCTAGGCAGAGATAAGTCCTGAAAGCATTTCCTAGGGAGGTTGTGGGACCTCTGTCAGTGGAGGTTTTTGAAAACATGTGAGGCAAACATATGTCAGGAGTGGTTAGCGTGAAGCCGGACCCGTCTGGGTGAGGAGATGGGCTGGATGACCTCCTGAGAGCTCTCCCAGCCCTGTTTTCAATTATTCTGTTCTTCCTTTCTTAAGATGTGTGGAGCAGTGTGTAATTGCTTGTCACAACCCATTTATAAAAAGCAATTGTCTTACAAAACTCCAATAGGATACCCCGAGATGGAACATTAGGAGAAAATGCTGAATCTTACCTCATTTCTGTACATGGATGCCTTGACAGCACCGAATCCATTGTCCACTCCTGTTTTTCCTCCGGCTGTCATGTGTTGGCTCCAAGAGTTTTAAGAGTACACTTGGAAACGAGTAAAAAATAAACCTCTGTCTCAATGAATAATCAAACACAAAACTCCAGATGTGTTTAGAAACAGAAAACATGGGTAACTAATGCTGTAATTGATGGTAAGACATTGAGAAGGAGAGGCACACAAACTAGGTATATCCTCCAGTCATGTACTGCTCTCTAAGATAAGCAAATACACAAATGAATTCAGCAATTTGGTTTTGATGAGCCAACAAACATCTCTGGAAAGAGTATAAGTTTGCTGCTCAAACATTCAGTAATTCAGGTCCAAAACTGCTGAGATATTGTTAAGTTTTTGGTTTTATTCCATTGGGAACAGGTAGCTAAGCATCACTGCAGAGCCAAGCCCAGATTTACACATCAAGGGTTAGCCTGAAAATCGTCACCAAGCTCAGCTGGCCACAGCAGGGCCCACCTAAGGACCCCAAGCCTTGTTTGCCCACAGTTGCCATCACAAAGACTCGTGAGCACACTTTACCTAAGAGCAAACAAATCCACACCCCAGCACATTTCATGCAGGCCTGGAACACTTGGTAAAAGGTCAGAAAACCGCAACAAAAGCATTTTAAAATGTTTTTCATTACTTCCTCCCACCTAAAAATGTTTTTGAGGCTGTGATCTTTTCAGAAACTTGCACAGTCTGAAGTTTTTCTTATTAGAGATCCATGTCTTTTTTCTTTTTTAAAAAAAAAAACATCACCTCCCTCATTTTTCAGGAATTCAGCTAGCAATTAAAGAAGTTTATTTTGAAGTCAGCAAGTTATTGTACAAGGTCTACTAAAACCATCTGAGACATCCGTGCTCTTGTTTGGGCTGAATTATGTCCCCTTCTTTCCTTTTTTCAGGGTTTTGATAGATCAAAACTCCATTTGTAATCGTTGGGAGTCCAGCAAACCCTGTGCTCTCATTTACAATATTTGAAGATCAAAGAATCCTTTCTAACCTTTGAAGCACTCCACTTTAAAATTTACCTTCCAAATTACTGTAAGAGTTTTTTCAGCATCCTGGTTTCCTGTACTACCTTTATAAGCATCTATCCCTGACCCACACAAAGCCAGTTCCTACCTTAATCTTGCCATCAGTTAAATGCAGTTGATGTCTGCCGGAGGTTGGTTGGCAATGTGATGTCTATCTCTGCGCGGTCATAAATCGTCCCACTGGATCCATGCAAAGCAAAAGCAGGTTGGAGGGAAGGGCTATGACGGGGTGCAGCACAGCATGTTCCCCAGCATCCTTTCTGTATGCCATTGCACCTTCAAAACTTCTGACTGTGGAGAGCTTCGAATGGTACCACAGAGGTTTCTGCAGAAGATCACCTTCATTTCAGGAAGATGGAGATAAACAAGATGGGAACACAGTGTTCCACTCCGATTTCAACTCCAGATGGAAATCTTTTCTGAAGTTCAGTCAGCATGCTGCAGGATAACTGCTCCTTTGGTGTATTTTTGACCGAGCCCGTCATGGTGGGACTCTTCCTCAGCCTGGGCGAGATTTTGCATGATGACACAAGCTCACATTTAGTCACCCATAACTTCAAGTATCCTGTGAAGATGTGTTTATTTCTGCTGTTTTAAGTGGACCGCTATTTAAACAACTTTAAAGAGAAACACAATACAAAAATAATGATGAGAATGTTTTAAACTAGTGAAAGGATATGCTCTGATGATAAGCCACCAGCTCTAGACTCAAAAGTGCCATATCCAATAATCTTAATTACAAGTAACAACTGCTTTCTCCTTGGAATAGTGAATTTCAATTCGCTGTGAATTCACAGCGTTTCAATAATATGTCTGACAGCAGGAACAAGTGAAGAGCCATGTCTATTTAAACAACATAAAGCAGCACTTGCTTAACAACTGTGTTTTGTGACTGACTGAACCACTGGGAAAACTCGGCAGGGCTCCTTTTTTTTAGGGAAAGGCAGATAGAAGTAAATTCATTTGGGCATGGCAAGCCAATAGTGAATGCAACACAACACAATTATCTGCCTTCAAAAGATGATACAGAAGATGTGCTTCTTTATTCGTGTGATTCCATTAAAAATAAATAAACAAGCCAAGTGAAACAGGCCTGGGGGCTGCAGTGTTATCCCACTGAGAGGAATCACTTCTAGAGACCTTCTGCAAGGGCAGGAGTCCCTCAGCTCGGCTGCAGAGGACACAGCCCTGCTGCTGGGAGATGCTCTTCCTCTGAATAATTTGACAACAAAACCAACTGTGAAAAGCTTTGGGAGTCCCAGTCCCCCATCCCCATCCTTCACAGGAAATAGAGGGTGAGTGATCGCCTTTGAATGAAAACAACCTTCTCCTCATCAGAGAATGGCAAAGGGAATTGGAGAAAACTCCGAATTCTTGCAGCACAGTGCTGCAGCAATGCCAACCTGGAGGATTACAGGGCAGTAATAACTCTCCGCAAGAGTTTCTCTTTGTGTAGCTTTGCTCTGAGGATGCTGTACGGATTGCTCCCCTCCCAGTTCCCAGAGCAAATTACCTCCCGCAGCCTGTGAGCTGTTTCATTGGGCAGTTTTTGGGATGTCTTGGTACCCGCGGCATCTGTAAGTCTGTCTTCATGTGCATCCTGTCAAAACGTTTCTGCGATTCATCAACAGAAAACTGCCTTAAAGAAAATAATACACAAATAAAATAAAGTAAAATATAATAATAACAAAAAAGTACAAATAAATGCTTTACTGTTTCTTCTCAGTCAGGGTGAGAGGAAAGGAGGAAAGGGCTCCTTGTGTCCCTGCTGACACATCAAGGATCCCTGCTTTTCCCTGTTCTTACTGCAGCCCTGTGCTCCAACCACCTCCCTGTCTTGCTCTGAGCCGAGGAGGACCAGCTGACGTTCCTACCAAGACCACAAGTATGACACCAGGCACAGCAAGCGGAATCACAGACCGTTACAGAACCAGATTTCGCAATGGTGTTTGCTCCGGTTCCTCCCCTGAAATTAAAGCCTCCTGTGTCAGTGTCACACTGTTGGAGCCAGAAGCCCTCTCCTCCTCCAGCCGGGTTTCTTCTGCTCCAAGCTGACACCACAGCTTGTGCTGTCCAGGACATGGTTCCCCACAGCACTAGAACTGAATGCTGGGAGGGAAGGTTGCTTTGTTTTCCTGTCCCCAGTGCTAGACAGCAGAGTGAATTCCATCCATAATTCAGGAGGCTCTTCCCACAGCTTTGACTGGAAATATGGCAGAGTTATAGGTTTCCTCTATTTCCTGCACTGCTTATTTCCTGTGATGACTTTGAAAGCACATTAGAAAATACACTTGGCTATATATTTGGTTGTATAAAACATGGAATACTCCTGTGTATTGGATGGGAGCTGAGGATTTTTTGAGGTAGGTTTCAGCCCAAGCAATCTCAACGTTTGAGAAAAAAAAAAAAAAGTTCTTTCCACAGTACTGGGGATTAATTAGCCACCGTTTCTCAGAATTTTCTCTCAGATTAATAGACTGCCATGAGGAAAGAGCACAAAGTGCCCCTACCATCTCATTTCCTTCCATTTACACATCCTTGATGTCTTCCCTCCTGTGGCAAAAACAGACAAACATCTTAAAAGGGCAGCACAGACACCACTCTTATGAATGGGCAATAATCTCTCCCTAGGGAATGCAGTGGAAGCTTGTACCACATTTTTAGATGTTTGACAAGAGATTTTGCACTTGGAAGGCTGATGCTGGCAAGATGAGTGCAAAGGGATGTTTTTACTGCAGGCTTAGGCTGAGCTCCCTCTCAAATGCTGTTCCTACTCTTATCCTCTCTTGTTTGACACAGAACATCTTGTACACAGTCCTGGTGTGCCTTCAGTCCCTCTGGTCTGGGCTACTGGGGTGAGATGGATCCCGGATTCTGTTGGAGCATGAGCTGGAAACCAGGGCTGGGCAAAAACTGCTGTCCTAGACAACTCCCAGTTTTACTTCTAAAAATCTCGTTCCACGAGTGTCAAAATGTTGAAGCTTGGATAAGGCTAGAAAACATAAAACAAACGAAAATCATACCGGTCTGTCACAGTACTTCATCCCCATGATTTTGAAAAAAATTGGTAAAATAACAGTCTTTCTTTTTTTCTTTCCACAAGGCATTTGGCAATTTCAAAATATCAATTTTGAAATGTCAGTGTCTTTCAATCAGACCAATCTGCAAAGCCTAGCCTTTCCTGCCAGTACTTTCCACTTCAAATAATTGGCATTTTCTGATGAAATCACGTTGAAGTTAAAAAAAAAAAAAAAAAAACACATAAAAAAACAACATGTTTCTGACCAGTTCTGATAACCTTGCAGATCACACTGCAGTGTGGATGTAAGCTACACCAAGCAAGTGCAAATGCTTCCTTGGTTCCTTCCCATAGCTCCCCAAATGACACACACCAAATGTCCTGTCCAGCTGGGAATACTAGCAGATGACTTTGGAGCCTTTGCACCCCTGCTGAGTTCAAACAAACCACTCAATAAAATAACCAATCTGGTGATGTTTCAATTTTCTTTTTCACAAATCGTGGAGCATATAAAAAGCTGGTGCTTAAGATGATGGCTTGAGAGGTCAAGTGAAAATTCTGTATTGATGCTTTAGATCATTCATGAAACACATAAGGACTTGTAGATATTAATGCTGGATATTTTAACTATATTTCTGTTGTAAGACAAGATTTTCTTAAAAAGAGTTTTTTCTAAAAAACAAGTTTTCATGTACACCCTTCTGCCTGCTGCACTCCACTGTGACCCAGACCTCTGGCAGATCCCAGCCGCAAGGATGTGGCTGAGCATGTTCTGCTTTGGAGGGAGAGACATCCTCCCTGGCTGCTGCCAAAACTAAAAGCAGTTCCTGATACTAATTCAGGTTCTTGGAAGAGTGCATTATTCCCATTTGCATCTAATTGTCAGGTTAGAGATTCAGGATGGAAACTGATTCCAAAAGCACACAAGGGGCACAGATGCACATCTGCAGTGAGCCTATCTATACAGAAAAAACACTGTCCTGACTGCAGGCTATCCATGGGCAGGAGCTGACATCCTGGAAACATCCTCGCAAACGTTAGTTGTGCAGGATAATACCTCAAGATGGGTGGCAAACAGTTCAGAGATCTGTACACCTGGAGAACATGTCGCAGGGGAGGCTGCTCTACAGTGCGTGCACAGAGCAGACACGGTGCCTGGGCTCTCTGCGCCTCCACCTTAAGCCTGAATGTAAGTGTGTGTTTATCTTCAGGCATAAAGATTTTTAAAGTGCTTTCATTGGCTTGCCCTGGGAGGTAGACAGCAGGATTAATAGCTGTTCTTCAAAGCTATACACTGCATGGTGTGTTTTCTCAGACTTTGAGCCATGAGTTACTACTGTAATTAAATCCAGAAGGAGAGACCATAATAACATTCTGACTTGATTTCCAGTGGCAGAGCATTGATTAAGAGAGCTACATAACAAATGAGAGGCATTTCAGAATTGCACTGTTGATGTTATCTGTAATTTTTTTATAATTAGAAAAGCCTAAAGAAAATTGTATATTATAATTACATGCATTATTAATCCTACTCTGTTATAATATGAATTCTTCTACAATCACAGGTTGCAGCAAGCATTTTGTAATTTTTTAAGAGGTCCAGTGATTTGGTTTACAGCAGCCCTTGTAAACAACAGATAAATTGTATCATATTATTTCAAACTAATGCAAACCCAGAGAAAGTTCAAGTTGATGACTTGAAAATCCAAAAAGGAACAAATAGTTTAGGGGTAATCATTTTCCAGTTTAAAATCTGTGGCACGATGAAAAGAACATTCAAATAGCTATCTTTTATGCAATCCTTCACACAGAAGCCTTAAATAATTGAATATGAAGGAGGTTAGCAGGATATTTAACGATTGAAAGAACAATTTACTCTTCATTCAGCTCCTTTGGAGTAAAGCGACCTGAGCACAAGGGTTTGTTCCTGAATAAAAATGTATTCTACTATCCTATAAGACAATTTATTGTAAAATATATTTTTTCAGCTCTCTTCATTTAAATTGGGAGAGAACTGGCAGACGATACATAGAGATGCTTAACTTACCTTGACTGCAATACATAAAGGCCTGTGATTCCAGAGAAAGCAGAAACCCTGCAAAGCCAGGTTACTTCGGGCAGCCTCCTGGTCATACTGGTGACCAGTTAGTCTCACAAGTAGTCCCACTGGATTCAGAAGGACTGAGTTACTGGTCAGTAGAGGGTTCACCATTTGGGCAAAAGGGTCTTTTCTTCAGGTGTGATTTGCTACTAATTCAGTTCGTTTGATGTAACAGATAAGGCCCAGGCATCCCTACTCTTTTTTGCAATGGTTCATGCCAAAACTTTAGGGAGATGGTAGAGAGTTCATTTTTGGAAGCACTAAAAGTTTTGTAACATGAAAAAACATTAAGTCTACTAATGCTTGTTTCACATTTTAGCTACTTTGATAGAAAAAGTCAGTATCCAAATGGAACAAGAAAACTTTTACCAAATAGTAAAGCCAAAGTAAAGCACTTTTGTCATGAAGACAGACATAACAGGAGCCACTTGTAGCTAACCCTGGACCTTTCCTGAAACATAAGCAATGAGAATATGAAGCTGCTGAGGCACAGAAGTGGGAAAATACAAGAACAAAAGAGACAATTCTCTCTTTTCTGACCTCACCATGTCAGTAATCACCCTACCTCAGCAAGAATAGCCATTGTGCAGAAAGGATCCCAAGATCACTTCTTCCCAGAACCGAAAACCACATGCCAAGGCCACCAGCATCACAGGACCACCCAACACCAGCCTTTGCCAGCCAGAACCATGCAACTCCCACTTGGCTCGTGGAAATAAGGCTACATTAATGCCTGGTAAAGACTATTTGGAGAATTGTTAAAAGGAGGGTCTGAACACGTTCCAGTCAGTGAATGTTGATTCTGGCAGGCGCAAACCGAGTCATGCCTCGTCCCACACTGAGCCGCTGCACTGCAGTCTGGGGCTCACTCCAGATGGTTACAGATGCTTCCGAATGGGGACCAGCTGTTTAACGTTTTCTTGCTTTGGTTCCATGCAGATCGAACCATTTGCGTCGTGGTGATTTTTGACGGAAAGTGGTTTCGCTTAATTCACTTTAGGTTCAATAAAGGGTGTCTTTTAGCTGGAGACAAAAGGGTTATTCTGGCAGGTCATGGAAGTGTTTTGCAGGTTTGCCTGTGATTTAAAAGCTTGTTCCAGTCTTGGCTTAACTCTCTTCAGACAGCTGAAAATGCCTCAAGTGGTGCTGTCACATTGAATGCACTGGTTGTCTAGTTCACTAGCTGCATCTTGCCATAACACGCACTGACTGGCAACCAGCTTTGATTTCAAGACTTCTGGAAAGACTCCAACCTAGAAAAGAATTAGTCACCATCTACGTTTTGTCTTCATCTTCTTTTCATGGCATTAGGTGGTGTTTACCTTGAAGAACAGATTCTTCTGCCTGAATTCTTGGAGGAAAGAGATTTTCATTTTTAATTTTTCTAATTTCTGATAGCTGAAATCATCGAAGAAGGAAAATGTAGGAGAAATCTTCTGGACCCCAGCTGCCCAGAATTATAACAGAACAGATGTTCACATAGCTGAAACAATACTGATTAGACAGAAAAGTGGTGTTGTATCTGATCTTACCTTGTAAGTTTCCATGATAAACCTCATTCCCAGAATACACTTGACTTTTGTCTTTACTATAAAGCAGAGATCCCTTCCACCAAGGAAGGGTCTGCAGTTTTTCCCTCTGTTGTGGGAAGAGTTTACTTTTGTCTGACCTGTCAGATCCCTCTGTATCAAACCTCCCTTTACATAGGATTCTCTATCCAAGCATTTTGAAACATGGAGTTCTTCTTTAGGGGTTAACAGGGTAACACAATTCACCAGATTTTAATGTCAACTAATGACCAATCAGTTAGATTTTCTTTCTTAATTCATAGACTTTCTAATACTACTATTACAAAATTATTAATTTCCTAATAAATAATTTAAAATGTTAAATATTAATATTTTCCCTGCTCATCCACAAACAGATGAGTTATCTCCTACACTCGAGCTTCTTTTTCCTCCCCTTTGACAATGAAGCCAAGACAGCACCAGGAGTGCAAGATTCTATCTTCCTGAGGTTCACCACTGATGAACCTAGGTGTGCATATTTGAATCCCGAGACTTATAAAAACAGGCTTGTTATGAGCACAGAGAACAGAAGCCACAACAACATACAGTTCGTTTCAATAGGAAGAAACAATTTCTTGTGAAGTGTATTATGGACAATAGTATGAAAATAACTGCAGATTACTTTACTCCTCTTGAGAAATGTGTTTTACTGGTACCCTAAGCATGGGAGTGCAATATAAATTGGGTACATTTTCTTTATTCCACTGATTGTTTTCTCTACTATAAAAAGAGACTCTGACTGCTAAAACAATTGGTTTCCTTGTGCCAACACCTCTACAAAATTAGTGAATCTACTAGTAGATACATTGCCTCTTTATGGAAATCTGTATCACTTACCGCTCTGGGAATAAGTCTGATGGGGAGATTCAAGACCATCTTATACAGCATACAAGCAATTATTGCTGGAACAAGAACTCATTTTATACAAAGCTGTATTTATCCTTAGTTTGAAATGACACCGCTCCAAATTATCCAAGTGACTCTATAGAGACTATGTTCAGGCAGTTAACTCATTAACATTGCAGTCTCCAGATGGGCAAAGACAGATCACATGGATTTATACGTTTAATGAATAGCTAAATACTGCAGCCCCTTTAAAATTTTGTTTAAATATCTTCTAACATAGCTAAGAGGTCACAGTGATCTATTAAAATCTTACAAAATCTATACTGCTTTTGAGAGCACTCTGTGGGCTAGATGTCTTTAAAGGTGCCATCATACTTGCTGAATATAGTTGGCCACATTATTTATCCCCTGACTTTGAATAAATTTTCTTAATGTTAAAACTTCAGATGTGGCTAATGGCTATGGTTCACCCGTTTGTGGTTGTGTTTCAGCTGGGTGCCTAGTGTTTGAAGCTAGATCAAGTTTGACAGATTGGGCTGTGACACTATATTTCTTCTAAAAGTCTGGGCAGCTCTCTGTAAGTGGAGTAAAAAAAAAAAAATTCTTTAGTTCAGAACTATTGTAAATCTGAGGAGAGAGGGGAGGGGAGNTAACAAGGCTGTTGAAAGATCTGCTTTACAGCTGCTGCCGCTGCCAGGAGATGATGACAACTAAGGAAATGAAAATCAAAGGAGGAAACAAACAAAAAAACACATTACCATGCAGGAAGGAGCTATGCCTGTAAGCAAACTGTTGTGTCATTCAAGAGTAGCTAAGCTGTGTTCTCAGATGATGCCCCATTGCATTAATTAAGCCTTTTTCCAAAAGCAAACACACAGATTTTAGCCCAACACTTGCTATAGCAGCCTATGTTGCTCCAGCATTTATACAGTCTATAAACACCCACGTGAAAATGCAACATAGCAGGATTCACTGCTCAGAAACTGAAGACAAGTCAAACCGAACTAATCATCTTCATTATAAACGTGTCCTCAAAGAGCTGGAACAAGTTTCCCAGGCATGTGGTGCATTCTGTCTCCTTCTACACCCTAGTGAAAACAGAAACTGACCAAAAATCAAACAGAAGTCATGGAGAAGGGGTGGGCTGGGTGACGGTCAATGGCCAGGGCTGTGATTTTTCATAATTTGATGATATGCTTTGGACCAAAAAGCCATGAATCTAAATCTTTTCAAGTGTCCTGATTTTGATTAATTCATCCCGCTTCTTGCTTTATGACACTTTCCAGCAGTTCACAGGGCTCCTGCCTCTTATCTTTCCTAAGAGAAGTCTCCTGATACGCAGAGCGAAATGTGTGAGGTCATTTGCTTGTGTGTGTTATTAAAGCCTCTCTGCTTGTAGACGGATGCATGCTCGTATGTTACCATGTTAACAGGAGCTATATGAAACATGGCCTCATTACTGATTAGAAGCTCCTGGAATAAAGAGATTACTTCAGCTGCACAATACCAGTTTTTGTGAGTGCTGTACATCCCATCTGCATTGCTTCCTGACTCAAACAGTCCTACTGTGAATGTGAAGATCAGAGAGAAAGAAAAGGGAAACTAGTGCCTTGTTTAACTTTCAGCCTGATGCCAATACTCTTCTTACTGCAAGACAGAATAATCAAGGACCCAAAGTAAATTAATTCTCTATTCAAACATTCCTATCAGAAATTATGTATGGCAGAGTTCCCTGAAAATCATCAGCATATGGAGAATTTCTTCAGAGATTTACAGCTCCCCAGGCTCTCTCGGATAAAGACAACATACTTAGAGAAGCAAATAGCAAGCAGGAGAGTTAGAGCAGCTGACAGCATCCTGTTGCCTTAACTGAAAGTGTAGCATCCAATCCGTGGCATCTTTGATCAGCTGGAGCTAAGCCCTCCTAGAAGTGGCTCTGACAAGTGCCCTCCCCCTGCTCACCTCCAGTATTTAATTGTACATAAGTGAGCAGCAATAAACCAACTGAATTATGCAAAGCACTACCCTCTCAGGAAGGAGATAATGGCTTGGCCAGGAGAATTTCTCCCTGTAAGTCACTTACATCTCTAGATTTGCACAGACAGCCAACAAAGAATAACCCTGGCAGGCATCAAAGATGCCTGTACTCGAAGGCGGTATGGGCTTGTGTCATTCCTGACAGATGTTTGTCCAATCTGTTCCTAAAGACCCCACAGTCATGGGAACTTCACAACCTCTCCAAGCAATCTATTCCAGTGCTTTATTGTCCTTGCTCTTTGAGAGATTTTCCTAATGCCTGGTTTAAATTTCCCTTATGTTAATTTAAGTACATCACTGTTTGTCCTAACCATCATGAACAGAGGAAACCTTCTCCTCCTTTTTGAAACTTTTTTTTTTCCTAATGTACTTGAAGGTCTTGCTTCACTCTTTCTTTTCTGCCATATATAACACCATGTCCTTCCATTATTGCTCATGGATCAGAGGATTTAAAAAAAAAGAAAAAAAATGCCAAAACCCCACAACCTTTATCAGAAGAGGACAATGAACTCTGTCCTGGCCATCCACAACTCCCCTAAAAACTCACTGATCAACCCTAGCCATCATATTCCCATGCTGAGCAGAGCAGGCTCCTGTCTGAGCCTGATAGCGGGATGTTTGTCTTTCTCACAACTGCCTGCCTCTGCCTACCTGCAGTTACTTTTTCATCCTTTATAACGCAAAGAAAGTTCTCTGGAGAACTGCTTTCTGGTCAGCTGTTTCCCAGCCTATTTCCATAGCAAAGTGGTTCTGCCTAACAGTGTTTTGCACTTTTCCCTTGATGATTTTTTCTCCTTTTTCAGGCATTTCTTCAATGTATCGCACAAATTTAACCCCTCTCTCCAACATGCTTGCAGTGCTTCTTAGCTCTAGGTCTGCTGCAAAGTATTCGAGCAAACTGCTCACTGAAACACTGGACAGAACAGATTCAGGACAGACAACATGGGAATGCTGTTTGGTAATTCCTTCTACTTTGGCAATGAGCTGCTCTGTCTGTGGTAATCAAACCAGTTTCACACCTGTATTATAGAAGCATCCTCCAATATATTTATTCCTGAGCTTGGTTATGCAAATGTCCTGCCTGCTGAAATCCTAAAACCAAGATCTGTGACCTTTGTTCCTTCCTAGCCTAACACATGGTAGTTTATTTTGCAGTAAAGGAAATTAAAATGGTTCAACACAATTAATTTTTGATCAACATTTATTGACTTTTTTTTGCTTCTTTTTTTGTTTGTTTTTTGCTGCTGGACAATTTGTTTTGGTTCGTTATTTTCCTTCCCTCAAAACCATTGTTAATCTGACTGCACTATAATTCCCAAGATACTCTGGGAAAAAAAAAATATACTTTTTTTCTCCTTCTCCAGTGCTCTTCAAGCTTATTATAATTATCAGTAGACAGCTTTCTCCACTGAGTAGCAGGCCAATCCCTCCTTTGATCTTCCTCATTCTATTAATGGTTCTTACAAAATTATTTCTGGTTATCTTTGAGGTCTCATTTTGTGCCTCAGCCTTTCTGGTTTTATCCCTGAATGCTTGTGCTTTTCTTTCAGATTTATGCTTAGAAAATTGGCCCTTTATTTTTTTCTGTGTGTTTGTCTGGTGACCCAGCTACAAAAAAAAAAAAAAAAAAAAAAAACCTTCATGATTTGCCCAGCTTGGCACCTAATGAATTTTCTCTTCTTGCATTAGGACAGCTTGTGTTGTGCCCTTAGCTTACTCTGAGGAACTGACAACTTTAAGTTTCCCTTAGCTTTACCTGGGAAATCTTATTTATCAAATTTTAGCTTATTAACACCTGTCTTCTTGAAACCCATTGCTTTTAACCTGATGTCTCCCACCTCCCACTTCTGAAATGTAAGTCTTGAAGAAATTTTTCTAAACTTTTAGAAATCATCCAGTAATTATAACAGTCCCCCATCATTTGAATAATAGTAAAGTTTTATAAAGGGAACAAAATGTAGTGCTTTATCTGCTGAGGAGCAAGAAACAGTATTTAGTGAAGGAAACTTTAAGAGCAATAAAAAGGGAATCTAGCAGCATGTGCTTGTGTAGTGTTCAAGCAATACACAGCTTCAGAGAGCCTAGGAGTTTGTTTCCATCCAAAATAGTAAGAAATTTTCTGATCCTCAATTCAGTGAGCCATGTTCTTTCAAACATAAAGTTCTGCTCCTCTGATTACTGTCATAAATCAAAATAATAGTCTTGGTAGTGCAGCCAACACAGAAAGCAAGAGTGTGATGCCTCTCCTGGAGTGATGGCAGCTGTATTTCAACACTCACTTGGTACATCTCAATTTTTCTGTGGAGAAAGGAAGTTTTTCACCTTGAACTTCTTAACACTCATTTCACAATAAAGCATTCCTCTGTGCCCCACCACAGGAAGGGAGCACATCTGGATCTCTTCCGAGGTGCCGTTCAGGATTAGCCACAAAAAAAAATGTTAAGCACTTGTTTAGACACACAGGTGGGCCCTTTAACCCCGAAAGGAAGAAATTCAGAACACAAAACCTGGCAATCTGTCCAAATAAGTCTTTGATTCTTAAGCACGTATCCACCACCCAGAAGTAGATATTTGCACAACAGCCTTTTTGGAACAGCATCTCCCATGCTTAGAATAAACCAGCAAGCCTCATTATAGAAGTCAACACAGAAACAAACCTCTTATTCTGCACAAGTTCACGCCAGCCTGCCCTTCCTGGACTTGCTGCCACCACTCTAAGAGGGAAAGTGATAGAGGTTCAGCATCTTCGCAAGGAAGCGGGACCCACAATCTGCCCTGCACATAACAGCTGCTCATCGAGTTTTCTTTCCTAGAAAGACAAAACCCAGATGTAAAACTGAAAAAAGGCAACCCTCTGGGTGTTTGCACATCTTCCTCTGCCTGATTGATCCTGTTTAGAGTACAGTAGAGTAGAGTAGAGTAGAGTAGAGTAGAGTAGAGTAGAGTGGAGTGGAGTAGAGTGGAATGGAATGGAATGGAATGGAATGGAATGGAATGGAATGGAATGGAATAGTTTGGTTGGAAGGGACCCACAAAGACCAAGTCCAACTGCCCAGCCTCTTCAGGGCTAACCAGAAGTTTAAGCGCATCATTGAGGGCACCGTCCAAATGCCTCTTGAGCACTGGCAGGCTCGGGGCATCAGCCACCTCTCCAAGAAGCCTGTCCCAGCGTCCAACCTCCCTCATGGCACAGAAGTGTCCCCCAGTGCCCAGTCTGACCCTCCCCTGTCAGCTCTGTGCTGTTCCCCTCCTGCCCTCAGACATCATCTCTACTTCTGACACTGCAGAGAGAGAACCGAGTCCCTCTTAGAGCTGGTGGGAAGGGCCTTTTGGAGGAACTGGGTGGGAACTGCCAAAGCCCTGTGCCCATTTCCTCTCATCCACACAGCACATGAATGTCCATTTCAAGCCTTTCCCTTGTAACATACAAGGCGTGTGATATATGAGAAAAAAAAAATAGGGATAGAGGTGTTTCAGAAGTCCATAAAATAACGTAAATAATCATGTTGGTAAGAACTGAACAGTGTTAGCTTTTCTTTTCAACATGCCTATAAATTTACTGAGAAAAAAAAAATCTCTTTCTGACTTCTTTGTCTCGTTAGATGTTTTACTCTCTGGCCTGCGGAAATACAGGCAACATCTGCCCTTTTGGCTGGACAGACAAGCCCCAAAACACTGTAGGCATACCAACGGCCAGTTATTTCTGGGCATGGGTCCAGGGGCTGATCTCAGCCTCCAGCCTTCTGCAGGGCTCAGGAGCAGCCTCTATAGGAAACTGCAGGCCTTTTTCCTCTCCTTTTGGGGTGATTATCAGCAAGAACCACTCTCAAAATACATCTCTTTCAATATTTGAATCCCCACATCTGAAAGATCCTGTGGCTGGAAGCCAGCCAGGGCTTGTTGGCCTGCAGACCAGATTGCAAGACTCAGCTTTGCAGCCAAGAATTTTTTTCCCTACTGGACCAAAGAAATGCAGAAGCCTGTTTCCAAGCAGCAGCGAGCAGGAAAAAAAAAAAAAAAAAAAAAAAAAAAAAAAAAAA
>VXAV01008600.1:81827-106628 GCA_013399715.1 Alectura lathami
ACCAGAGAAAAATAAAAAAAAAAAAAAAAAAAGAAAGAAAGAAAAAAAGAAAAAAAAAAAAGCAGAGGTTGAGATGAGCTGGGGAAATCCACACCGAGGGAACATAAACTGATGCGTTACATCCCAAGGCCCCAAGCGCTGTGTGGTACAGCCTGTGGTCGTTTCCCAGGAAGGGCATGGTGAGCAACAGATAGTGAAGGTAACAGACCTGAGGCCTTGCAGGCAGAGCTGCCTGCGCTATAGGATAATATCAAGGGAAGGAGCTGGTCAAACCCCTTCTCCCTCTTCCCCAGCAATGCTTACAGCTGAACCCACTGACTCTGACACTTCATGCTGAGCAAAATCCAGCCACAGGAGACGGTGACTCCCTTTTCTCAGTCATCTCTGATTCAAGCAATCATTTGAGATTTGGATATAAACCTTACATTAACCTGAGACAGCTCAAGCCCCCATCCTCCACATGTTGTAGAGCATTTGTTCTGTTAAAACCTTGAAAAACAGCTCAAACAAAAACTACATGCAGGCAACTTTCCCTATCCCACTCCTTTTTTGTTTTGTTTTGTTTTCATGCACCTGTCAACAGCACAGTGCTGTGTGAAGCAGGAGGATTAGGCCTTGCAGGCATCTGTTGCAGAGAGCATGTTGAATGACTGCCCAGGTGCAGCCTTCACATCCGCTCCAGCCAGCTGAGGACCAGGCAGGATCAGCGCACAGGCTGGGGCTGGTGGATTGCTGCTCCATGGGGATTCACGTTCATTCTTCTGCTTACCAGAGATGAACCAGGGAAGCCAGGGAAGGAACTTTCATTGATAGGGAGACTTGAATACCTGGTTTAAAGACAGGGAGATGGAAGGAGTACAACGGAAGAAGAGGATGGCACATTTTAGAGGGAGAGCAGGTGTTTGAGAGCCCCTGGCCCTGCCACCTTGTGTCAGCAGCAGCGATGGATCCAAACATCCCTTTCTACTTTAGAGGAAGACAGAATCATGCCCAGATTGTTCTACTGCCCTATATTCCTGGAGGGAAGTAGATGATCTTTAAGGTCCCTTCCAACCCAAACCACTCTATGATTCTATTATTCTTGGGAGAGGTCAGAACTGCTCTTCCTGACAGCCCATACTGGCCTCTGCTGCTCAGGCTTTCCTACAATATTTTCTGCTTGTTTTCCACACATTGTAGTGGTTAATAGCACAGGAAATTGGGTTTCCTTTCCTTTCCACAAAAGCATCTCCCGCAGTTTACTGGGCCAGGCCAGAAGTAAGTTTTCACTAGTAATTAAACAAGTTTCATCATGGCTTTAGGGGAATTAATGGCTTGACCAGATTTACAGGTATGACTCTGTGTGCCTGCAGGTCTGAATCAGTCACTGCATTGACTTCTCTCTGCTCAGAAACCTTTCCATCTATTAAAGCTGAACACTTCTTTTGCTTTCTGTTGCTGAGTAAAGAAATTTAAAATTATTAAAAATTATTTGGGGGTAATAAAAAATAGTATTCCTAAATAAATTATTGTTATAATAGCAAAATAAAATAATACACAGCAGAGTCTCTAAAGCACAAAGACATGAGAATTCAGCCTTCAGCGCCACGCTGCTCCCCGTGGGCCTCCAAGCTGGGGAGGCTTTAATCAATGACACATGCCACTTGTGCAAGAGACAGCCCAGAGGCACGCCGGGGTAAATTAGAGAATTTCTGCCTTCTCTTGATTTTTCTGCTTTCACGAGTTTAAGTCTGATCTTCAATGTAATTTGAAAACAGTTTTTATGCTTTGATTAGATCTAGTGACAAGAAGTCAATAGCTGGTCTAACACCTGCTGGCCTCCAGCCTGGAAGCAGCCAAGTCCTGAGCCAATGGCAGAACCAGAACTCCATCTGCACAGCTTAAAAGCTTTCAAAGCCTGCAGTTTAACACACTCTTCCATGTGTACCAATCTGCTAAACATCCCTGTACTTGCTAATATTTTCAGATACCAACTTCTAAAGCTTGAAATAATGCACATATATGTTTTTGTTGTAAAATCACATCCAACAGCCTGTGCTTGGATAGTTTAGATCTTCTCTTCCATTTTTCAAGTCTGCATTAATTTGCAGGGGAGGCATGATTCAATCTGAACCTTATTGATAAAACCAACTAATGGCTGGAATTTACATAGAAATAATGCAGGCATCAAAAGCTATCCAGGAGTTTGAATCATCAGAAATAATCACAGTGCATTGAATAAGATCATATGAATAATTCAAGAGCTTCAACATCACAGTTTTGGATTCCTATAAGATCACGGTTTTTTTTTTGGTTTTTTTTTTTTTTCAGAATTGAAAGCTTATAAAAGGAGAAGAAAAAAAAAAAAAAATCACATCAAGCTATGTGCATTTATTTAGCTCATTTACAAATAATGTTTCCCTTCCAGAAGAGTAAATAAGAGTAAATGTAGGTGTGTCTGACCAAAAAAACAGTGCTATTTTAAAATAAAGTTTTCTAAAATGTCTACTAACCACAACAAGGCAGCAAAAGTTCTCATGACAAATACAAAATAAACGTAACCCTCAACTAATTTTTGTCTTTAACAATTTGCCCAAAATATTTCCATTCAGCTCTACCATTCACCACTGCCATTAGTGTTGGACAAGTGCAGAGGGCTGGGCTAGCCCAGTGCTCTCTTCCACGGCCCTGCTGCATGTGGGCATCATTCTCCCACCTGTATCTCCATCAGCCATTCCTATCAGCATGCCAGATCCTGTCTCCCAGCCTTTCATCTCCATTCTATTGCCCTTTCCTTGATGTTCCAGCCCCCATTTTTTTTTAATATTCAGCACGCTGACTTTATCTCTTGCTTCCAGAGCCCTACGTGGAAGGGGTGGCCCAGACAGCTGCCCTTGGAGAGGGGTAGAGGACAGGCCCAGGCTTCAGCCCTGTCTCTAAATGTGTTTATTATAACAGATACAGCAGGATCTTGTTTGAATAGACAACAGACAGGAAATTAACAGTTAAGGCTGAAAGTCTAGTCCATCATTCCTGTGATTAAGAGAAAACAGATATCATGCTGAAAGAGGAAGACAATTTCAGCTTTCATGCAGCACTGTCCTTCAAATGGTGCTCCATATCAGGCATGCAACATTATTTCTGTGCAGAATTTAGCCATTAATTCCCTTCATTTAAACTAAAAAACGCTCTGTATTCCCAAACCGACAGATCATAATGGCTCTTCCTGAATACGCCATCCTGTCCCTCCACACAGATATTAAATGGCTGAGATAAATCGTGGCTTGGGGGTTTGCAGAGGCATCATGTCAGCAATAGCAATGGATTACAAACTTCCTCTTTCAGACAGCAAACACCCAATTACCAGCATCATCTTCCTTCACGCTTTGAATAGTGAAGGAAGGGTTGGCATCTGTAATTTTTCATTCCTTAATAGATGGAGGCTAATACAGTAATGCCTGTTGCAACCAAACCCACTGATATCCCAAGTCATTGATAAACAAAACGCCACATTGCACAACCCACTACGGTGAGAGCAAGGAGCCTGCTCTAGCTTTCTACCCCTGTCTATGGGCACGCATGAGGAGCCATGCAAACGCTGAACACACTGGTGCCACGAGCAAATAAAATGTTTGTGACAAAGACACATTCTTCAACACAGCACACGCAGTAGTCTGCTCTGATGTCATGGCTGGCCCTGTTTTGAGCAGCAGGTTGGGCTAGAGGCCTCAGTTACCCCATTAAACCAGGCAGCCAAAATCAGCTGGGTCTTTAACATTTGTTCTCTCCATACATCAGGTAAATAGAGAGTTCAGAAAAGGGGATCATACTGAGCAATAACAATTAAAGGCTAATTACTAAATAAATTAAAGGGAAATTAAAGGGGTGCCGAAACCCTCTGTGAGGCTGTGGTTTCCCTTTGGCCATGTACAACACCAGGGGTCTTTGAACAGCGACCCTGGAGAACGCACTTCTTCCAGCACAACAGAAAGGCAGTCCGTGCCTCATATCCAGAGAGACATGCGTCAGCCTGTGCCTTTGGCCAGAACCAAGCTCACCAATGCCTTGACCTTTTTCCTTCAGGGAAGGGTGCTGAAGGACTCAAATCTTTATTTCGCTGTGTGTGTTTTACTCCAGACACCTTACACTAAGTAACAACACTATTATCCCTGCACGCCTAGCTCTCTGCACCTTCTCACCAAGTTCACAACACTACAAACTGATATCTTCCAGAAATAGTTCCATGAATTCAACCCTCAGCCTGCCCAGGAACTCCAAGTATGGGAGAAGTCTCCAAATTGAACTGTTACAAGCTCTTATTTTCTGGGTGGCATTATGCTTTTCAGTTCAAGCTTTAAAATGTTCTTTAGAAACTTGCTAGCAATAAAACATGAGAGAGTTCACTGGAAACAATAATTAAACATAAATGATTAAAAAAAAGATTGATACCACTTGCAAGCATTTAAAGATGCCAGCTGCTAAATTATAACGTTGGCACAGACCTGGGTGCATGTGCCCATTTTAAACAGTGTGAGATGAGTTCTATGAAGAGCAGGCTGCCTGTGCTGGCCCTGTCCTGTGAGCAGATCAGCATGCTCGAACCCTCCAGAGACCAGAAGGACATGGAAGCAAAACGACTTCCATGGAACTTGAGGAGGAAGCACGCGTGTCTGTGCAATAGGATTACAGCTTAAAGCAGCCTGGTGCAGTGAGATGTGCTTATGGTGTGCAAATGCTTTTTGAAGTCTCTGCTTGGCGAAAGCCACCCAAAACTTAGAAGAAAGTAAGAAACTGCTCCCGGTTCCCAGGGGCAGGACAGAGCAAGCAATATCTGGAAGAGGCTGGCAGCAGGTGGGCAGGTCCCCAACACTGTGCTTGTGACCTGTGTGTCAGGCACACTGAAATGCTCCAAGCATCAAGCAAGCCACCTCTCCCAGCAATTCCCTGGCCCCGTATACCACTGCCCAGAATACTTTACTAAGTATTAAAGGCACGGCACTGGACCCTTCCCAGGCACACATTTCCCAGGAAGAAACACAGGATAAGTACAGAAGCTGATCTGATCCCTTGCTCCACTTGCAGCTGGATCATTCCAGCATGAACAAGAGCATTCAGGGCTGCGCAGGGCTCATACAAGAGGGCTACGCATCCCATTAGAGCTCAAAGCACGCGCTGCTTAATGACTGAGGACATCACACCCATGCTTCCAGCTGGATACAGGGATGAGTGGCACACAGAGCCCACGCTAGGGAATCTATCTCCAGTCCCGTTCATGATGCTGCACGTCATGTGCGTCTCCTGCTTTTGTTAGTCATTTCATTTGTAGGCAAGGGACCGCGTCTGTTGCTCCCTTAATTATGGAAAAGTTGTCTGTGCACAATTTAAACAAGGCCCTGTTCTGCTCTTTATCAATATTGAACACGCTTCCTATCTCTTCGATGCTCCAGCTTGCAGCCACACAACATTTGTTCATAGCTGCAGGCTATGTCAGGGAGACTTTGATAGAGCAACAAAAGAGCTCCTCGTTCAAACTAACGGCACCAGCTAATCGACCCGAGTGTTGCGAACACTGTCAGGATTGCAGCAGAACAGAACTGTCCTGGCTCGCAACTGGGAATGGTGTTTTCCAACACGAACAGAGAAGGTTGCTACAGCACCTGCACCTCCCCTGGGTGCTCCCTTGCATCCTGGGCTCTCAGCTGCGCAGGAGTGCACAGGAGCATCCAGGAGTGCATCGTGCCTTCGGGCTGGGGTGCTGCTCTGACAGATGCACCACAGATGCACAGGAAGGGAGAATCTGCCCTGTGATGGCAAGACACACACTGCATGCCTTGAAGGCCCTGCACTTTCCACTGGGCAGTCAAGCTCTGATCCGAGGCATCCAAATTAGATGTGTGATGGATGCTCACTGATGTGATTACCTCTGGGAAGCATTCACAGCCCTACAGGACATTTGGGGTGAGGAACAGCCCAGGAAGAAAGCCGCAGGGCAGCGTGTTTGCCAGACGTTGATCTGATTTCTCCATCCCTGTGAGTACAGCAACCAAAAAGAAGAAACCCAGAGGACACCAAGCTGGCTGTTTACTGAGCGGCAGCAGATGGTTCCTAGGGGTACTTTTGTTCACAGGCAATGCATGCTCCTCCGCAGTATTGCAGGTTAACAGCCAGGGAGAAGTTTATAACGTCTTCATAGAGTCAGAGAATCACAGAATGGTTTGGGTTGGAAGGGATCTTAAAGCCCACCCAGCCCCATCCCCTGCTGTAGGCTGTTGCCACCCACCCGATCAGGCTGCCCAGGGCCCATCCACCCTGGCCTTGAGGACCAACAGGGATGGGGCACCCACAGATGCTCTGGGCAGTCTGTGCCAGGGCCTCACCACCCTCTGAGTAAAGAATTTCCTCCTAATATCTAACCTAAATCTCCCCTCTTACAGTTGAAACCATCCCCCCTTGTCCTATGACTACCTGCCCATGTAAAAAGTCAGTATCCCTCCTGTTTATAAGCTTCTTATTTCACTTCTCTCCAATTGAAAGAACATTTAAAAGCACAAACACTTCACCAAGCACTATTACGAACGCCGAGCAACACTGTATTTACTCTGAGCTGTTCCATCACAGAGGCAAAATCAGACTATACTGACTGCAAAATGCAGGAAACTTTAATTAATCAGTTTTGTTACACAGGATAAACGGCATTGAATCTACCACACTATAAGTGAGAGCTTAACTTCCATTTGCATAATGATTAAAGCAAACTTGGAAATCATATTTTATGCAGGTAATAATTATCCGCAGGTTTTATGTGAGGGTTGGGGTATTTCTGATGGCTTCAGCGCCAGCTTTCCAAGTGATTGGTGATTTTGGACGCTTCTGGTTTAAGCCATCCAGCCTGACCTCATCTTAAACAGCCTCTGGAGGTCAGCACTTCTGAAATTGAAACTCCTCTGAAGGTACCGTCATGTGCATACAGAGAATCACTACTTGCTTCCTCAAACCCCAGCTGTCGCTACTCGGTCTCATGACCAAATATGAGCAAGAATCAAGGAAATAGATCTGCAGGCCACAAAAACGCTAGCAGGGTATGACTGTTCTACTGCAGGAACTATACTAGGGTGCAGAACTCAATATACAGAAGACAAATGACACTAACCGAGGCAATCCAAACAAATGTCACATCCCTGACAAGCGCTGGCACTTGAGATTTTGCTGACATCATTGGGACTTGCTGCCAGGTAAACTCCAAATGTTAGGGCCTGAGCGTTAGTCAGAGCAAGGGTCTATCCCGAGCCTGGAGTCTTGTGACTTGCACAGGGAAGGAGACGATGTAACTCCTGGCACAACTCCCAAGCTTTTGGCAACCAGCGTTCAGCAACATCTAGAGCAAGAGGTTGCATCTGGGCTCGGAGCTGTCTCCATGGGCTGGCCTCCTGGCAGTTTGTCACAGCCTTTTCTGAATGCACCTCTGTAACAGCCAGGGCCAAGACGGTCTGTGACCTCAGTCATATTCCGGGCAAAAGTACTTCAGTCATACTGGTCTGGTGCTGGTTTTTGCTCTGTATGAAATCTCCATGAGTCAAGATCCTCACCCTCAGCCAAGCAAACCCGAACCCCAGAGGAGGTTTGCCCCAAAGGCCTCGCTCCTCCATGGCTGCTCCCACTCCTTGGACCCTCTCCTGTTCTCCTTTGTGCTCCTGAGAGACTGTGGCTGGACGTGCAGGAAGGATTTAAGCTGAGAGCATAACACAGCTTTATAAATAACAAGAAGAGGGTCATTTCACCTTGCCTAGAGGTGTTCAGGTGTGCTTGCAGGTACCTTCGTATCCAGTACTTGAGGCCAGAGGTGGGTCAGCAGATGTGAAAGCACACAAACTTCCAGAAACTATGACTCCAGTTCTCCATTGCAGCTAGACGCATAGAGGCCAAGAGGGAGCCCATCCTAAACCTTAAAAGCACACACAGTACGTCAGCACACGCGTGCTTCCCAGGGCCATTTCTGGCTGTTACCTCAGGCCAGCACAGCACTGCTCTCTGGGAAAAACAAGATTCTGAGCTATCTGGCGGTGGAGGGGCTGCATGCACTGATGTGTCCAGAGCATGTGAATGAAACCTCAGGTCCGGTAAAGACAGACCGCAGATGATGTGCACTCCTGCTTCCCCTCCAGAGCTTGAACCGAGGTGGCCTTTTGGCTCAGTTTTGAGGTTTTACAACGTGACCGATCTGAGCACTTCACTCAAAGCTCCCTCCCTGTGCTCTGCCTGGCTTTGCTACAAGTTAAAGCCACAAAGTACGGCTTTAATTTATACCACAAGAATAACATGCTCACTTGTTCCACTGACAGAGAAACACACATCTCAGAAATACCTTTTATCCTTTTTTGCAGCAGGCCTGACAAGATGACGCATTGGCCAGGAGTACCTCTTCTTGCTCTGCAGGAGACCCTCATTTCCCCTCTGGCACTGCAAGTCCTGCAGAAAAGTCCAGAGAGAGCTACCAAAGCACAACAGACAGCACAGCTGCCTTGCCCTACTTCCCAGCCCACACACATCCTCCCCCCACCAGGGTAAAGGGAGGGAGAGGGTGGATTTCCCCTGGTTTGAACTGACTCTCCGCAGATAATACAAGTGCAGGGGCTTGAAGACAGCTCTTTCAGGATGACTGGGTCTGGTAGGAAAAAATGACCATGGGAGAAATGAGTTGTCAGAGTCATTTTCCTCGAGATTGGGTAACAGGAAATGTGCACACCGATGCCAGCAATGTCAGGCCCCTGTATCCCCTGGTGCTGGGGCAGGCACTGCAGATGTTCCCATGGGAGAGCAGTTCAGGAAGCTCTACACCACACACTGACGCGAGCACAGCAAATGTTGTGTGCACACAGCTTCAAATCCGCAAGCACAAAGAGCAGAATAGATACAGATAGACTAACACATTTGTTTAAGGTTGTGTAAGTAACTGAATGAATACACAGGCAGCCTATAAATTCTTTTCAGCCATACCTTGGCAGATTGCTTTTGTGCACTCACGGTCGCAGATGTCTCACGCAGGAAAGGTGAGGCAGAGAACTGTGTTTTATGAGCTGCAGATAAGGACTTGACAGAGAGGTTTATTGCTGGAAATGTGATGAGTGATAATGAATGCCAGCACTGAAAAGATGGTCCCACTTTTAAAGAGTGAACAGAAAAGAGTGTTCAGCTGCCTTAGGAATCATAGGGCCTTTATTTCTAGCTGCACTTAGGCATCACCTGGCATCTCTCTCACCTACAAAGTACAGGGACTGATATAATTAAAGACCATTTCCCATGTGGAATTTTCAAGTGCCCATAGGACATTTCATTGCTTCAGACAGTAGCTGACACTTCCAAAAGCATGTAAGTCAGGTAGGAATTATTTCCTACATATCATGCCTTGGATCCCAATGTTCTGGGTATTTAGGCAGTTAACTTCTGGCAAGGCATTCAACTTGCACCACCGTTAGTGAAAAATAATACCATTGGATGATTAAAGAAGAAAAGGACATCCACAACTTTTCTGTACCTGGGCTTTAGGAATCTCAGTCCCCATGCTCCTCAGCTCATAAGGGGCTCCAAAGAGCCAAAATTAATTACCAAAAATGGAGACAAGAACCAGCACCATGGGATCTACAGACAGACTTTTGCACTTCTAGCATGGCAGACAGGACTTTTAACCACCTCTCAGGACCAGCATCTCAGTACCCTCCAACCCTAAATAGTGCCTCAAGCTGTGGAGCACAGGACTTAGCTCTCAGTCTGTTTGGTGCTATCAGCATCCTGGGCACCTCAGCTGCATGCTTCATTTTCTTCCTTTTGCACCCAATTGCTTTTTAATGACAAAGCCAGGAATCAAGCAGCACTGGACTATCCCTGATGTTTAAACCCTTATTTTACATTACCTACCCATGCAAAAAAAAAATGTTTGGGCAATGGTCTTCCCTTTTCCTGAGCTATCTTGTGACATTTTTACACACAGGAACGTAGCTTCTCTCTAAGACCACTTGGATGACCTCATGACACAGAAGTGTGTGTTGGAACATATGGCCCATCTGTATCTTGGCACGCCAGGGGGGTCAGTGGAGGTCTCTCCCAAACCAGGTCACGGCTGCAGCACACCTGCTGGCCAGCTGCAGCTGAACACGGCTCAGGCTGCGGAAGGGACAATCCTGTGCTTGAGAGACTGCTGTGGGCAATTTACACACCCCCAGACCACTTCTACCTCCCATTCCCAATCCACTCAGCTCCAAATGCCTGTTTAATTTAACTAACCACTCTGAAATGTAAGTTTCAAGTTTAGCTGCATGGGAACCTGCACTGTAAATGTCAATAGCATGAAGGGCAGATTTTAGTGTTCAGGATTTCTGAGTCAGCCTGGAATTGCATGAAAACGCTGGAGTGTTTCATTACTCCTATAACTCCCAGTCAGCAGAGAGAGCTGCGGCTGTATGAAATACTGACAGCTCTCTGAAATGATATATCCCTGCAGCACCAGCACTGCTCAGCAAAGAGGAGTATCAGCCCCACCGATGAATCTTGCAGAAATGGTCATCAGATGATTCATGCAAGTTTCTTCCTCAGGGAAAGAGCAGATGGGGTGGATGAATGTAATAAAGGCAAGTCACAGCAGACACGTTTTCTATAAAGCCTCACAAATAGAACCTAGCTCTCACAGATTGTGACAACACATCTGCCAATACAACGCTCTTCTGCCATCCCCTGGGGCCTAATATAGATCATGGCCTAATGTGTTATGTGCATTGAGGGAGGTCAGACAGTCCTGGGGTTCTGGGGATACTGATGACTTGAGAAAACAGGATTCACATTTCTGCTTAGCAACAGATGTTCTAGATGACGCTGTAGAAAGTCATTTATAGTCATTAGGGGAATGGCAATTCTCTGACCTCCAAAGGTGCAGCAGGGTCAGCAGTTGTTATGTTGTCCAGCCACTTTGGGTCCACTTCTACTATTTAGCAGCATCCAAGCCCACAGACAGGCTACCCAAAGCACAGCGTACACTGTGCCTCTAAGGCCCAGCAGCCCTCAGACACTTGTGCCTCCATTGCAGAGATAGCTCCCCTGCTCACTGTGCCAGAGACTTTAAGAAGGAGACAGGGCTGAGTTTTGATACCATGGGATACACATGCATCAGGGCCTCACTCCTAACTTTTATTCTATGAGTAGACACACACTTGGGCAACACGAAGAGACAGTCTGGACTGAAGCGTTTGCCCCTGCTGCGCACAGCTCCTGAGCACCAGTTCTGACCTGTGCTTAAGATAGCAATTACGTATAGCCTCTGGAGTTTGGGGCGATAAAAGCACTTAAGGTCAGACAGACGTCACAGATTTTCCCACTTAAAGGCAGCTTATTTTACCAGCTATCTGCATACTAGTCTTACTTCAATCAGCCGCACCAACAAAAAACCCTGATCCCACCATCTGGAAGCACCACTATCAAGACCAGTAAAATAAAAACATTAAGAGAAAAAAGCACTAGTGGGAGTGAAACACATGTACCAGCACTTAATGCTTACCTAACGTAAAACACTGCATTATACAACACTGTACAAGCCTTACTAATCAGCCAAAGCTGGCCTCAGACATAAGCAGGTGAACCTGTCCCAAGAAAAGGTTGCCAAAGCTCTATCACCTTCTTTAAGATTTCTGGTGTGTTTGCTTGGGGGAGAGATGGTGGAAGTGTTGTCTCCTATCCTGCTGGCCTTTGTGGCCAGTAGAGCAGACAAGGGTGGGCTTTTCCTGCTGGTGCTTCTCCATGAATCACTGTCAGGCCCCTGCTCCAGATCATGCCTCTGATCTCCAGGGCAGCCCACAAACCTCTGAGCAGATCCAGCCAGGTGGGAGATGAGATGCAATAAGGGCCCACTGAGGGTATCCAGCCCAATCCTTACCAGCCAGCCTGGAATCACCCTTAACACATCTGTTCCCAGTGAGTTGGTCAATACTCAAAAAACCCCACAGAATTCTGAAAGGCAGACCCTTTGCGGAGACCCTTGCAGACTGGATGACAACAATCCCTGTGGCAGATCTCCAGTGCAATTCTCTGTTTGGTTTCTGGCATTGGGATCAAGTCACTGCCTACTGTTATACTGAATTAATCACACCTACCTGCTTTTTGAGAAACGCTTTGAGACTGGTAGAATAAATCCAGTATGCATAATAAATATTGCAAATAACTTAAGCGGGAACTGTTTAAGTAAAACTCAGAGTTCCAGAAAAAAAAAGAAAAAAAAAAAAAAAAAAAAAAAGAAAAAAGGAAAAAAAAACAACCGGGAGGGATTTTGAAACTGTGATCAACTGGAACTTACCTCTCAAGTAGATTTTCACTAAGTTTAGAGGATCAATTACATAATACTTTCTTCAGCCAAGTTAACTGCCCCACAAGAACTGGTGTGTGATTCCAGATGGAAACAGAATTGAGGACTCCACTGAGTAGAGTAAATGTCCAAATGTGCTTTTCAATGCCATGAAAAATCTAGAGAATTGCCAAGGTGGATGGATTCCAAAATATTTTAAACAGGCAAAATCTTCAGTCCAGACAGCTGAGAAAGTCATTGAGACATGATTAGTGCACAAATGACAACCTGCAAAGCTGTTATCAACACACCTTGGAGTCTGTGACAACTTAATAAAGAGATGATAATAATTGCTTTACAAGAGAAAAAGACAAGAAATTGTTACAAAATGTAACTGTTTACTGAATAATTTCTGGTGTGTATTTTAAAAGATCTGTTTGATCCCCTTCTGATTAGTTATACCTGAGGTAAAAAGACAGCCAAACAGAATGGCTTCACCGCTCCAGAAATCAACATCTGTAATGTAGGTGTCTGGCCAAACAGGACACTCATAGGTACCCTCTAAGAACAGGATGAGGTGCTGTGAGATGACACACTTTTATCTCCATTGATCACAGAGGGCATGTAGATGGCTGGGAGCTAGAGCTATTGCAGGTGTGAGCAACGTTGGACTTTGGCAGAAGAAAGGTATGATGCAAGCAGATTCAAAGATATTACAACTGCAACATTTGCAATATTGTTTTAATGTATTAAATTGTTTTAATATTGCTGCAAGGAAGACAGCAAGGAAGAGAACCTTGTGCCATAGTTTCCAGTAGGATTTGCAGATTTGAGTCATTCCTTCACAAAAAAAAAGTTAATAAAAAGGAGCCTCTCCATCCTGTAGGGGTGTCTGGTATCTTTTTTTTTTTTTTTCATTTAAACTGCTACAGAAGGTCAAGATCAATTTTCTTCCTGCTCTTCTGTCTTGCAAAGAACTATGTCTGAAATTTTTAGGTCTTTTCCCTAGCTGATTTGATTTGTTTCCCCTTGAATCTTCAGGGTGACACAGTACCTCCTTGTCTAGTTTGACCACCTCTGTGGATGAAAGACATCTCTCCTCGTGCATAATGATTACAGGATGCCAAGGATAACCTGAAGATACTCCTCCAGCAGGGAGAAAATTGTCGGTGCTGCACGGTGCACACAAAGAACATGGCCAACAGAGATGTGCAGCACCTCAGCAGCATCTTGTGTGAGGTTCTCCTGCAGCCTACGTGAGCTGCATGAGACAAAAACACAACACCACGCACCACCAGGACCAACAGACACCAGGGGAGCCCAGTTCTAGTTCATGCCAGCTATAGCTATGTCATACCTGAAAGAAATGCATTAAGCTTGCCTTTAGAGGCTTCTAGCATTGAAAAATCCACAGCTTCCTGATGCATCTTCCACCTTTCTTGCCGAAAGGGAAGCCCATCCACCTGGTTGGCATACCCCATTTATAGATGGCACTGATCCACAGGTTACAGAATCCAGCGGAAGCACAAAAGCTTAAACTGGAGGCAGCCTCCCCTGAAAGAGTTTGGATTCATTTTTAAAAAGAGATATTTCTTTTTTATACACTGCCAGATCCAAACTACAGTGAAAGGCTTTGTTTCAACTTTACCAATCAAAGTTGAATATTGTTTTTTGCAGAAACTGCATTTTCCATCAAAGACACTTTCAACTGACCATTTCTGATCAGCTTAAATTTTAAGACTGTTTTTAACATTACCTGTCAGTAACAGGATTGGTTTCTGAATATACTCTGTTTATTTTACTTTCTCTCTAAGAAGATATAAAATCTGATGCGGTTTGAAACTTCAGTAGTATTTTTATTGAATACTGCGATTATAGATCTGCCAGAGACTGAATTGTTTAAACAAACTTTCCAAGACCTCTTTAAATGTATCTCCAGGGGTGGATTGAGATGTTAGGCAAACAAAAGCTACTTCATTTTTTAATTCAAGATGGACATTTTTATTCATATAAACTTCATGTAGCCCAGACAAACACACTAAGCATTTGAACCATGTAACAGTTTAAATATTCAGTTTAATAATCTAGTGTTATCTGCAGTATCTGGAAGTGCAGTACTGTATATGGAAAGCATCTAGCCAGGAATGTGGAAAACCAAAGTGTCCTGCCCTTCCTTTGCTCTTTTGGGACAGTTTTCAAATCAAGAAGGTTAGAAAAAGATCATATCGTGAAAACATATGCTTTCTTCCAATGTTTTTCATACTTTATACGTGGTTTCAAATCTGATGTCATATTTGAATAAAAGCATATTTAATACATTCGTTTTGACTCTTCTAACTCCAAATCTGGACTCTGCTGTTAGATTAAAACCTGAGTATTAAATGTTTCTCAAACCAGCCTTGCCATCCAAGCCAGCACACCACGGACAAATGTCCTCCTGGAGTACTCCAGGTGGTTTAGGAGCCTGAGCTGACCTCAGGTCCTGCTCCAGGCACGATTCATTGGTAACTCACAGTGCATCCAGCAAGGAGAACCTCAGGGCTTGAGTTTAATTAAAGACAGTGATAAGCCAGAGCAGTGCATTTCGATCAGCGCTGGCGTGAGACCGCACTGACCATGGCCTGATCTCCTCGACTACCCCTCCCTGCCAAAACACCGCCCTCCTGAAACCAGACTTCCTGCATGTCCATGGCTGCTGCGTTAAGGCACAAAACAAGATCACGTCCAGCTCAGTGGGTAGCCACTTCTGTTCTCCACCTCCTGTCCAAGACATCCAGAAGGGACTTTCCAAAGTCCCCACTGACACATTTACCCTTCCCCTTTGTGGCCTGCATACCTTGCTGGTATCACCTAACAGCAAACAATGAAAACTGGTATTTGTTATCACATTTTCTGCATATTTTTATGTTAGACAGACTTTCACTCTGTTAACAAGATCAAAAGGCATCGTGTGATAGCATTTATGGGTATATGACCCCACCGTGGCTATATGACCGTAGCACTCGGCCTGGTCAGGCTGCAGCCCGTGCACGTGTTCTCCATGGACTGGGGGACCCGTTGCACCTCTCTGCCATAAACATAAGCTGTCCTCTGCTACAGAAGACAGACATGCCCAAACCCTGCTGCCCAAATTAGCTTCAGCCTCATAGGGCAGGAGATTTTCCCCTAAAACTCTCTGGGATGACTGGCTTTTGCTGGCCTGCATCTCCTCACAGAGCATTTCCAGCAGCACCTCCTTGTCTACAGACTGGTCAGAGGGCCTTTATTATTATATTTATTATATAAGTAAATATAATAAACATAATAATATATAACAATATATAAATATTTTTACATTTATTACTATAGTTATATTATTTTCTTCTTTCCACACAAAGAAGAAACCAGCCGCCTCAACCAGCCCGTTCTCCACACGGACAATCTGCTCTCACTGGCCAGGCCCCATTTTCAGAGAGGCCATCAGGACCAGGGCCAGCTGTGTCCCAAGTGGGGAAGCATTCAGAGTTTGCAGGAAAAGCCCCTTGCAGCAGGTGAATTCAGCAGTGAGGGACTTCCTAGAGCAGAGCGCTTAGCTTAGAAGCAGAGGGCAGAATGCACAACATAAATCAGCTTTCTGAGCATTTCTCATCCTTTTCTCAGCCTCTGCTGGAAAGGCACAAAACGTTTACATTACACAATACCAGAGCTGCTGATTCACAGCAGAAATTAGTAATAACCACCAACACAACCCACTTGCCCTCACTGGGACCCTCCGTAGAGGCCCAGGACTGGAGGAGCCCCTGCAGCACTGCTCTGAGTGGGTGACGAAGAGTCCAGCCCAGTCCATGTCTCACTGCAACATAAAGGGGGAGGAAGGCTTTTTGTCTTGGCACCTGAGAAATGCAGTGCGGCTGCTGGGGGATGTGCAGAGCATCACAAGTCAGGCTGCTGCCAGAGCAAAGTCGCAGCATTTTACCCTGGCGATGAACTTCTTCTCTCATTTCCATTTTCATTGGAATATCAATTTGCATTTATTAAAAAAGCCCTTACCCTCCTCTCCAGGAAAAAAAAAAAAAAAAAAAAAAAACCTCTTGATCTAAAGAAAGAGATTGGTTTACATAAAATCCTATTAGTTTAGCTGATTGCTTCCAAAACATTTCTGAGAAAGCCTTCCATTACCATACAAATGGTGCTGGGCCTTTTTGCAGGCTAACTGCTAGATAGCGTAATGATTTGGGCAAATATTCATCAAGACAGCTGCTTCTGTGAGAGTGGATGTGAGACTGCTACTTGTCCTTTAAGAAAAGTGCAAGAAATTGCTGATCTCCTTGAAGCCAATGGCTCCAACAGCAGCAGCGCTCTCCTTGCACCCTTGTGCCAGCACCCAAAATGTGTGGGGAGCACACATATGGGGAGTCTGTGGGTCTGTGGAAAAGAAGGAGAAGGATTTGGCAGTGGAGAGGGTCTATGGAAAAAGAGGATTTAGGAAAGGAGATGGCAAGGAGGTGGACAGCCCAGAAATGTCAAAAGAAATGGGAGTGAGGAGCTCATTTTCTTGGCTTGGGTCTATACAAGGGGAGCTCAGAGATGAGGGACTTACAAGCTATGCAGATGCTTTGCCAAGCCAAGGCCTTTGATTCATGGCTAAGAGCAGTCCTCTGCAGTCATGTGGGCGCTGCTTGCCCTCTTCCTGCAAACGCAGCAGATTTTTCAGTTGATCCCCAGAGGTGTTTTGGTGAACCAGTCAGTCCTGCAAATAAGAGAAGGATCCAGACTGAAAAAAACCTCATAAGTTTGGAGGTGCTGACTTCAATCCTGAAGGTCCCTAAATCTGTAAGAAGAGTCTGCACAGAGTTTCTTGTTTGATTTTTTTGATTGTTTATTTTACCTTAGCAAGAAATATTGCCATCACCTTCCAGAGAACAAACATCTCATTAATCTCAGTCACCAGGTACAATACGATGCAGGAACAAACTCTGCAACCAGTGTAATGCAGAAAGCCACAACCAGCCTCAGTGGCCTTAAAAAAAAAAAAAATGAAAAAAAATAGAATAGTAAGAATGCAGCATGAGACAGAAGTGAAAACTAAAACATTCAGCAGCTATTCCACAAAACATTTACATGTAATTTCCTGTTCTAATAAGCCAAAATGGGAAGAAAATATATTAGAGCTACTAAGGAGACATCATCAGCAGCCATTGCTGAGAATAAAATAAAACATCAAATCCCTGGGACCCTTCATCAAGAGAGTCAGTCAAAAGGACCTGTCAGTCTAGCAGGTGCTATTCCGCTTTTTTGACAGAGGTGATGCGAGGAGGTGGCACAAGCAGGCGCCAAGGGACCGTCCAACTAAACCAGGTATTACCTCAACCCCAGTTTGCAGAGGAAGCAGGAGGGATGGATGTGCTGAGGGATGGCTTTCCAAAATGGTGAACTCAGGAGCTGTGTCTGCCCTGTGCCTGTGCTGTACAAGGCAATTCATGAGGCCAGTATCACACTGACAACACCAGCAGCAACTTCTACGCATAGCCATGCCCCCACCTTGTAGAGCACAATACAGAAGTCTGCTGCTCTCCCACACCTGACCTGGGTTTTCTTGGCATGTAGGATCCAGCCCGCAGGCCGAGCTCAGAGGCAGGGCTCAAACCTGACCCTGAAAATCAGCAGACACCATAAAACGTCTCTGCCTGCTGTTAGCCAGGCTTTCCCTGCAGCCTGGATGCGTGACCAAGGGACAGCAGAAGCCAACAGAAAAAAAAACCCTCCTCCCTGCCCACAGTTCAACCCCCTGCCCGCCATTTTCCAGCTGCAGCCTGTCCCCTAACACCTGGGGAGAAGCAGAGAGGAGCCAAAGGGAAAAACAAAGAAGCCCTCTCCGCACACATTGGGCCAGTTTTGTGCTGGGATGGGAAGGAAAACCCTTGCTGGCTCGAGCCCCCTTCCCATCTGCTCCACTGAGGAGACTGGCCGAGGCAGCAGAGCGTGAGATTTGATTACAATTATTGTCTTAACGCAGAGTTGAAATTGTTCCGAGCACGCAGAGCTTCTGGAAGCAGGCAGGCGTCCAAAACAACCTTTGGGCTGCAAACTCCCTGACAAAGAAACAGCACAAATTGATAGACAAGAGCAAAATCCTCCAGCGGCCTCTTTCCGTCGAGCAGGGTTGTCCTCACACCCTGCAACTGCTCCAGGCAGCTCCTGTGTCCTCTCCAGCCTGGGCAGAAACATTGTTTGCAATAAGGAAAAAAATACATTAGTGGTTGAGGGACCAGGTTAAACCAAACCCAGTGGCTGAGGGGCTGGGCTTCTCTGTGGTCAGTCCTGAGCTGGTGCAAAATGGGTGTAATTCTGGACTGCAGCAACACCCTGAGGAGCACAGCCTGGGTCTGTGCAGGTATTTGGATGCCTGAGTGGCAGCAAGGTGTCTTTGTGGAATGACACATCTTACAAGGATGAAAATGGCTCAATTTTAATGCATATTCCTGCAAAGTCCTACAGGGCTCTTCATGCTGAACAGCACCTGCAGCTGAGGCTGTGAGAAGCCAGATGCAGGGGGGCACACCGCCTTCTCTGGCCACTCTTTTTTCCTCTTAAACTCCATAAGTTGGGAGTATTTACTGCTCCCTCACTTCTCATTAAATAAACCCAGCCTCTCGGAGGCCGTGCAAAGCCTTCAGTAGTTTGCAGTAAATGAGAAACAACAGGTTTGCTGGCTGGGACGCACCGTGCTGTACATCCCTGGCAAGCACGTTTGCAGATGTCCCTGCCACGAGCGGATGGGTTTTGTCTCCTAGGAGGGTGCTGGGGGTTCAGCAGGAGTTGGTGAGCACCTGTGAGGCTTGCACAATAATTGGCCAGCGTGCACACAGCTTAGGGGTTTGGCTGTTGGCATCCGTGAAGCAGGTTTTGATCTCTCCCCTGAGTCTTGCTAATACCCAGATACTGCGACAGAAAGTAAACTGCTTATGCTATTCCAGGTGGGCACCGCACTGTGTAGGGTAAGAGCCTGCATTAAGTCGATCCAGGAGAATTAGCTCTTTCTTCTGGCTGTTATATCCTGCCTAATTCTAAATCCCCCAGGAGTTATTTCACCATAGCATCTGTACAATGAATGATGAAATTCCTCCTGCATTGACTTGGCCATGGGTACCCCTGCAAAAGAAATCCACCTCAACACCCTTCAGAGTAATCCAGCATCGGGAAGGACAAGGATAACTCGCCAGCAGGTTGCACTGGTACTCACTGAGTTTGGAATGAAGGTCACTCTCAGAGTCCTCATGCTAAGGGTCTGTTTCTGAGGATCTCGAGTAGTCCATAGCCATATTTCCCTCTTCCAGCGTTTTCCTTCTGAATCACATTTTCTCCTGGTATTTGGAAGAGCAAACGGCAATAAGATGCGTGAAGCCTCTGTGACATTGCCAAGTGTGAACCAGCCTCCCTGCTTGGAAAGGTTGTAGGAAAGGAAATTTGGGACAATGGAAGCAGGTGCTGCCAGTATTCAGTTCCAATATTTCTGTCAAGCACAACATGTTTTCGTTCGCTCTGCCCCTGCGTCGGACCTGCAAGCCCGGCCCGCTGCGCCCGGGCTCTCCTCCGAGCTGTGCTGCTCTGCTTAACCTCTGTTTCGTTGCACATCTCTCCTACTCTGAGTGCTCAGAGAAAGCCCTGTCCATTGACTATAAATGCTGAACATCTTAAAGATATTTGATGTGTTTCAGCACTTTATATATCTGTTTAAGGAAGTACCAGGCCAGATTTCCTCACTCTGTAGGCATAAGAAAATATTTTGTGCTTGGTTCAATAAAACCATTTGTATTCATCTTTACCGATTCCACGATTGTTTCCCCTTGCTCAGCAAGATGTATATTACAGTCTGTTTAATTGTGTGTTTGATCTCTACTACTTAACCAGATCTATTTATCATTACAATGCATCAGTACATTATAAAGCTTTCAGGCACATTTATCAGCATAACAAAGCTTCCACTACATATGACTCCTCCAGGGAAATAAAGCAACAACAAATACTTTAATGCAATTCACTTAACAGTACAAATATTTGTAATTACACAAATCTTTAAGGGTGCTTCTTCCATAAATGGCACATTTTTCTTAAAATTGCTCTCATAATGTGGTAGTGCCTCCAATTTATGCAGCTTCTGGTTTTCTGACATTGAAGAAAGCAAGGCCAAGTTAACCGCTTTGGTACATTTTCCCTTTTGCGAATGTGGAGGCAGAACTCAAATTCACTGATGTGCTGTTGAAAATTTGGTTACACCTAATAAAATGGGAACATTTAAAAAACACTAGTGTGTGATTAATAACTGCTATAAATACATTACAGCGTGAAGGCAGTGTTACAGATTGCTGCCAGCCATGTGTGAACTAAGTCTGAAACAATCAATTAACCATTAATTGTAATGTCTGTTAATCATTGATTAACCTGTTATAAACAACAAATACGTTGCCCTTGCTGTAAAATGGGACCACCAGGCTGTATTGCATGGCTATTCATGCTTTTCATGCCTACCAAAGGAAAATACTTGTTGTCAATTTGTTATAATTTTGGTACAATTTCTATATATTTCACATTCTTGGGCAATATGTTGTTACTTCACTGGTAGGTTATATTTTTGCATTTGCCTTGTAGCAAGTTACTGCAAACTCAAGGACATCCCAGGAAGTCAGCTTTTGCAGCTTAAAACTGTCATGTCTCATGGAAGGCCTGGGGATATTTATTTTATCTTGCCATGCAGTGAGTTACATCACAATTGTCTGTTGTCAGGGAAGGGGTCAGCAGCACTTTCCAGACCTCCAGCTAGCCTCCTACCTACGATGAAGTCTCCGGCCTGCAGACAGTGGCAATGGGCGATTTACCTTCCCCAGATCCACCACACAGTCAAGCTAGCCAGAATTTCTCTAGGCCACAAGAACTGAAAATAAAATGATCAGCACAAATATTAGACCATCAGCACTAAGATTCTGAAGCACTCAAAAGTTAGGAAAATCCAGACTTCGATATTCTGTGAAACCTCAGGGCATCCACACGAACAGGCACATCATGATCCTGAAACAAGCACTGGGCATGGCACTACACACAGCATTTCATTCAGAAGACCAGTGCTCCGTTAATAGAAGACTGATCAAAAATCTGCATTGTGACCACCGTCTCTGATTAGACGTTATTTTATGATGTACAACCATTGTTATTGCACCTAATTTTAACACGTAGACACATTTTAACGTCCAGTCTGCCAAAGACAGGGACAAGCAGAGGAAATCTACTTCTGCCCATGTTTCTCATTGTTCCAGGATGGAAAATCCCCACCACATTCCAAAATGTGGGATCATCGTTCTGGAGTAAAACAAATTCTCTGCTCTTTCAAGTGAGAGAGAGCAGCCTGACGGCTGCTGCAGAACCTGTGTGTGCTCCTGGTGGGTTTCACATCCCAGCAGCTCTGAAGAAGAGGTACAGTCACCCAAAAAGATACAGTTCGCAAAGCAGTGAGCTGAACGGCCACAAGCAGTATTGCTAGGGAATAGGACAAGGAGGGCAGGGCAGGCTTGGATGCTTGAAATCTGTCTGAACAGAGCACTGCTGTCTCCACAGAGAGCAAGAACGGGAACTGGAAACTTCCCTGCGAGGGCCCCTGAAAGCTACTGAGAAAACAAAACAAAACAAAACAAAACAAAAAGCCAGCTCAGGAAGGAAAGCTGTAATTTGAGACTTCTCCAGTAGGCAAAAGCACCAGGACGTATTCCACAAAATCTCAGACTGTCGGGATAACATAAGCCATGCACTGGCTTTGACAAACATCTAGGGTGCCTATGCTGCCCTTCTCTTTTTTTACCTCCCTTCATGCTTATGCCTGGAAAATATCTGGGGCAGCGACTACTTCCAAATATTTATTCACATATTTATAAATACAAAAATGCCTCTTTCCTGAACAGGTGCAAGGTCTTTGAGCCCTCTGTGATTCCAAAAGATAAACAACATCTGGGCTGCGATTACCAGAGGAGCTGACACCACTTTACTCCCTGCCTTACCAGGCTGCCTAATCCCTCAGCCTCTTCCAGCTCCGGGATATGATGGCAAATTCTGCAGCTGAATGGCTACTGGCAGGCTTTGACCCCAAGCAACACGGGTGTAACAAGGAGTGAGACTGGTGGCAGCCTTGGAACTGGCAGTCCTCGTGTACCTTGCTTGCTTGGAGCTGGCTGGGGAATGCCGAGGAATATAAGCAGTGGGGTTAAGAAAAACCAAGGTGGCCCACGGGTACTTTCAGCGTGGATGTTATAATGCTAAATCAAAACACCTTTAAACAAAACATCTCCCTTTCTTCCCAGGAATCCTTAGAGTGATTCCAGAGACTGAGTAGGCAGTGGGGGGAATTAAATGGTGTGGATTATCAAGGCAGTTCAGCCTGGTTTTCAAGCACAGCACCGTTGGTTGGAGAAGTTCCATGCTCCCTTCAGGGAACAAAATTTCAGTGGGGTGAAGGTATCTGGAGACAGAGGGGATGAGAAGCAATGCACCCAGGTGTGCCTCTTCTGGACAGCATTTCATTCCTACAGTGTGCATTTCCTAACTAATGAAGGCACCTGGAAATCAGAAAACAAGTTTCATTGCCACGAGAATTTTATAGCACACACACCTGGGTCTGTGGAGACTGTTCCTGGTTTATTGTATTGCATCTTTGAGCACTTATTGAGACAACAATGTGCATGAGAAGCCACCCTCCAAAGCTTTAGTGAAGACCCCAAAGAGAAGCAGAACAGGGTGCACAGACATAAATCTAGATCGAAGAGCAACCACCATCTACTGGCCAGTGAATGGCTTTTCTAAAGGACACTCACAGCGTCTGCTTACATCTGAACTCAGAGCTGTCTTCACAAACTCCTGGGAACCCCTGGCCGCTCTAGTGCCAATTAACTGCAGACGAAAACTAAAGTTGGGGATTGCAGCAACGTCAGAAGCCTTGTACTACTTCCAGCAGCACTGGACACACCACGCGGGCAGCATTTTCTGAATGGTGAGGTTCAGTCCCAGGAAGCATGAACACTGGGGTGACATGCTCAGTTTCTGGATGCATATGAAAATTCAGGCAGGATGTATGTGGCAGTCCAAGAGGTCCTGATTAAATATTGGTCTTTCAATAGTCTTAGGATTTTTTTTTTTTTTTTTTTTTTTTTTTTTGAAAAANTCTCAGCTACTAGTTATATGATGCAAAACTGGGCCCTTAGAATTTACAGATGCTGAAGACATCTAAAAACAAGCTCTGAGTTACAGTGGAGATTTTTTTGTCTCTTACCTGCACTTCTCACAACATAGAGGCTGTATCCTGAGCTTACAATAGCTGGTCTGTGGGAGGAAAAGAAAAAAATAGACAGTTGTTCCAAACTTGAATTCTTGGAATTCTCCAATTTCAACATGATATTTCAAAGGATTGGCTTTCAACTCCGTGCTTGGAATGGAATGCGGTGGCCTTGTAGCTAATTACAGATGGCTACATGTTAGAGATAAAGATAAATGCATAACTGCAACTTCATAACATGATAAACACATTTCACATAACTAGACCTTTAAAAAACATGAGAAAGCAAACACCAAGCTGACTGAAAGCTCATACTAAAAAGAACTTGAAAGCCCCTTGAAGTCTGTTAAAATGGAGATTTTAATACAAAAACTACCGATACTGATAAAAAATGTGACTGGAAAACACTAAAAGCAGATTCTTTTTCTCCTGTGGTTTGAGAACAGTGAAATACAGCACGGACTGACCTTCACACCAGTGCTCAACACAAATTCCACTGAGAAGCAACGAGGATGTCTTGTGAGGATGCTTTTAACGGTGCTGAAGAGCCAGCCCTGCTCCTTGCTCTGCTCCTGGAGAAGGGGACATGCTGCATTGCTGGCAGCTGTGGTGGAGGCAACTGCCTTGGGAAGCCAACCAGTTGCATTGGGTGGGACTCCTGAAAACAGCTGGCGGGATTTGGAAACACGCTTCTGAGACGTCCAGTCCTCGGTAGATCTGGTTTTGGATGTTGATTTGCTGCCCTGACTCCCAGGGCTTGTCCAGGAAGGACCAGCTCCAGAACTACGTGAGGACTACTCGACTTTCACTGAACAGTAATCCTACCGCCTTAATTGCCTACTCCTAATACACCATATTTAATACATAAAAAGGCTCTTGTGACAATTTAATAATTTTGCTCATTTTGGTTATTCTAAACCTTTGCAACTAAAAATATATTCACTTAAATGCATTTTTAAAAAACCTTTCTTACTTAATCTCCTGAGCAGACAGTCAATGCCTCCAACTGGCAGCCACTTACCCTTTTTAGGCAGCATATAAAAGCAGAGGATAGAGATGTAGTTAAAGACTGTGCAAGTAACAAACATCTTCAACAGATTGGCATGCTCACAGAATGATCTACATCATCTTGGAAATGTCTCAAATGCCTCTGATCGCCCCAAGGACATCTTTGAGCCTGTTTACCGTGGCCTTGACACACAGTGTC
>VXAV01008600.1:108168-169311 GCA_013399715.1 Alectura lathami
GGGAAAGTGGGGACAGCACTTCACTGAAAAAAAAAAACCAACTGAAGGAACTTCAGGATTGACTCTGACACACTACTTCAAAACCCTTCCCAGAGCCTCCCTGCTGACAGTCATCTTTTCCTAATCCCCATTTTTGCTTGTCTGTTCATGTCAGCATTTCTTTAGCATTTCTTCTTCCTCCTCAGCATCTCCTCACTGTTTGTAAAGTCTTTTCCCCTACTCAGTCTCTGCTTTAATCTGAAGAAGCCAACTTACTCCAATTTCCTCTCACCTGATAAGCCCCCAAACCTTCAGCCAGAGCTCATCCTCTTGAAGATGCATGAGCAAAACTGTGGATCAGATGCTCCCAGTCCTGTGTAAAACAGCCCTTGTTTATTATGGTACTCTGAGACTTTTTATTTTTACTTCGAGTATTTGCTCTAACACTTTTCTGATGATAACCCAGAAGTCAGTACACATCTCTCGTCACTGCCTGGATGACTTTTCCCTTCTGCTCCAATAAAAGCAGGAAACTGGGTTGCTCTCAGGCAGTAAGACTGATAAATCTATCTCAAGAACTAGCATAAAAGCACAGAACATGCATCACCACAGCAGCAGAGCCGTTACACCCATCCGTGCGGTACTTCAGGCCCTAATCCTGAAAAATGCTTCACCTGAGCAAGCACAGCTGATGGCCACTTGATTCACTGGAAACAAAGTCAACTTACAGAAGCTGTGTGAAAACTGATGCTAGGGAAGGAAAAAAAACAAAAACAAACAAACAAACAAAAAAAAAACTCTTCATTTTCCTCTAGAAATTTGCTTTCCTTGCTAGCAAATAAGCCTGTCACCAATTCTTGGAAGCCAGATGTTAAACGTTTGATTTACCGTATGTTAAAGAAGCTTCTTTAGCCCTACAAAGAATCATCCTAAAACGTGAATTACAGATGAAACACGAAAATCCACTTCAACTACACGAGGCTGCATTTGATTTTTTGCATGTTTTTTGGCCACAAAGCTGACCAGAAGTCTCTCTGTTGGGATAACCTAATAACGGTTAATGGCCATTTTCTGATTTGTTTCTGGAAGGCACAGGAAGGATTTTACCATTCAAATAAATCATAGTACATTTTTGCCTCTAGAAATCCAAGGAAAAAAACCTTCCACTCTTCCACGGAGACAAATTTTCACCTTATATATTCCTGTCATCCGTCCTTATTTGCAGCCCCTGACATTTTCCTAACAAAGTGGAGGCCACTCTAGACAGGACCCTCTCGTGGATCCCCTAAGAGTAAGCTCAGCTACCACAGGTGGGCAGCTACCAGTTCAGATGAACAGTGAACAAACAGGCGAGAGACAACACAGGACGTTTACCTCCAGGTTCACTTCTCCCCATTCTGTATTCCTTCATGCAGCAGCTAAATTTGCTCTTTAAGCTGTGTGGGGATGAAGGATACCTTACAACAGGAGAGACCAAAGCAGCTTCCAGCTGAAAACCTGCCTTAAAAAGACAGACTGTGAAACAAACTCCTTCGATGCAGCAATACAGTCACGTCCTGCATGCTTTCCACGAAATAAAGAAAACAATGGACACTTCTGATGTTGGACTTCGGCAAAAGATGTTTATTATTATTATTGTTGTGTTGCTGTTGTACCTGCTCTGCTCTGCCCACAGTGGTGGCATAAATGCTGTTACCATATCGTAGCTGATGATGCCGGTGTACAAATCAAAATCCATCTTAATTTCAAACTCCATTAGAAACACAGGAAAAAAGATCAACATTTACGAAATGTAAAGGGAAAAATGGTATGGAAAGAATTTTTTTATTATTATTTTTCAAGCTTCCAAGACGGTATTACAAACAACAGAGAGCAAAGTAAAGCTAGAAATGAAATACTTGACAGCATCTGTTTAAAAATTACAGCTAAGAAACCTAATAAAAGTTGAATAAACAGTTACTAGAAATAAAAATTTTTACACATGATATTTGTCTGGGATTTTTATTTCTTTAAAATAATTCATACAAATGGTTACAGTCACAAACATGATTTTAACCAAAAATATTGCTAGCCTACCACATTACCAGGAAGGAATCAATGTAGGCAATGAAATGCTGCTACTTTTCAGTAGTCTAGTGCCTTTTTCGCATACCACCAATAATATATACTTTAACTGGTGACAAAAAGCACAATGCTCGTTTATACAAAACCTTTTTTTTTCCTCAAAATCTCTTTGCAAGGTTGTCTTCATTTTGAAATAAGGGAATTCATGCCAAAATTAGGAGAAACGGTTTTTCTTTCGTTTACTAAATTATTCTAAAAAATAAGACAAGCAGGTAGAAAAAACAATGCACTGTGTGGCGTAGAAAGAAAAATGGGAAAAATTCATTGTCCTGAGAAGTTTGCCAACTGCCTCATTTTTGGGCATGTTTTAAAATATAAAAGAAAATTTTTAATCTCAAAATTGGTTTGCTGAATGCCTCCCTTATGTTTTTCCTTGTTGACAGCTAAGCAAACAAACCCTTTTTAATGTTCTAAAAACTGTACACAGACAAGTACATTCATGATATAATTAACTACTAACTTCTCTTGCTTAACAAAGAACCCATAGGACACAGAAACAGTGAATCAGTCCACTGGACAGGGACAAACTACAATTTATACGGAGGAAAAAATGTTTCCAAATCTTCTTTTTGTCTCCCACCTTTTCCTTTTATACTGTATATTGGACCAGTTTCTAAACCAATAATCGTCTCCTCCTGTAAGTTCATGGTTTTGCCTTTGATCAAAATCCAGGGTTTTGTGTTTGTTGGTTTTTTTTCCACACGCTGAAGTTGAAATCTGATGTTGGGAATGCTGTTGTTGTAGGCTACAATTGGTCGCTTGGGTGGTCTCTATCAGCTTCTGGTTTGACAGTTTGGCCGGGAGAAGGAGCATGGGGTGGGTGGGCTACAGCAGGGAGGCCGTGTGATAAAGACATAGGGTTGGGGACTATTCCTTCTACTGCTGTAGGTATGCCAGTCGGAGCCACGCTTACAACACCTGGGGGATACCTGCTGAGAAAAGAAACGAGGACACACATTAAAACCCAGCGACGGCTGACAAGAAAGCCCACCTTCCCTCCTCCTAGAGGTACAGAGATGTTTATTTTATTTTCAGACCAGTGAGAAACACAGTTGGTTAAGCTCGAGATGAGATACCATATGTGGAGGCTGTCAAATAAAGCAAAACATGCTGTATTTTACCCAAATGTCAAGATTGGCTAGGGCTTTTTTTTTTTTTTTTTTCCTTTTTAATAGCAAGATTGACAGCATAGCAATGGAAACAACTGNTTGGGCTGTTTGTATTTTTTTTTTTTTTTTTTTTCCCTATTTAATAGCAAGATTGACAGCATAGCAATGGAAACAACTGCTCCTCTCAAAGTATACCTCAGCAAGAAGCAACTCCGGCTAGGTCTGCACAATATACATGTCTGCTCACCAAGGTGACTTCTGGAGATCTTTTTCTCCTTCATCCTCATGAAAAAATTTTGAAATTTCACCGGTGTGGCTTATAAAGCTATTTCTTTAAACCAATCTTGTAATCAGAGCTTTCAGACACCCACAGAAAAAAAAAAGAGCAATCCCACCCACGCTCTTCAGATGACAAATTCATGCCTATTACACCCAAGTTATTTTTTTTTCTAGCTTGCCACAGTATTTGTCTGAAAGAGAACCAGTCTAGTTACACAGATGGCAAGCACTTTAGGGAGACTGCAAGAAAGAGATGAAAACAAAAAATACTAGGGATGGTATCAAAGATACGTTACTCTTTCTGGATGAAAACCACGGCCTTTTTAGGAATTTAATTTTAGGAATTTTAGGAACATAAACAGAACACCCTCAGATTCAGCTTGAATTTAAGATGGCTCTGATACTACCAGACTAAAAAAATCTTTCCTATCTACTGTTTCAGTTCCCAAGTTCAGATGGAACTGATGAACACTTGTTTCTATGGAGAGACACCATAAGGTACAACAGCTCTGAGTGATTTTTACAGAAATGTTTTCTCTTTAGCTAAGTACCTTGACACCAACTTGCAAGTTACCCCACGGTGGCCACTTACACTGCCCCTTTGGTTCCCCCAGCCCACTCCATCACAAAGCTGCACATATCCCTTGTTCTCTTCTGCTGTACTCTGCATACTCAAGCTCCTTTGTGACACTGGCACCCATTTTTGAAAGACTAAACACACAAGCCTACCACTTACTCACTGTGACATTTGCTAGCTTTGCATCTATCTGAAGCTGAACACGAAAAAAGGCACATATAGTCTGGGCAAGCCTTTTCAAATACTATATTATTCTGCAGGTGATTTTTTTTTTTTTCTTCTCCTCCAAGTTCCACACTGAACCCCCCAGGGAATTTCACCCTGTTTCAGTAACACCTTTTCTGAAGTAATACATGTTTGTGCTACAGAACCATAATTCCCTCAAACTGATAGAAAGCTAGTGCAGAACCTATGTAGAACTGCCAGAAAAGTCAGAGAAAACAAGCATTTATCTGTTCTGTTTTTGTACCACAGAAACAGCATGGGAGCTGCTGTTTACAGGCACTGTATGCTGGCTTGGTCATCCTGGGAAAGATTCCTACAGACAAAAAGATGTCTGGGATTGATAACCAGGATGTGAAAGATCGCACCACCTGGAGGCCAGAGAAGTTTGTTCCCACTTGGACACGTATTTACAGGGCTTCCTATGCTAGTTCCTTCTCCAGAGAGGTTCCTAAGAATTAATTTGCAGTTGCTAATGGAATCAGTTGCTTGTTTCAGTACTTCACTCTGGATCTTATTAATCAAATTTGCTTCAACTCCTATGAAAACTGGTCGACTGGGAATTATTTTCTTTATGCAAATTTAATTTTGAAACAGCTTATCTGTTACTCCAGGTGCTTTGTGAAAACACAACACAAAATGACAAAAACTTCTGTTTATAAGCCCAACACAGCAACTGTTTCCAACACAGACTCTCCCCTTTCCAATGCCATATTCCCCAAGCATCCACACATTGGAGCAGGGACAGAGCAAATTCTACAACTGTGTTTCCCTCAGGAAGAAAAGTCGCTCTGACTTGCCTTCTTGAAGGCGGACAGAGCCAGATCAGGAGCGCTAACAGTTATCTTATTAGCACAATAAGCAGTCTGTAATTCTGCACTGACTTCAGATACTCTTTCTGTAGATAAAAATAATCCTCTTGGACACTGAGTTGCAATATCTGGGAAGTGTAAACTTGCACTTCATATTGCTGCTCCCAACCTTCCTCCTCTGGCAGCAGTAAGTCAAATGTTTTCCAGGTAAATGTCCATGGAATTAAATTTTTGCAGAAGCAGAAGTGAGAGATCAGTTACATCTCATCTGCTACTTCATGCTCTTCCTTCCTCTTTCCCATGAGGTATTTATGAAGAAAATTACAGCAGCCCTCTTAATCTGAGCTGAAATGCAGCTTTAATTTCCATGTTAATCTTCTCTATTTTTTATATCATAGAAACACCTTAAACTCACGTTGTTAAGAGCTGTACAAGAAACTGAGCCTGTCTCAAAATTGCTTAAGAATTTAAGTGTCCACTCCCAGGCCCAGAGCCTGGAGCCCAGCAGCTCCCCCTGCCCACCAGGCAGCACTGCTGTGATGGGCAGGGGCCGGGGCTGGCATGGGGACCAGAGAGGCTGTGCGGTCTCCTACTTGGGGGTCTCCAAAAGCCACCTGGGCCTGGGGCTGGGCACCCTGCTCGGGGTGGCTCTGCTGGGGCAGGGGGGGACCAGAGAGGCCTCCAGCCTCAGCCATGCTGTGGTTCTGTTAAGCACTGCTGTGTCTTACATTACACACTGAATCTGAAAATGACCAGTGAAATATCTCGGCGTGAAATAGCTCCTGAATGGTTACCATTATCTAACTACTCTCATCCAAGCACCTCTTAAGGACCAGGATATTTTCATCTTCTACCTGTTAGAAGGCAGAAAAATATGTCAACACATCTATAAATTGCACAACTAGTGTTTACTGGCTGTCAAATTTCACTCTGCCTATAACCTGCTCTCTCTGTGACACAGGAGATGGCAGGGTGTTTCTTAACAGGCAGCTTGGTAACAAATGCACAGGAATAACACAAAGGCAGGGTATATTATGCTGCTTCACCAAGACTATTACAAATAGTTCCTTCTCAGGAATATTGTTTATTTTTACTCATGGATACATTCCGTTTGCCTAGCCGTTTGTGTTGACAGGGTAAATGGTTTGCTTTCCCCAGAAAATCTGGATATTCAGAAGATCTAGATTACATTCTGCTGATGAATGCTCCATGTTCTTTGCTAGCAATAGCATCCGATAATTTCAGAGCTCCCTCCTTTATCAAAATTCAAACAACTGATAGATCCAGAATTAAATAGCCTTGTTAGTTTTAGTTCCCTGAAAAAGCTATTTGCATTTTTTTTTAACATACAAATTATTATCCTAGGTCTAACGCAATTACATGACTATGATACAGTTGTTATCACATCTGTAACATCACACTGCCTGTAGAAGTTGTGGATGCCCCCTCCCTGGAGGTGTCCAAAGCCAGGCTGGATGGGGCCCTGAGTAGCCTGGTCTAGTGGTTGGCAACACTGTCCACAACAGGCAGGTTGAAACTAGGTGATCTTTAAGGTCCTTTTCAACCCAGGCCATTCTACGATTCTATGATTCTGTGAAAGACTTCAGATCTCAACTAGTTGAACATAATCTTGTACTGCAAAGAAAAGACAGAAAAAATTGTTTTGAATGATCAGTTCAAATTCTGTATTTAATGCAGCTGGGAGTTAGCACCAGCAAACAGTTACTGAAACCATTTTCTTCACAAAGCTTGAGCTTCAATTTCCATGTATTTTATGCTACAGAAAATAACAACTTTCACCCACATTCAAAGACTACTCTTAACAGCCCTCCAAAAAGAAGCTTTTAGTATTTGTTGTACGACTCTAACATCTCCCTTAATATTGCCAGAGTGAGCTTTATTTTGCATTTAAAAACAGCTATAAAGTCACAGTTTACTTATGATTTCTTTATTGAAAAAAACTTACTGAAACAATGCCTAAAAAAGGCATTTAGCTCTGTGCTTATCCTGTACACATTAAATACATATGGTCTTCAACTTGTAAATCATTAACTCACGGATGTTCCCATGTTAAAATCCACTAATATCTGAGAAGCCTGCTTCTGCCGGACTTGTGACTCCCCCAGAAGAGAACAAACAACTGCATTTTATTTGGGCACACATCGCAGTGCTTTACTGCCACGACGCATTTGGAGTTACTACCCCAGCTCTGGAACACCTGTCATTAAGCCTCAGCTGCATTCAGATATGCCCTGAGTTGTCCAAATCAAAGTCAAGGAAACCAAATGCTGTCTGGAAAGAGAATCCATGTGCTTGAACTTTTCACTTGAGCAAATAAAAACAGCTTTCTTCAGACGTTCAGAGCTATGGGTACTTCATCCAAAAGTAAACACCTTGATGTGATCTGACCTATGTGCATGCTGATCAAGTCAAAATTACTTGTTTTCCTCTGAGGTGCTTACAGCTACTGATAAGGAGATCATGGCAGAGGATGGTAACGTCTGCTCTCTTATCTCCCCACCACTTCCCAAAGAAACTGCTAAAACTCTTTGGGACTTAAGAGCTTTGCCACACTTCTCAGTATTGCACAGTTGGGTTCTCAGACAGGATAACACAAAAAGAATTCTGACCCCCATGAAGAGTAAGGGAGAGTCCTGAAGACAGACAACAGAAAGAATAAAAAAAAAAAAAAAAGGTAGTGAAAGTACTGAACTGTCCCTTCCTTCAAGACACTGCCTTTCAGCAGCTGTTTGTAGCTTTTTCAGTAACTTCTATCCTACTTACAAGTAAACAGCATAGTAGAAGATTAGAAAAAAAAATTGCAGCCTTTTTAATAATAAAAATTGCATGATGCTTGCTACTAGGAAAAATATGCTGCTAGGAAAGCTGATAGGAATAAAGGGATAGAGAAGGGCTACCAAGCAAACAAAGTAACTCAGGAACATACAAACTCAGTGTGATGAAAATGCCCCTTTCTATTAATTATTAAAAGCTGCTTTCACAGTTGACTGAGAATGCACTGATCAAATGCCTCAAATGCTTGTAAGGAACATCTTTAAAATGAAACACAAAATCTAGAAAACACTACTTTAAACATGTTTGCATAATCACTACAGGCTATTCCACTGTATTCACTATGGAGTTGTTTGTTCCCTTGTGTCTGGAGGCCACGAAAAAAAACAATACTTTATGATCTAAAGTCTTTCTGTAACCAACCACTCTGCCATCACCCTCAGCAAGAAGAACATAAACTTCCACTGCACTCATGAGATGATCGGAGTTCTTTCCATGGAACATACACAAGGCTGTGTATTGTTCAGATATTACTCACCACCAAAAAAAAAAAAAAAACAAAAACAAAAAAAGGAAACTNTAAGAAAAGGAAACTTACACACTGCATGGCTCTGATTTCTGATTTTAGCAACTAGCACAACAATACTATTCTCTTGAATGCAACAATTACAAAAACAACATAGCTGAAGTCTAATCCAGAAACATTTCATTTATTAATAGGAAGGTCCTGGAATACTTATGTCTGAATCTCTTTCACACCTGCAGCATGCTTACCTGTATGCAGCACCATTAAGCTCTAGATGAACAACTCCGGGATCCATGCTGGCCCAATGTGTAGCTGCAGTCAAATGATCTTTGTTAACACAGTTTTTCAGACTGTCTGGAATACGACCTAGGATGAAGCGAGGGAGGGAAAAAAAGAAATTAAAAAAAAAAATGTATGGCATATGCTTTCAATGTACCTATGTTAAAAACAGAGTTACAAACATTTGTGTGTTTAAAACACATAAAATCACACTAGGATTTTCTTTCTGGTCCTTGCTGTTCCCCTCTTGTCTGGGATTTAGTTACTAACATGCTGCTTAACTTTTACTTCTCTGTTTCTCTTTAATTGTCCTTTATATTCAGGGTCTCAATAAAATCATAATCACCAAGATTCATGCTTACCAAGAAGCTAAAATTTGAATACAGAGCATGGCTGCCACTCGAAGACAAGAACTCACCCTCCCTCATGCCCTCTGTCTTCAACTTCACATTCTTTCTTTTCCATTCCCATATAACTACCATAAAAACTTAATGGAGAATGTAGGATAAAAGCTAGGACTTTGACATGAATTATCTACTTGCAAAATATTACTTAAACTTATTTCATAATGATCTTTTCGCTTGCCATGCTTGCCCTCCCATTTCTTCCATTGTTGTGTCAGCAGTCCTCCTGATTTAATACTTTGAATATTTTCCTATTCAAAGACATTGAATCTTTGCTTACTGTTTTCATTTTATACAGCAGAACATCACTGACTGCTTTGGAACATCAGAACAAGGTAACATTTTTATCTTCAGCTGGAAGTCATGGTATGCATGCATTTATGGTGCACCTTCCTCCAATCAGTTTCTCTCATGACACCCTTTCCCCTCTGCGTTCCCCTGCGGCGTTCACATATTCAGCTTCACCCCACACTTCCTGTACCTTTCCTATAGTCATTTCACTGCAATCCATCATCTTTCTCACCTCCCTAACGCTGACCTTAGTTTGATCTTAGTACAAACCATGCGCTAACACCAAAGCGATGACAGCTGCAGTACAAATCGATGACTTAGATCGCTGATGGCACAGTCACACGCTTTAAGGAAATACAGGCCTGTCTTCCTAGGCACACGTTTGGGCTATTGCACAATGTTTAACATAAAACTCTCTCTCTATAGCTGACTCCTGCTCAGTTTTCAGATCTTAGCCCATTAATGCTTATTTGCATATCAGTCATCCCCCAAGCAGGTACGGCATGCAATCCTTGTGCAATCCTTCCCAAAGCTATTTGGAAGCATGTAACAAACAGTTATACAACATCATTATGAACGTACTATTTGAGTCCTTCTGCAGTATAAGCACAAAGACTAATTCTGGCAAAGGGATGGTCAGATTCTTTAGGTGACCTCTCAAACAGAGAGAAACAGGCCCGTACAGGGCAATTTGGGTCAGGAGTTTTAGAAGTGCCTTTAATCACCATCCAGAGAACCCTCTTCTTTCTGCACTGGCTATAAATGGATCTGAGTTATCTGGCCTCTCTATGCAGAAGATACAGCAGAGCCTACTGCCAGAGCTTTGTATAGAAGAGCAGTGTGTTGGCACTGAACCACTCTCAAGGTGACACAGACAGCCCTTCATGTCTGTAGAGCATTCACAGACTGTATTGCCAAGGGGAAAACAGCAAAGTCCTACTAAAGACAGAACATTAGTCCTTAATGAATCATTTTCCAGCATGAAAATCCTTTCTTTTATTTCAGGCTGCAAGGGATTCAAACCAAAGCCAAATAGCTCACTCTTCCCATTTTGTTTATTAGCAGTGCATGTTCAGGACATAACTGTTTTTTCTTCTGTGAACAGTTGACAATTACATAGTAGTTATACAACAAAGAGACTTTGCCCTTTTAAATGCCAGCCTTCCTAAGGAACGCTTTAGAAAGAGAAACATCTTCTAAAAATGAGTACTTACCAACAAAAACTGAAAACTTTGCTTTGACGTAAGAACGAGTTGTGATATAAGCATTACTTGGAACAGCATGTAACTCTACATGCTTTATCTCTGAGTACTGCAGCCTTAAAGACACTGAAATTCCAGACTGGCCTCTAAGACAAATTTAGATAAACTTTGGAAAATACAAAGAGAAAAGAATAAAGGAAACTCGTTCATGACAAATGTGAGGGGACATCTAAGAAAACCTATGGAAGACATCAGCAATATCTGGATGACTTGCAGTCAAAGCCACCACAAGGCTAGCATTTATAAGCAACAGAAATAAAAAGGGGTTAAGTATGTTTCTGTTATATGGAAAAAATAATACTTCTTTTGCACTTCCTGCCTTCTCTTTTGTAAGTGCAATGATCATCCAAAATAATCTGTTCCAGTGCTGAGAACAGACTTAGCTGGTATTTGCTGGTTTCTGCATTCCAAATACTAAAAGCAGTAAACCAAACCTAAGTTTGGCTCTTTCCAGCATCTTTCACGACTGAAGAATGAAAATGTTTGTTAAAAAGAAAGACACAGTAAAGGAGATAGCGAGGGGGGTGAGTACCTGTGATCGCCCTTCGGATCTCTCGTGCTGCTTCCTCCCGCATCTCAATTGAGGCTTGTTCACTGTACCAGGCTGCATGTGGGGTACAGATCAGGTTTGGTGCATCCTTCAAGGGGCCCTGACTAAAGCTAAATGAAGATTTAAAACAAGNTACAACAGAAAAGAACTGTGTTTATACTCCTTGTTGGTTTTGTTTTTAATTCCATCAGTTAATTTAATACACTGTTCATGGTATAAATAAGTAACAATCACCTCTTGTAGAGTCAAAGGGTAGAACTTAAGTAAAACAGCACTAGTAGCACCATCAGCTTCTGTTCAATGCACTTACTGCTAACTACAGCCACTGCCATTCCAGTACTTGTGCAGAAATGCATAAAGACCCAGACCAGTTCAGGGTGCCATCCTATTTGTCCAGCTGTCACAGTTTTATTTTTATTGCATTAGCCAACAACGCTTTCTCTCTCAAGAGTCACTGTCTGACGCTTTGTCATTAAAAAAATAACAATTATATGCACGTTTATTATTGACACAGCTTTGTCAATCAGCATGCTCAACTTTTTGATAATTCAGTTATTATTTCTGTTATTTCAAACTATTTTTTCTTTCCTGTTCAGCATAGAAACTACACAGAAAGAAGAAATTTACTCGACAAATTAATTTTCAGGGAAAATGATGAATCTATGTGAAGTGCTATCATAAAGAGTAAGAAAACTGGAAACAGTGGGAACTTGCTCCTCCCACCTATTTTCAGTTTCAATAATCTTGCAGTCAAGTGCAACAACAGCAGAACAAATATTTTGAGACAAAAGTGTGCTTTCAGAGTTAGTAATAACTCATCAAATTACAGATTTAATCGGTAGTTTAAAGAACACCAGAATATCTGGCAAAACTCTTGAATTAAGAGTTGCATGCTGCAATCAGATAGGCATGCAGCACTGAAGCCAAAGGGAACTGTGGCTGTAATCCTGCAACTGAATCTCTGCAGATGGCACTACCATGCAGTAAATGGGGCTTCTTGTAGGTGCAAAGGCCTGCTTGTGCAGATCTGAGATCTGAATTGAGAAGAATATATCTAGCTGAAAGTCCCTTGAGCTGTTAGGCTCTAGCTTTGCACAGTACTACTGCATTAGAAGTAAATGAATGCCCGGTATGCATAAATAAAATTAAATACCTGTGATGTGGCACTGTGTCTCAGTAAATATAAAAAATCTACCTAGAAGGACACTGTTGCTGTATTTTTAAAGCTTCTATTCCCCTCTTGCAGGCTGATACAAGAGAGATTGTCCTCTCTCCAGTCTTCACAGCCTGCCCCCTATGTGGATGGCTCCTGTTAAAATTAACATTTCTCCCTGCCCAGATTGTGCAAGAGAAAAAGGCTTGTCACATGCAAGCACCAGGCTACTGCAGTGTTCTCACAATTCAGAAGTCAGACTCAAGACTGCAGGCTATACCTATGAGGCTTGTTTCTGATCAGCAGTGCTGACATGTCAACACCAATGCTACTCTGGGGAGTGGTACATTTCTGCCTAAAACGCTGGACACGCTCAGTGGCATTCAGAAAAGTAAGGCTGGTGCTACCAGCTCGGCTAATGGCAGCCGAGTTATGCTCTCCTGACAAAGAGAAAGCCTAAAAGAAAAGCAAACCTGAACTCTACCTGAACTCTGACCGCCTTCCTTATCTTTACTTTTTTGCAACTTGGTACATTTGTGGCTTTCCTGCAGAAGGAAGCTAGACAGCAAGTACGTCTTTTCCTCCAGAAAGGTGTCAAAGTACCTGTTTCGGACACCAAATATCAGCTCTTTGCCTTCTGAAGGTCTCCAGAATTTCATCAATGATGAAGGAATGCTCCTCTCAAAGCCATGGACACAAAGCCATGCCCAGCACTAGAACCTGAGTTTCTGGTATTTCTACTGAATAAACACATTGGATTTTTTTCTTTATTTAAAAAAAGGCATTAAGTCTTGGATGACATTTTTTTTCACTTCTGACCATATACACAAGCTCCATCTACTTTTGCATTAGTCCAGTGCTGTACAGATTCATGTTGCTTTACTAAGGAGAATTTAGCTACCAAATGAAGGGAAAACTCATTTACTTGTTGCTGTTGATCGTATCATGCACTACGACTTAAAAACAAGAAAGTGAACGAAATGAAAAGAAAAGAAAAGGAAAAGCACCTGAATGGTTCTGACTCATGTACATCTAAGGCTGCCCCTCGTATCCTTCCTTCCTTCAGGGCCTGTGCAAGTGCTTTTTCGTCTACTAACCCACCTCGAGCTGTGTTGACCAGGAAAGCCCCTTGTCTCATCTAGGGAAAGTTAAAAACAAGAATGATGAAATAAAAATAAATGAAATAAAATCGTTGTGGCATTATTTTTTTTACTCAAAAGAAGCATCCATTACAACAATGGCTATTCAGCTGATTTACCCTGTAACAGTTGTCTTCCCTCTCCACTGGAAAGTACCACAAAATGCGATGCTTCTAACATAAAATGCTATTTCACAGCATTTAATAACCTTTTGTTTAAGTGGTGTCTTTTTACAGAAGCGTTGTTTCATCTGTTGTGCAGTAACATGATCAAAAGATACAACTGTGCATATAGAACGGACAGATCATTTTATGCCTTTTTATTTCACTGTGAAATTGCATGAGACAGAAACTACAGCACATTCTTAAACAAATTCATATTTTGTAGTCTTAAATTTTCAAACAAATAAAAGCCTGCATTAATTTTTCTGGAAAAAAACAACAACAACAACAACAATGCTTTTGGATTTTCAAACACTTTTCCCTTTAGTTGCCAAAACACAGTAGACCTATGTTTTATTTATTGTTGTTCCTTCAGTTTCCTCCTCCCCATAAGACTTCTCAAATAAAGGTCTAAAGAATTCTTGTATTATTCAATTAAAAGGCATGAAAATGAATTTGGTTGAGAATGCTGCGTGCCCAGGAGAGAAGCTGTGCTGTGCATTGTGCAGATTAGCATTGTAGATGACACTGTGTGAGGAGAACTACAAGAAGTTATACCATAATATATCCACAACATGAAAACAAAGTGGAATTTTAAATAAGAGAGATGGTACGGAAAAAAAAAAAAAATCCCTACGTTCTGCTTCCAGCCACCCTAATACTTCATCTTTTACCAGTCATCTCTGACAGCTTCTGATCTCAGAAGCATTTCAATGCATGAAGGTCAGCATATGAAGAGCAGGAACCATAGTGAAGATGAATGATAAAAATCCCACTTTGGACTGACTCCACATCGCACCGTAAGTAGAAGAAAACCCCAACATTCTGACATCACATCAACTACTTAAAGCCTACACAACAAACTAAAGCTTATGTAAATGGATCATTTCTCTGAAATTGATTCAAAATGCCAAATTCGTGAACAACAACAAGGAGGCTTGGATGAAAGTCAGATACAACAATTTTTTTTACATGAGATCATTGGATATGTTCAACAATTAACACGCATATGCTTGCAGTAGAGTTGTAAGAAAGAGAACATATTTTACTGGCCAACTTACTAGCTTTAATCTGTCCCTGCCTCTTCCCATTTGCAGAGACTTGGGCTTACACGAGCACACTTCTTGGTCTGTACAGCAAAACTGAAGTCCATTTAGAGTGGAATTAAGGGACAGTTCTTCTCGTTTGACACAATTAATTGGGTATTTGAGCAGTGAGGAAATGGTGGCATGACCTTATGTTGATCTAGCAATAACAAAGCATTCCTGGTGGGAACCATCACTGCATCTCCACCATGCAAGAGAACTAGGTTAACCCTAGCACAGGAGGGCTCACTTACTCAGAATCACAGACATGGCATACAGGCTCATGGGAGCTTATACAGACTTCCTGTTTCTGTGCTCTTGCTAATGCAAGAGACAATTTGAGGTTTAAGTATAGCTTAGTGCATTTATATGCCTTTTAAAGAACTCAAAAACTTCCAGTGAACCCTGCTAAAATCTTTTGTCCGTCCATAATAACCTTGCTTGCCTTTTCATCTTTGGGATTATTTACAGAACTCTAAAGCTAGTACTAAGACAAGCCTAAACCAAGCCGAATACAGACACATACATGCATTCTACTGGGAATGAATTCTGTGACTCACAATTAACTACAAGGGTGGATGCAGCTGGAGATGACCCTTCACAATGAGTGGAAGTTTGAAAGAATGTCACAGACAGAACTGCTGGCAGCTGTTAGCATTCACCTACATTAAACCTGCATAGCTGCTTTAAAAATGTATCGTGTTCAACTACAGCATCATCTTCTCGAACCTGCAGAGCTGAATGTGACCTCAGTTTCTCTTCAGAGCACCTGATTACTGTGGGTTCAGAAACACAAGCCTGACATGCTTCTTTGAGCTACTCTGGGACTACAAGGCCAAGCATGATGGCTAGGCAGAACGCTGACTAATTGAAGGGAAAAGTCACTGTAAGAGGAGACTGATACCAAATTTTACAGAACCTTAAAATGTCTTTGAATTTCAGATTCTAAATAAAATTCAGAGTTGGACTTTAGGGAAATGAGATTCATCATACTTCTCTGCACTTGTTTAAAAACTGGTTATTACATGAACACACAATATTGGGCAAAATTGGTATGCAATGCACTCTAAAAATGTTAGGGCAACTCTAGCATCTGGCAGACTAAAAATGCTATTCTGCTCCGTTCACTAGAAATTCAGAATATTTGGTCTACATAAGCTAAGCTATGGAGAATGATCAGAGGTATTAAGATTTTTCTGGTTTTCAGATGTGGGTAACATTCACATCAGCTGTTACAAAACTGAGTCTTCATCCAAACTTTTATCCAAAAACTAGCTTCTAACACTTTAACCTTTGTTCCTAAATCAACGCTATCTAGATAAATGCCTACAATGTCCTTGCCAGCACAGACTTTATTACATGCATTTCATTTCAGATGGTATCACTCACTTTTAACCCGTTTTGTTTGCTTCTCTGACTAATGCCCCAAGCACTCTCCAGAGCTTATCCTATTTACCCACTTCTGCTTACAGACTGCTGTGATTGACTGGCCACAGCCTCACAGCCCACTGTACGAGTGAGCACTGCTGAGCCGCTACATGGCCCCACTGAATTCAGAGCAGTTCTGTTTGGGTTCAGATATCTGGACATCTCTGTTGTATCTGAGCACAGAGCAAAGGAGCGTGGCCAGGACAGGGTGTCAAAGCTCAGTTCTCTTAGTGATCTGCATTTTAAGCTTCTTAATTTTTAACTGTTTTAAACGATCCCCAATTTTACACTGGGATGGGTCTGCGAAATCCCTGAACTCTCAAATCAAGATGTACGTTATCTCATCGGATGTACATGTTCAGTAATTACCTTGGTTCTCCTATAGTTCATGAGCAGGAGGTGCAAAGCACTTCTCAGAAATCAATAAATGATTTTACTGTGAAAGAGTGCTACTGTAATTGTAACCAAAACATGGACATCCTACCTGTATAATGAACATAAGAATACAAAACCAATTACAGCATCATTAGAATTTCTTCCTGTACACTGCCTCCATTCTACATTTATTTCCTACTGTCACGTACAGTAAGCTCTGAATTAGAACCTGGACATTTAATAAAAAAACTTGATATTGAATTAATCAACAACGGAGCAGTAACGACACCCCTAGATTTTGAAATTATTTTAATATTATCTAAAACTTAAGGGAGAGGCTCATACTCATTCAAACAGGCATGATTTTCCCAAAGAATGCAATGTTGGAAATGCGATCCACCCGGGAAGCGTCCTGCAAGCCTCAGCGCTGAGCACTGGGGGGCGGCATTTAGTTACGATCCCAACCCGAGGGACAAGAGGGAAAGGCAGAACTGCTACCTGCAAGTACAGGTGCGGGAGGCAGCTACCAGAAGATGCAGAAAAAGTGCATAAACACGATGTAATTAAATCTGAGCAACACGCAGAAGAGCACATTATTCCCACAAGTGTAATGTCACTGAGGAAAACAGACAAGAAAAGCAACAATACATAAGGCGCCAACTATTTTCCTAATCAGTTACTAACGTTTTTAATCTCAAATTAGCAAAAGGGAAAAACTGCTTTCAAATGAGAATCTACACCTTTACACAACGAAGCCACATCCAGCGCATACCAGCGGCTGCTGCGCAGAGGGCACGCACGGAGATGATTACCTGCTTTATGGTGAAGTCGTTAATTAGATGATGATTGTGTTCATTCAAGTTGCAGTGCAGGGTAACACAGTCACTGTGGAACAGCAGGTCCTGCAAAGTGCTCACCCGCTGCAGTCCCAGAGCTCGCTCCATGCCATCTGAGAGGTACGGGTCATAAAAAATCACACTGAAGCCAAAGGCTTTGGCACGTAGTGCTACTGCTTGCCCAACACGCCCTGCAACAAGACACACGTGTGATGAGAACAGATGTGAAGCAGCTGGTGCAAGGTACCCTCCTCCTCCTTCCCACTGCAAGCAATTGTATCAGATAATACCGTTTTGTACAGCAACGGGAAGAAGACAGAGTCACCCATCCCACTTGCAATCCTCATTTAGATGACTAACGTTACATATCTGGGCTGTTTCACACAGCCGTGCTCGACACAAAGCAGGTCTGCACCTTTTGCAACCAGAAACATGGAATGTCAGAAGATGCCACGTAATCTGCAATCATCTGTGTAATACAAGGGCTTGCCTGCTGGGCCTGTTTATGGTTAAACACCACTGCTTGTGAACACGCCCTGCCAAGGACTTATTCTTACCCATGCTTACCAGCTGGCTTTAATAAAGAGCTATAAAATTAATCCTCGAAAATGGATGTAATAAAAGATAATTTGATTAATCTGAAGCTTAACCATTCTCATTGTATGGAATCTAGTTTCTGTACTAACATTTTCTTTCATTTTGAGTAACAACCTGTCAGCATTAAAATGCCTGTAAGAATCCTGTCATTTGAAGCTTTCAAAATTTTTCCATCCATTTACCTAAATCATAAATAAATACAGTCCAACATACGGCACCTTGTTAGGAAGAGCACCGTACCCAGTCAGTACTCACACTGCTCTCAACTTTTTCCTGTTTATCCTTCCTTACTGTCGTATTATTTCAGAGAGCTGTTTGAAATTGCTTTTTGGGCATGACTCCATGCCACATGTCTCAGGAGGTGGGCATTTCCCTGTGAACCACCACCAGATCAAACACAGAGAAAAGGAGTGAGTACATCCAGTGAGTAAGGGTATTTTGGAGAATGAGAACCAAAGCACTCTTCAGGTTAGCAGACTACACACTAGATATTCGCATTAGGGTAGCATGAATGTTAGATAAAGACATTTCAAGAGTATCATTCACTAGACACTCCATAATAATCACGTCTCATTTAAAAGAGAAAGTCAACAAGTTTTCTTCTTTTGTAACATCTGAGCGTGCTCAAAAAAAAGAATTAACAGCATTAACACAGGGAAATCCCACAACTTTCCAATTGTGCTTGAAGAGATTTCCCCCTGCTTTTCAATTTCTTTTTTTCAATAAACTTCAGAAGACACAGGAAGAAAGGTTTTTTGTTGATCATTTAACCTCAGCACAGTTCTTCTGCAGAGCTTAGTGACAGATGTGCTTGGAATATTAAACAGCCTGTCAATCCGATGGGGGCTGTCTGCTTTCCTTTGGGAAACAAACTTAAAACGCTCTTCAAAATCTTTTATTTCAGTACTTGCATGCATGGCGTTTGTTTGCTTTTCAAGCTGTTTCTTATAAATATGAATTAGACTATTTTCAGCACAAACACTATTATTTTCAAATTTGGGCATGTTCACAGCTCAGGAAATCAGTCACACAACTGTAAACAATTTTTTCAAAGCTAGCATATCACTTTTACCCTAACTCCACTCACTTCCACGTGCGACATTCTGTCATCTGTTCTTTTTTACACTCTTCACAGCATTAATACCTGAGGGGATTCATGGCAGAGGAATCTTTTGCAACAGCTTCTCCACTTAAAGCTACACTTCCACTCACCACAGCCAGTCCAATACACTAAAACCTTCTTAAACATGCAGTTTCCTTTTGAAACACTCAGAAACCACGTGTGTACTTTTGGCCAGTGTTGTCTTACTGCAATTTTTTTTAATGGGATAGAACTCCTCCGTAACTGACAATTCATATTTAGTCATAATCCTTACAAAAATATATAGGTGGACACTTGTAATTTGCCAATTCCTTTTAAAATTACAGTCAACTCCAAACCTCTGGCAGTTTTCTTCCTCTCCTGGAACTCTTCTATTATATATTGTATATTATACATTCTGGGCACACAGGGTGGCTAAAAGCCTTCTGCAGCACATCAAGAACAACAGTGCAGAAAGCTGCCCACCTTCGGGGCAACTCTACCTTAAAAGTAAATACAACTGCTCTGAATATTGGTGAGACTTGGGTGCTTCAAAGGAAAGGTAAATTCTGAAGTTCAAAACATGAAAAGAACTTCTTGGTCTGTGATACAGGAAGAACGCAAAAAATGCACTCTGCATACAGTTGCAAAAAAGCAAAGAGCAACAAAAGCCTGTTCTAGAAATTACGAGATTTATACAAAGCTCTAACAAAGCCCAGGCATCATTTCAGCCCAACTACAAGTGCAGAGACGCACCACAAACGCCTGGGTCTCCTGCCCTGACTCATCTCCTTCCCTGCAGTGTCCCAGTTTGTAGGGTCTCTCATCCTGACCTTGCCAATGACCTGATTTGAGCATGACAATATCGGAGCTGCACTTGCCATTGACCCCGCCCAGCCCCTGGGCAGAGAATGTGCATCCACGCTGGTACCACAAAGATGTTTTTAATGCCTTGGATATAGTGCGAATGTTAAAAACCTGCTTGTAGACTTCCATGGAAATAAAAAGTGCTCCCACTTAGCAGCTCTTTGCAACAGCAATGGAGAATGAGGGTAATTTTTTCTCCCTCCTGGAGAACTCTGCTTCTGGAGTATGCCATTTTCTTGTGCTTTCTGATGAGCACCTCAGGCGAGCTCGCAGGACTGCTATGGGGGCAACACCTCCCATGTAGCAATTCCACCCAGCCCTTAAGCCTCGCTGCCGGACATGCTGAGCAGTGCTTTGGCCAACACACAGTCAGGCTTGTGAAACTGGTGAGAGAATACAGCAGGTGAGGAAAGACAAACTGAGTGATGACACAGACTACGATGCACTGACAAATGTGTCTGGACGAATTTCACCTTTCCTGCGTGAGGAAATGCATTGGCTATTAGTCACCAGCATTTATAACTGGGAAGGAAGAGGAAGGGGGTGTGCAGCCTTCACTGCTGCAAAATGATCATTACAGCAGAACCAGCTCCAGCTACCTACTCATCCAAGTATGCTGCTGCTCATAAATACTCTTAAAAAAAAAAAGAATCCTAACTGCCTAGATAAAAAGTGAAAATGCAACTTTTTTTTTTTTTTTTTCCTATGGAGGGCTTACCCTCCAAGCTTGTAAAGCTTGTGATGCACCACTTGAAATATAGGACATCGGGTAGTAATAAAGACTAGAAGTGCCAGACAGCTGTTTAATGATGTGATATTATTATTTACATAAGGCTCAAAGAATCATACACTTCAGAAAGACAGAAAGGAACACAGGGAACTCTGAGGATAACCAAACAGCGAAACAATGACGGATGGTACCCAACAAGCACGTGAAGGAGGCACTATGCTGTTGAGTCTTTGCTTATCTTCAATAAAAGCAGAGGATGAGAGACTAGGTTAACTCTAAAGGAGGAGCACTGAGTAATAGGATTAAGCAGGATAGACCAAGTGTCAAAGCAGGAATATGCATGAGAGGAGGCAAAGAAAAGAGAGTGGCTGATGGAAAGAAAAATGCAAGTGAGTCATGAAACTTGGCTAGACCAGTGGATAAGGAAGTGAGTAGCTGGAGCTTTGGAGTGAATGACATAGTCATTCCCTAGCACAGCGACAGGCAAGAGGTATGGTTGGGAAAAAAAAAAAAAAAAAAGCCCAAGAACAGATGTGAACGTCTGGACTTAGCTGCTGCAGCAGAAAAAAAGAAATAATTTAAGTAACCCATTGCTGAAGAGACCACAAGTTTAAGACAAGAACTGAGAACCAGAGCTGCCGTGCAGTAAGCGATGATCTCAGAAACATGTTAACAAGCAACATGCAACGATGCACAGCTTTAGAGGAAAGAAACAGGACTTAGGAACAGAAGATGAGAATTGTTTTGTATGTGCGGCATTCACTTCATGGCCTCTTAGTGTTCCAGGAGTTCTGATGCTGTCACATCCTAGTAAGTAAATAATAAACCGAGGTGAAACTACAGAGGTGGGAAGAGGCCACCAGAAGAGAAACAACCTAAGGGGTGCACTCTGTACACAGCTGTAAATGCACATTTAGACTAAAACTAGAGACAGGTACCCTACTGCAGTGATCTGGAATATGAAAGAAAGTACGTCACTCAGTGTCTGAAGTGCTCAAATGCTAAATCTTGTCTAGCTTTATTTCCACAGCTTCTAAGACTGTGTGTTTTTATTCCTCATAAATACACAGCTTTGTAAGAGTTTGTTAGAACAGGAGGTCAGAATCACAGCGCTCTGCCTCTTCTCATACACGCACAAAACCAAGGCATGGATGCTTTCAAAACTAACTATAAACATTTTCCTTGTGAATATTGCATTGCGGGAAAAGACATAGGAACAATTAAAGGCTACAGAAAATTACTGGTTAATAACTGCAACAGATGTGCACCTTTAAAATCAGATTTTACTAGCCTTTTAATATACCACATGCACAAAAGGCTTTTTTTTTTTTTTTTTTTTTTTTAAGAAAAAAGCACAACTCAAACAAACCCTAACACTTCATGTAGTATTACAGACACACTGGCAATCTGATTATCCAATTGTTTCTCTTTACTTTCCAGTCATTTGCAACTAAAACAGCACACTGAAAATTCATTTTCACTAATAACTGAAGACTTTTTGCTTATCTCAGCCTGGAATTAAAGTGCAATACAATAAACACAACGCCAGCAGGACAGATGTCTCCAGCAAATAAGCACATAGCATGTGAACGCAGACTTAAGTTTCAAAAACTTGATGTGCGTTTCCATTTTTAAAACACTGCAGGTGGTTTGTCTTTTATTTATGTACAGATGCTGTGACTGTGAATAAAATAACCATTTTGTGTTTAAATGGGGTGCATTAATACACAGATATATCTGACTTCTTAGAAGTTGCATTTTAAAGGCAGTTCTTTAACTGTGAAGATGCTTTTCCTGCCTTGCATACTCATTCCAGTGAGTACTATGTAATGCCAAGCTATTTTCAGATTCCAGAAAGTGAGGGTTCATGGCTTGTGATATTTCACAGCAATGTGTAACTGGAACAGTCATTTCAATACGATGTCCTGTTGTCAAAATCATACTAATTCATTCCTGTGGATGAATACCATGGCAATTACATCCAGAGTCTATCAGATCTTTGATAAGACAAGCACATGACTGAGTAATTTTTATATAGAAACTGACTTGCTTGTTTTTCTTCTCTGCTTCTATAACAGACAGTAATTAATTCCTCTCAAGCAAGCTTGTCCATCTGTTAGATGCTGAAACACGTTTAGGGGCATTCAGAGAGGTAAGTAGGTGGTTTTATTAGGTCTGGAAGCATTTCAAACTTTCTTGCATGTATTTTTCCTCTCATTTGAGCTGAAATACAAATTGAGATGCAGCTTGACCAAATGCAAGAAATAACTGCTCTGCAGCCTGTTACTGAAGCAAAGACTTTTCAGACATATTAAACACAGCAAATCAAATAAAAGCACAGACCCAGGTATGAGAGTGAATGACAAACACAACAGATACATGTGACACTATACAGGATCCTTGTCCTGGAAAAAGGAAGCAGTGGCGTCTCTTCCCCTTACAACCAGGCAATACCATAGCAGAAAGATGTCCAGAAGCTGAAAGAACTCAGAGGATACCGACTGCAAAAATGGGTTGTCTGAGGGAAACAGTGATGTCTATGGGGAAAACATTTGAGATATATAAACATCAGGAATGAAGTGGTGTTATACAGAATGCTTGGCATGGCAAGGAGTGAACTGGAGTGTTCTGTTTTTACAGCCCAGATCTTTTTAATTGTTTTAAAGCAGCTGGAGGTGAGGAGCATTACGCCACTATGCCAGCCAACATACCTAATCCAATAATGCCCAAGGTCTCCCCTCTGATCCTGGCAGCTCCAGAAGCCACTTCCCGAATCTGCTCAACGCTTTGTACTCTCGTGCCTTCCCGCAAGGCCTGGTGAAGCCAGGTGGTTCGTCTGTACAGGTTCAGAATGTGGCACATGGTCGAATCCGCTGTTTCTTCTACGGAGGCAGCTGGCACATTACACACTGCAATCCCTGCAAAGAATGGACAGACAGGATAGCAGGTTGCCAAACGTTCCCTACCTCTTCCCATTTAACTGCCATTCAGGAGCGCAATGTTTAAATTCACAGCTATTTCAATACCTGTTTTGCACTAAAACCAAGTTCCTGACTGCAACGACAGACACAATATTCGACAAACTAGTTAAAAAGTATGAGCAAACTGTTTTTTCTTATTTTTTTCTTTTGCCATTTACCGTTTCTCCATACTAAGGCAAACAGCAAACAGACAACTCAAACCACAAAAGTAAAGCATACAGATGTCAGGCAGCTTAGTAACCACGTCGATATGCGTTTTATGTGCACGCTGCACCTCGTGCTTTGAATCACAGGAAGAAATACATGTTTTTCTCTCACCACAAAGTCAGTGAGGTTACAGATTACTGTTTGCATTTCCTTGTGTGAGTACGCCCTTCATTACTGAGCAGATACCCTCTCAAAAGTTATCTATGTGTTATAACAAGATTAATCTAAAATGAAAGCAACTCTCATAAGCCTTCATTAGACAACTATTATTTCCAATATATATGTGGGCAGTAACAACACAGGGAGGAACAAACTGTTTCGTTGCACATGGGTTTGTAGAATTGCTACAAATAGAATCCAAGTCCCTTCCCAGTCCCTCAAATTAAAGAGGGAACCCATTTAAATCTCAACACAGAAATACAAGATCTGCTTCTGCGTGGTATGTAAAGGTAATGCCAAAGTTCAGCTATTAGGAAAATGCATTTTAAAGGTAATAGTTGAAAAAGCCTTAAGAAGCTAAGAGACCAGTACAGATTTTCACAGACTGTTACGGAAGGAGGATCGATTCAAGACTCAAGATCCCCCATTTCTACTTCAAAAAACAGGTCAGGCAGCAAGCAAATGTAATTGCATGCAAGTAATCTCATTCTGTATTTTTGTATGAGCATTTACCTTTCAGTACTCAATGTACAACAGTGAAGCAAAATGTTTACTTGAAAAAGTTTGTGTCCTTTTTGACCTGTCTTCCTTCTTTCCATTACATGTTCACTCTCTAATCACCAGCTCCCAATAATGCTCCTCTCTCAATTCTGCAGACTGTTATCACAAACACTACAATTTCACAGTGGAGAAAAAAGTTTGTATATAAAAACCACCCTAACACTGTTTTCACTGTCTAGTTGTTTGGGTTTTGCATAAATATTCAGTGAACCCTCAGCTAACACCACTATATCTTGTGAAGCAAGGACGAAAATCCAGCACTCTCTTCAATAAGAGTAATGACAATTATCTGACAAAAAAATAAGCTTACACCATATTTATCTACATTTTACATTAAAACAGCTTCATCCTGCTGCCCAGTACTTTCTACAGTCAACATAAGGGAGCTGCAGAACTATTTGTCTTTGTTGTAGTGTCTGCTGAGTGCTGAGTCACTGCTCTATGGACTTGCACAGAGATAAAACAGCATCATTATTAATCTTGGCATCCTGCTAACGTCAATGGCAGTATGAAACTCACCATATTTTAGAAATGATAAAACAACATGAATGGGGGAAAAAAAGAAGACTGAAAAATAAAATCCCTCTAAGTGCAACACATTAAACAACCATGTTCATTTATACAAAAGCTCTTTTTCATGAAGCAAAAATGCAGGCTTTAGAGGGCAAAACAAATTTAATAAGCGTGTCTCCTAATGGCTGGCATCAACACGAAAATGGTTTAAAATGACCTCAAGAATTCATATCACACATGTGGGAAGAGAAGCAGAGAACTGAACTTGCCTTACACCTTCTTCCCTAATAGGTTTCTTTAGCGGAGGAAGAGTGAGACAATTTCTGTCCTAGCTTGCAGGAATTTCTTTTTCCCTATTTTCCCCATCTTTATAAACAGCTGATTTCTAAAAGGCAGAGGCATGGTGAACCACATAAAGCAGCCAGACAGAGACACGATCTGAAGAGAAGAGACATTTCATGCAGGAAAAGACAACACACTCTTATCTCATAACCACTGCTTCTGTGTTCCTGCCCTTTTCCCCTTCTCCCCCTGCTTTCGGTGATCTCGCGACTAAGCTCAATGTTGAAAAACTCAGGAGACAACTAGTGTTACCCTTGACTCCCATTTCACTTGCACATAGTTACACTTACAACTTGTACATATTTTCTAGTCAACAGTTAATAAACTGAAGAAAAAGTAGACCAGATCTTAAAGATTTTATCTGAGAAACATCTGTTTGCATCCATTTCAAGAAGAGTAAAAGCGCTAACATGAAAACTACTTAATGGGAGAAACTGGTAACAACCTCACCAGCAAGCTCCCTGAAAACTGCTCTACAAGTTACCATTAAATTTCAGGAAAATGTCATATCCTAAAGTCCAACTCTGTACTGTATTTCAAGACTGAATCAAAGCTTTTTACAAAGAGCAATTAACTCTCATGTTACTTCCCTGAGATGCATATTTAACGAATGGGAAGAGATTTGCCCCAGCAGCAGTGAGGTAGTGTCTAATTCCAACCATTTCATCCTAGCTACTAGAAGAGACTTCACATTGCAAGTCTTCCAGCACTTACTGGCTTTCGAAAGAGTGGACAACTGTGTTTTGTAAATGCTGGAATGCACAAATGGGATAGATCCAAACTGTGTAACTCAGTCTAATCACAACATAAGAACTGAATTATCAGGCATGTGGCTGTTCAGCATCTCATCTGAAAGAGAATTTCCCATGGCTGCTACACTGTGGCCTGAAGAGTGATGGGGATGCATTTAGATGATAAGCTTTGGTCACCATCCAGCACGGAGACTGCCCAAAGAGCCAACAAACCAGCACAGACATTCCTCTCACCAGGGATTCTCTGCACAAATCAGACTCGTGACGGGTCTGGGGCCTTCGATCTGTACCTAGGTTTTGGCTTTGGGTCCAGCATTTTACCACAGGGCAATATAAATGCATGTATGGATTCTGGGGCTCAGCTTATGCACCTAACTTTGGCCCCACTTACGGTAAGCAGGAGCACAGCTGTGTATGCCTTTGGACCTGATCTGTGCATTAGAGAAACTTGGAACAAAGTTCTTAGCCTCTTCCTGCTGCGCAAACTGCACAGACACCACACACAGGTGATTATTTTACTTTCATTTACTGATTAGCAGACCCTTGTTACAGCTCCTCACTACATCAGTGGGGCTATTACTAGGACTAAGAACTGTCACACGGAAGTAAACATTTCTGAGATCTTACCAGAATGAAAAGGGAAACATATCTCACCTAATATGTTTGAATAATAAATACAAGTAAGAAATTCTTAACCATGAGGGTGGTGAGGCCCTGGCACTGGCTGCCCAGAGCAGCTGTGGGTGCCCCATCCCTGGAGGTGCCCAAGGCCAGGCTGGATGGGCCCTGGGCAGCCTGATCCAGTGGGTGGCAGCCAGCCCACGGCAGGGAGCTGGCTTTAAGGGCCCTTCCCACTCAAGACCCTTCTATGGTATTTGATAATTTCAGCCTACTTGGAAAAGAAACAAAGAATATGCAGACATTTATTTCCTGTTACAGTTTTACCTGTAGATCGCAGGTAACAGATGGATTATCCTAAAGCAAGCAAAGTACAAATCTACTACTTTTTTACAGTGAAACACTACGCACCGTATCTTCACAGTTCCAGTATCTAAATTTATTCTGAAGCTGCAACAGACTCCTCTATAAAATCGATATTTCTATTTTATGGAGTGCTTTAGTACTAAATCTCATGCATCATAAATAAGTCCCAGACAGTTGATAACGATCTCATTTTTTATTCAAACAGTAGTAGTTTTCCATACTGATGGAATTATATTTTGTGACTGGATTACAGTAGACAGTAGTTAAAATACACAATTGGGGTAAAAAAGAAAAAAGTAAGAGAGGAAAAATTATGGCCTTATACCTCGGATTTATCTTGAACAAGCAGATTGTCATCCTGTCACAAAGCCATTAATATTATCACTTAATTAACAAATGCTAATATCTCCATAATGGTTTTTAAACACTTTAATGAAAAAATTATACAGCTTACATGCTATGTTAGTATAAATTATATAGCAAACATTAATGCAAAGACTCAGATGCTATCAAACTTCCGGAGGCAAGCAGAAGATGTAAAACAATGTCTTTAACACAGTCATACCTAAATCTCCAGCAGATTTGATGTCAATATTATCAAAACCACTGCCAATTCGGACAATTATTCGAAGTGCTTTAAATTTCTCCAGGTCTTCTCGTGTTAAAGTGATAGTGTGATACATCAGTGCACCCACTGCTTCATTTAGTACCTGCGAGTAAAACAGAAGAAAAAAACACTTATTTTTCCTTTCACAGGATCTCAGCCTAATCAGATACTCAAATTATCAAGTACCAAAGACTGTAAAAGCATTAAATCCAGGTCCTTTTAAAAATTATTTGCCCAAGTATCTTTCAGACTCATCAGCCTTTTTGTGTTTTTTTTTTTTTTTCCCCAGTCTGATTTAACTGTTCTAGCATAATGAGACTAGCTCTAGGAAGAGCTAAGCGACCTGTATTCTTATGTCCTTACTAAGAGAGCAGGCTCTCCTCATTTCTCAGCAGATTTTTTCCAGTATTGGACCCTAATACAAGCACTACTGGACTGCATCCCTACAAGCACCCTGAAAACACAACATGTGAGCAAGCACTCAATTCAAACAATCAGCATTTGTATGTTTAGACAGCTGACATTCAGTTTTGAATGAAGTAACAGAGCAATCTCTTCACCACACACAGAGTGGTACAGGCATGCACTGCACCATTAAACCACTTGACACCTAAACAGAAAACATTCAGTAACCATGACAAAACCCTTGGACGACAGAGGCTGAAATCTGTCAATTTATACACAAAGTGTATAAAGTCACTAAGTTTACTGATTCTGCAACTAAGCTCTTGCTAATGGAAAACTAAAGTCATATAAATAAACGGGTAATTGAGATTATCCAGAAAAACAAACACCTCTAAGAGCTAAGAAATCGTACCAAGACAAAAATATAGCAAAAAATACAATGTGAGGGAAAGAAAGAAAGAAAAAAGACAAAACTGACAGGATCATAAAGGTTTTAATATCTTTCAAATGATGTGAAAATACATCCAACTGCCTCAAGGAAGGTTAAAAGGAAGGGGTGTGAAGAAGGGGAAGACGTGAGGTCCAGGAATTCTCATACTCTGCTACCAAATGAGCCCTGACATCACACGCCACAAAGCTGACCCAAGTAAATTGTTCAGAGAGCAGAAGTATCTTCCTCTGCATGCAAACTGAACTGTTTTACATCTTCAACATACTTTGTTGCCACCTTCACTGTGGACCCTACTATCCCAATTCCCCTACAAGACACAAAACATACTCAAATCATCAAAGCCAGCTGCAACGACTTCAAGTGGCTCCTATCATACAAATCACATAGAAGTTCTGTGTAAACTCTAAATTTCTTATTCAATAGACTTTTGGGTGTGGTACACGTACAGAGCAACTTCTGCTCACAGAGTACGGCAAGATCAGCACCAATAATCAGCATCATTAAAAAAAAAAAAAAACACTACTGCCCAAAATATGGTCTCTCACACAAGGCATTACAACTCCCTGCTGGAACACAAGATACATAGCAGTAATTTTGGAAAACTAAAATACATAAAAAATATTTTAAAAGAAAATGTAAACAAAACCCATGAAAATGAATGAAAACTGCTTCTTACTGAAGACCTCACAAAATAATCTACATTTCAACAGGCGTTCCAAGACTGGTAACGTCAGCTCTCAGTAAGATAATGACCAGAATCCTTTGAACAGAATTGGGATTTACTTGTACAACTACAAAGTACAAGAAAATTTGAAATTACACAGCCTTGAAGTATGTGGCTACAACATAATTCAAAGAACAGCTGTAGGCTCTGATGCTGTAAACAATTATATGCACACAACACTCCTTGATTTTAACGGTACAAACAAGTCCTTTGGAGATTGCATCTAGCACTCACCAATCAGCAAGACTGCACTCATCAGAACGCATTTACTTGAGCTGTTATAGAGGGTTAAAAAAGCAGTTCATTGGTTTTGCTTCCACAGTGACATTACTACCACCGGTTTGGATTTCCTACAGCACCAAACCAACGTGTCAGGTGCAGCCTGGACAGGAAATAATCCTTCTCATAATCCAACTAAATGCCCACCGGTGGTGGTGGTGCTTTTTGTTTTGTTTTAGTAATCACTACAATAAAATTGTTCCAAAATCCCACTGTTCAACCACCACAGAGTTTTCTTCTCATTTCCAGCCCCAACTTATTCACAGCCCAGCTCGTATCCACCTGTTCTGGTGCCAGCCCTGGCCATTTGCTCAAACCATACTTTGTCTCCCTGGTGTCTATAACCCACACATATTTGTAGACGATGATCACATCCCCTCTTACATTTGTTTGGCTGCACTTCACAGGCCTCGTCCTTCTCATCCCTTCCAGGATGGTCCCTCCCTACCTCCCCGAGGTCCTGAAGCTCTCCATGATGTCCAGGCTCTCTCCACTCAGCCCCACCCTCCATTTTGCACCCTATCACACACACCGCTGCCCCACCTTCTAGGGCTGCTGCAGGTGGCTATGGCCAGGCAAAATGTCCTTTGCTCACACATCACCTGCAGCACCTTCCGCGAACCCACCCAAGTCTGATGGGACAGGCAGACCCTTCTTTACCCGTTCTCCAAGCCTAGAAAGGGCCAACAGGGTGTTTGTGTGCACAAAGAGCTGCCACTGCCTCAAAAACCAGAGTAGGCAGGGGCTAAAAGACAGCTGAACTGGCTCAGGCATTTGTGTTTTTAAAAATAAAAAAAATAGACCAGTGTTTCATTTGGGAATTTCACTTCATAATCACACGTATTTTATTAACTCAGCCAGTCAAGACTGTCATTTGGACTCTAAGAGCACTGGTCTGGACTCTGTTTTTGGGCCCGCTCACTGCCGTTCACCGTTTTGGCACTAGGAGGAGACCAAAAAGTATTTGGTAGTTTGGGAATATGTTCAATGAAAGGAAAAATATTTTTCCACTATGGCTTAATGCTGACACTCGCCATCTCCACACTCATTTAGCCAACATATGGGATATGAGACCAACAGATACAAAAGACAAATGATTTTTTTTTTTTTTAAACTGTTTGAGCTTCTTCGAAGATTATGGATCAGTTAGCAAAGAAATGCACTACCAAGATGTCATCTTCTGCTATTATACAATTCCTCACATTAATTTGATAATTAAATTATGCTACTGCTTTCTGTAACCTGTCGTTAGTTGGAATCGTATCAAAAAGTCAAAAAAAAAAAAACAGAAAATCTAAAGTTAGAAACATTCAGCATCGATGAATGCTAATAATGCCACTAACAGATTTAACAGTACAATTTCTGTACTTTGATATTATTCACTGAAATTGTTTGTATTCTCAGCCACTACACACTAAGTGTATATAAGAAGTCTAAAAAGCTTCTCAGAGTGAAAATAAAACTTGAACTAAATCTGAGTAACACATGAACTGAAATCCAACAGAAATGTAGGCAGCTCCAGCAAACCTTTAGGAAGCATAACTACATAGGAGCAATTTACTGATCACTTACAAAAGTGCACCCAGTGGTGGATGCATGAGAGATAATGGGATTACACACATTTTTTCATCATTTCCCATAATGAATTTGATTGATATAACATTAATCAAATTCTAGTACAATTTTATTACCAAAAAAAATCACCCCCGACAATCTGCACGATAGACATAATTAAGATGCAAGCTAGAAACTTCAGATACATGGCAGCCAAGATCTCCTGCACAGAAAGGAAACAGGCAAAGTTTGATACAAAACAAGCAGAGGTAGCTGCGTACCTCTAGCAGCCACTCCTGCTTTCATCTGATTACAGTTGGGCTTTTCGGGAAGAAAGGATCTGAGATAAAAGTTGAAACACAGGACATGAGTTGGCTTCCTTCTGCTACCAAACAATTACACAGCCCATCTGCATCACTTTTATGCCCTCAGTTACTGACTTGCTTCCAGGTGAAGCTACAGCCAATTTGTTGAAAGCCTTTCTCATACCCTCTTCAGTGAGCTGACACCGTTTCCAATCAGAGCTGTTCAGACAGGTCTTTCTGCTGTTCTTCAACCTCAAAATGACTACTCTGCTTTCACAACATGCCAGGTCTCCAAGGCTCTTAGAGAACTGATGACACTGTAGCAGGAGACATTTCTATTCCAAAGAATTTAACAGATCGTGAGTTATGGATGATGAAGGTTGAAATCCTTTTTAAACATTTTTCTATCAGTTTTTTCACCTTATTTCACCATCAGGCCATTTTAGCCATCACGTGAAATACCATGTGTTCACTATGAAAACATATATGCTGCTTTATTTTAGGAAGAGCTCAGTACCTTGAGTATCTTACAAAAAAAAAAAAAAAAAAAAGGCATAGATATACCATAGCTTGTTAAGAACAGAACAGTAAGGCATTTTATTCTTTGGTCATCTAAACATCCACTAGTTTTTGCTATGAAAGACAGATCTCAAAGGCTTGCAGATCAATCCAGAGCACAAAAACAAACATAGTACCTAAAGTGCCAAACTACTTCAATGCAGAGACAGAACACATTTATAAACTAAATACAGAATGACAGCACAGCATTATTTTTTAAAAAGACCTATCAGAAATCATCCCCAGAAGTGATATATTCCATCAGGCTCCAGAAACAACAGGATATTGTACACTTCTTGGACTTGGAGTCTGTGGTGTCATCTCCAATTGAACATTCCAGTGTCACCAGAACACTTCAGGTATTTTGCACGTTTGGGCAGACAATGTATTTTACTTAAGTTGAGTAGGCCTTGCATTCTTTGACTTGCTGAAGAACAGCAGTGTGTGAAATTTGTAATCAATACTCTAGCACAGGGGAAGGCTGCAGCAGGCTTGTAGCTGCTTGTAAAGACTCACCAGAACAGTGTGAAGGATCCACGTAAAACTAACACACTTGAAACTAAAAATAAAACCCAGCATGCTCAAATGGTATTCGGCAGGTCTCCGAAACTCTGTTAGTTTGTGCTGCTCCTTCCTGGTTCCAGTTTCTGAGACTATCAGCTTGATGTCTGATTCCTGTCAGCAGTGCCACTGTCAGTAACATACCCCCAGGTCACAGAACGCCCTTTTCAGGATGCTACCTAGTGGCCCTCTGCTTCTACTAACCTTTGTGGTATTAGGTCAGACATTAAACATTAACACTTAGGTTCATACTTTTCATAAATACAGGTGAGTATAAACATTTTATATAAGCAGAAATTACTTGCAGGCTCCTGAAAACACTAAGAAATATATATATATACACACTACATATATGTAGTATATATTACAGATACACGTATACACAATATATAGTGTATTTCTAGGTTTTACAATAGCTTTTTAAAAATATATACATATATACATGACTGTACATAGAAAAACAGCATAATCTGTAGGAAACTTCCTTTTAAAAAACTGCATGGAAGGCAGTCTTTCAAATGCATATTTTGCTGACAATTACACGCAGCAGTTCTATGACTGAAGTCAATCTCACAATACAGACTCTGCAAACACTTTTTACTAAGCAAAAGGCTTTAAATTAAGGATCTGTTTTTAACAGTGCTGGTATGCATTAACTTGTACACTCCATTAATACTGCGGAACTGTGTTCCACTTCAGTCCAAATCTCCCAGACACTGTGACGGATCAAACATCTTTGCTGCAGGATCACTATGTCATGGCAGTCGCCGATGACGAGGCATTGACCCACACAACTGCCTCAAAAAACCCTGTTAACAACCACCAGCAATTTTCAAGCCCCAGCGATCCTTAGCAAAGGCTCGGTACTGCAAAATGAGGTAAACCGCCTGAGATCGCAGAGCCTGGTCAGCCTGTGGGATTGATACAGGCCCACAGGATCGATACAGGCTGCCAGCTGGGCACAGCAGCACTCCCACCTGCTGCCTGAAGGTGCTTGTTGGGCAGGTGCTGGCAGCTTGCACCTGTAGTATTACCACAGGCACTTCTGGCAGTCGTCGGCACGAAGGTCACTGAATACCAACACCAATTCTGTATGCCATCTTTACTGTGACTGCTAAAGGCAGCATGTTGTTGTATCAGGTGTAACAGAAGTTTTTAGGGTTTCAGTTTCTTACTTTTTCTTCAGTCTTCCATAAGGAAACTGATCCAAGGCTCATTCCATCAGTCTCACTAAGTTTTCAATGTTTTAGATCATCTTCTAAGTGGCAACTTATTCCCAAGTATACATCACAGATTCATTTTAATCAGTATATATTGAATAATTTAATTTGGTGGACAACTATGCTGTTGGAACTGTATCATCAGTACAAACTGCAGTGGCTGGTACAAATGCAAAATTACAGCTTCACTGCTAAATGAAGAATGTGAAGCTGGAAAAATGATCCTACTCGACCATTAATAAAATAGGAACAAATCAAAGACTCATCTGAGCAGCAGCAGCATTCTTGGTTTGTCTCAGTTTCAAAACATTTGCTGCATTATGAAAGCTCTTCATCTCTTTGAAACAGCCTCAGATAATAACAGTAATGACTGGAAACGCTCCTACAGTTAAATCCTAGGCAGATGAGTGACTGAAAAATTCCTAGTCCTACAGCACAGGAAGTTCAGCTTTTTATTTGTGTTTTTATTTGCAGTAAAAATATGGAAATGTAGCATCCCTGTGAAGGTAATTTTGTGCTTTCAATAGGAGTCAAGGGATTTGATACATTTTAATTTAAGCACTTGTAAGGCTGGAGTGCAGGTTTACCACCCAGACTATATTTGTACTTCGAACTGAGAGCACTCAACGTCCTCAGTGGTCTGAGGAACTGGGCATCTGACTGAAGCAGTAAACCCAGCCAATAACAGCCCCTTATTTTCCCTTCTGACGTGAGAAAAGATGTAGGAAACCACATATCTGCCAAAAAAAAAAAAAAAAGGAAAATGAAAACACATGCAGATTCATGTCATCTTTTGACTTCTTTCCAGCATATACATTTTGCTTTAAAGACCACTCCCCATCAGCTGCGCTTCCTGCCTATATTATTTGAGTTTTCAGGGATCACTGTTTGGCTTAGGCTCCTGTTTCCAGATCTTGCATATTATTTTTATGTTCAGCCCTTCGTAGTCTCCTGACATCATATATATTAGTAGAAGTCAGGAAGCCTGAAGAGTAAAGAATTTGAACTCCGAAAATCTTAAGCAACACAAAAACCTCAAGGGTGTGCTCAAGTCCGCGATGCCTTCAAAAGTACAGAAGTAGAAAGAAAGCAAGGCTGCAGAAATCAGAAGCATAACCAGGGTAAGCTGCCAGGGAAGAAGAGCTGTAAAGTGAATGGCACTTAAAGGCAGAGGGATTTGGGGAAAGAAAAAAAAAAAGGAGGGAGAGAACAGGGCAGAAGACCATGGAAAAAAACAAATCAACCTGGAATGAGGAAGGAAGCAAACTAATTATTTTTGATTTTTTTTTTTTTTTTTTGATGAACATCTTTATTTTTCATGGAATAAAATAAACCCATTTGGAGGGTCTTTGAGACAGTTCCTGAGAAGGCAGATTTACATATGATGAACTATAAAAATATGAAAAAAAATTAACATACTGAGTAAATTTATTGACATTAATATGGTCTGTATTAAAAAAAAATCCAAGCACCAAAATCTTAACGTGAATTTTTACCCCAAATGACTGTTAAGTCTCTGATAAGACGCAGAGAATCCAGCTCCCAGTTATCACCAGCTCCCCAGGACACAATCTGACAGACTTAACGCTCAACTTCACATAGCCATATACAGTTCTTACAATGAGAGAATCTAGAAGTTGAAGTTTAAGCGCATGCTGCACACTCTGAAATGCAAATATCCACAGCAGTCCTGCAAACAAACCACTTTTTCTACTGCAGTGGGGAGGGGCAAAAAACAGTAACGAGTACATGAGTAATTTCCAAAGAACTGTAAATAAATGTCCTCAACTGCAAAGTGACTGCAGTACTTTGGGTGACTCTCAGTAAATGCCAGGATTCACTTAACCACTGGCAGCTTTTTCAAAGGAATGAACCACATCCTCACTACCCAACTTCCTTCCAAAGCAGCGGCACCAGGAATGAACCTGCTCTGACCTGAGATGAAGCACAGCTCTAATACATGTTATTATTTATTTGTGACCTTAACCAAGTTACTTATTTTCCATACTTCAGTTTCCTCAGCCATAAAAAGAGAATGACAAATAAGCTCTCCGACATAAGGGAATCACTACAGAACTGGAATTCAGGCATTACCCAATCTGAACAAAACTTTCCTTAATTAGCACACCCAGTAAGGTGCAACAGCATTTGCTAAGGTCCTGCTTTTGACCCACACAAATGGCATTATCCCGCACTGCATGTGTTAAAAATCTCTCAGCTTTCTTGCTTGTCTGTTAAAAAAAAAAAAAAAACTAGATTGCAGTTTGCTGTTATCTGTCTCACAAGCTAGTAAATTCCTCTTTTTGCACTCTCTCTTTCCTTTGCTGTCTCACCATCTTAAAACAGAAATTTAAACTACTATCCTGCCCTGGAACTCTCTCATGGCCAGCACAAATCCCTCCTCTGGATTCCAAAATGTTTGCTCTTCAACTGCTGACTCCTCACTTCAGGACTCCACAACTTTGCAAGCCACTGCACACCAGATCTCACCTTCCTAGGCACCCTTTTGCAGCCTTGCAATCCTCTCCTTGTCATCCAGTTCTCAGCTCACATCTTTCTCCATCACCCCCACCTTCAGCCACTCATCTATGGGATCAAGCAGCATCAATAACATCTTTCAAATCCCACTCTACATTTCCCTATCTATGCTTCCTACAACTTCCAAAGACTCAAGCTCAAGTGAGCTGTACCTGTGCTCCTGATAGATTCAGTATCTTTTTAATGACAAGAAATAAATGGAAGAGAAGCCAAATGTCCCCTTCCACTTTCAGCAAGAGGCTCTTCTCAACACTAAATCTTGTCCTGATTTTCTGTCATCTCTTTCTTCACAAAGGGGCTTTGGCAAATGAACATCCGTTATCAAATACATTTTAATTAACAAGGCAATGCCATTTAGAACAGCCAGGAATATGCGTTATAAATCTACAAACATTTTAAATACTAGCTTAAACATGCAACTTCTAATTTTAAAACTTTTCCTAGGGGAAAAAAATAAACATTTATTAAAATATTATTTCCAAATAATGGTATTATACAAGCGGTACCAAAATACAGGTATTTCTCTATTCTAACTCTAAAAATGGGTCAAAGTAACCATTTTTTCACTACAGGTGAACAGTGGAAATGAAAAGTGAACACTTTGATACGGAAGTTAGGAGTGCTCAGCACCTAACATTGATCTATGATACATTACTTTAACAAGATGAAAATGAATGAATGGTTTGTGACTTCTGTTGCAGAAGTCTATCTCCTGGCAGAACACTGGAACTGCAAACTCCAGCACTTTAGGACTGCATCATCCTTTGGACTAGTGAAAATCTGTATTATGACAACACACTGGTTGCTAGAGAAAACATGTTTTACAGATAAATTACTGAGTTCACTAGCAATGAGTTGTTTTGCTATGGTGGGGAGCAAAGGAAGCAAGCTTTACTATACCCACTAAACACACACACTCTTGTGGTAATCAGCAACACCTTACCTGTGTTACCCATCACGTTTCAGTTATTTTAAGTTCTCATCCAAAGCTACAATTTCAGATACACATGCTGCCTTTCAGTCCAACATCTGAAAAATTCATTTGCTACACATCACTGATAAGAAAATGTTTAGTGTTTCTAAACATTCATGCCACTCAAGGATTCCCCAGGTGCATCAAAAATAAATGAAGTTGATTTCAGTAAGTAAAGCAGAGCACTGTACAGGTGGTGCAGCTGTCAGTGTCCACCTGAAGAGCAGACTGCTCTTAACCACTAGAACACTGAAACAGCAGGCAGATTACTTATTGTCCATGTGCTAGTCCTTGTAACTGGAATCCAGCTATTTCACCTACCACATTTCTGACGATGGTGTCAGACAGGAAAACAGTGAAATTAAAACAGCTTTTAAATACGATGAAAAATAAATGAGACTGAAATAAGGCATTGTATTACATTTATTGAGGTAAAATTAACAGAAAAGGCTTCAGTACTATACTTAAATTGTTATTCTTTTTTACCTTTACAAATGATTTTTTTTAAAAAAGAAAAAATAGCATCTCAAATTACTTATGAATACAGAGAAGTTTTCACTTGTTTTTATTCTCATTTTATTCTAGTTAGTTACTTCCAGGTTCTCTTCAGCTGCCACAATAGCAAATAGTCCTGGTTGCATACAGAGCAAAAATACTTCTCTCTTTCAATGGATGGTAAAAAGCAGGTTGAAATTCATATTAGGTTTCAGTAAAATCTTATTCTCTCAAAGCTGACAGTCACAATAGAAGTTCAGGTTGTGAGTTAATGCTATCCCACTGCCCACCCATAGTGAAGATGCTATTCCACACGACTGTATACATTAAAAAAGACATGAAATGAAAATTATAATTTTCTAGTTTAGAATTCAAGAATAACCTAACATAAGTTTTAACTATCCTATGAGAAACAGCCACTGAACTAAAAAAAAAAAAAAAAAAGGGTGGCTGAAATGCAAGTTATTTCCTTGTAGGAGCAATTTATTTTTTCTCCCCATTTTCCTGTTCACATTAGAATTATATCTAAAAAGTAGCTGAACAGAACAAGTTTGTGATAAAAAGCCAGTACCGCTACTGCAGAAAACAACTTAAAAAATCATTCTTGACTATTGTTCTGACAAAGAATATTCCTGTGTGAGGAGAGGGGTGGAGATTAGCCAGGAAATCTGCATCAAAGCACCACCAAGGAAGTACACACAGGGCTTTACATGAGAAGAGTCACTTCTTATTTCTGCCTGAAACACAAGAACCAGCTGTTCTAGTCTGATGTGTTGTAACAACATAAAAAATGATCTTATGTTATTGTAAAAAGAAAGAAGAAAGAAAAGAAGAAAAAACAACAGTAGCACTGAAATTTTTAAAAGTTTTAACTATGGTATTTTTTTTTTTCCCAGAATAAAAATATTTTCTTTTTAGGAAATTACAAGCTGTTTAGTTTGTTAGTGGGTTCTCACCAGGAAGATGATGACATGAAAGGGATTAGAGAAAACAAAATTTATTCACATAGCAACAGAAGGGAAATAATTGTATTAGTATTCTACGTAAGTGACTGGCTTTACAAGGAAGTCAAAGAAAATATTAGATCTTCCATCATGTACAGACACCATGCTCTAAGATGTTTGAACAATGCTATATAAGAAAATGAAAAGTAAATAAGCAATTAAAAAACAGTTAGTGAAAAGCTTCTGAAATAACAAGCCTAAGGGTTACTATAATTAGCACAGAACAAGCTGAACAGTATCTTAGAAGTATCTTAGAAGAGAAGCAAGAATATTGGTGCAGTTCAGCTCAGCTGACAGAATTCATTCCCATCTGAAGCACACCCAGCAGTACACATAGCCACACGCTCTGTTCCCAGAAGTGGTTATGGACACTTACCCAACAAGCCTGTAAGACAAGACTTGGATTTGAGCTTGTCTATTACAGATCTTTACTAGAGAGGAGGAAAATAAAAGCCTCTGGCACAGAACTGGCTGCCCTCCTCTACTACCATATTCATTGCACTTTACCTCCATAGAAGCTGCCATCATCCTTTACCAGGTGAAGGAATACTGGACATCTGAGGCTTACTCTGCTAACCAACAATACCTTCATCAAAACTAGTTCTATGTCTGCAGAAGGATGTGGAAAAGCTCTAGTGCTGACTGAAGAACAGCACAGATTTGGGGTAGAAGCTAGGCCTTCCTGCTGAAAAGTCTTCGAAGCGAACATGCAGGCATGGGGCCACACGGTGCCAGCTGGTACCCTTGGCTATCAACACAAAAAATGAGTAAACCTCTAAGAAAATGAGAAAACCTTTGACAACATTAAGAACCACTGCTTGTTTTCAATGTCCCCAAACCATCAAGAAGGGTACAAACTTCTGGGGTAACTGTATGTTATCCAGGATTAAAAAAAAAAAAATCTCATTTCTAAATTCTTTTCCTAAATAAATTTTTGGTTAGCATTTGATCTCCAGTGCCAACTTGCAGTGCACACACTTTCTGACCCAATTTGCACAATGCCTTGGCTTAGCAGAGAAGTTTGAAAGCTCTTCACACAGCCAATTCAATGCTGATACTTGGCTTTCCAGCTGAAAGCTTAGCATCAGTGTTTCCAAGGAGCATTTCAAAGTATCATGTAATAATGTCATTTTCCCAAATGCAACTCCCTCCACAAATCTAATTCGGTTGGTAAGCACAGGAACAACGTCCAGTCAAAGATGCACTGCCCAGAACCATACTTCAACAGATGTTTTTGACTTTGTTTAGCATTTCTAATAAACAAACAGTGAATCATTAAGGCAATCAGCTATTAACCAAACTGCAGCACCTAATGCATTGTCACAGCTAACACAACTCTGTATCTGTTCATAATCATTAAAATAGCTGCGCTTTCTAAAACACTGAAATTCTGCCTCTCTCTGACATTACCTTTTCATGAATTTCTTGTGTAGACTGAGCATCACAAAACGCCACTGTGGCTACATCCTTCAGAATCGGCATTTCTACTGTGCAGTCCCTGCCATCCAGCAACGCGACCAGCGGGCGCGGGTGCATGGGCCCATTCATGATCGGAGGTCGAATGCCTGCGAAGAACAGAGCAGATGAGTTATTCAAGCCGCTGAGACACAACAAAGATAGGTTATAGCATGCTGCTTATTCTGATGGCAATTTCAAGGACTGAAGCTAATAAAAACAGGAACAAATTTACAGTCAGCAAGCAAAGCTGACCTAAGAAAAAATGCAGCAGAGGTGCAGGAGGTTGAACAATGGAGGATGGCTGAAAGCACTATGGGAACAGGACAGCTTTATAAAGGACACCCTTACTGCACTATTAAGAAGCATCTGTGCAACCTTATCCAAGATTTCTGTTTTGATTGGATTCCACACCTCCGTGAGCTTCAGAGAGAGATCTTGCCCAGGCTTGTAGGAACGCAGCTAATGGAGCACCACACGCAACTCAGAAAGGAGCATTCAATTTACATATGACTGTAATTTGCTGGTACTAAAATTTAACTGAAAAAACCCTGCAACATGTATTCACTGAAGACCTATTGTCCAGGTATACATGCTTAGTGCTTATCTATGCAGGTCTGCTTAAATTCAGAGGGTTTTTTACACCAATACTGTATGATAAACTAACACATCATGCTTAATCCACCACTGAAAGCTCTCTGACAAAACACCCATCCCTAAATCAGCACCACACTTGGAACACTGAAATGACAAATACATATAAAACATCTGTGGGAAGCAGAAAATCAGTTCAAAGTGCAGGTTTCATTTACATCGTCTTTGTGGAGTCTTAAAATGAAGAGTAATCCTTATAAACAAGATATTCAGAGAGCATCTTTTCACTGTACAGATGACTCCAAAGTCATATATATACCATACATATACCAAAGTGCTCAAAGGAATAATATTAAACCATTACACTTGCACAGAAGTAGTTAAGCGCGGGTGGAGAAAAGGGACTTCCTGAAGAGATAAGGAAAAATGAAAACAAGAATGCAGTACATGATTTTTTCCTCTTTCCAAACAGGTAGTTTTAAACACTGCAGAGTGAAGCAGGCTAGATATTTCTTGTGTGCAAACGTCAATGATGCTGCAGTGGGAAATGCTTGCTGCTTGATAATGTGAATTAGCCCAACGTGAATGCAGAAGACTGAGGTTCCCCAGCCGCCTCCTGCTAGGAACGTCTGCATCTGAAGCCTGCATCAAAAGGCAAGCCCTGAAAGACTGTCATCTGCACTGGAAATGGCTCGAAAATCAGTAGAGTCCCAGTTCTGCACACAAGATACCTGGTGAAGGAGAACAGCTGTTGTGGAAAGGGATTTTCACAAGTGAGCAGAAGTGACAAACCTCACTACAATCTGGCATTTAAGTTTTTTACCTATTCAAGCGGTTTTTGTACTTGAGGACGACTCCATAAGGGTCACTGGAATTTTTCCTACGTGCATGCACTCTCAGCTTCCTACCTGGAAAACTTCTAGAACTGCCGCTGACTAATTGAAATGCAACTGCTAACACCTGCAATTGCTTATTCAGCAGCAAACAGCAAAGTATCCTTCTGACTCACGGCAGGAGGACAACAGATCCTCCCTGATCCTTCTGCGTTCAAGGTACGCTTGGTTCTCCTCCAGTCTAGTCCCACCGGCTGCCAACAGGAGAGCAACCGCAGCATTCTCCCCATAGCAGAAAGGCATTCAGATGTGAAGAGTATTCAAAGTTTTCCAAGGGTACAAACACTCCAGAGAAGTGTTCTCTGTTGGAAATCCATCGATTCCTAACCCCTACTCTCATGCGCATCCTTAGAAATACTTCTGGTGCACAGAAAACATTCACCAATTATTTCAGTAAATAGCATTTAATATCCTACCACCAAAATTAAGCAGAAAATTTTTAATATAAGTTAGCATTCTGCTAACTTGCTGTTTGCTGTTACGTGAACCATAAATGGCCACACACTCATTTTCAATAAACAAACCACACAGTAATAATGTGGTACAGGACACAAACACAACACGAATGCACAATACAAATGCTACATGGTTATCCAGAGAGTAATTACTATCCTTTAATGGGCACTTAATTATAAAACCCCCATCTTAAATTTACTTTGAAACACCCTAAAATAAAGCATGTTATAGACTTGTTCACATTTCTTTGCAAATAGCATATGTAACAGCATTAATAAAATGCAATTATGTTTTGAAGCATAAATGTAAAAATGACATTGCAAGCCCTGCTCACACTGAACATAGTAACTGTGCTTGTTTTACAAGTGAAATGTTAATGGTCATCATCTTGACCAGGAACAAAGCCAGGATTTCAATGACAACACACTAAATAAATAAATAAAAATATGCACAACTTTGATGCTAAAGCTGTTGGAGATGAAGGAGGAAAAACATGGCATAGTGATTTTCCTCAGAGACAGCAAAAGCATCTCTGTCAAGAGAAAGCCCACACAGTACAGACAGACAACACGAGACTAGAAGCTGTCCCTTTCGAGTCACTCTTCTGACTAGAGCTATCTCAGAAAAACAAAACGCAGTATCACAAACCACAGCTCTTCAAAACAAGCCCTCCAAAACACACAAAGGTGCGGCCTGTTTCTCCCTCACGCCATTAAAACTGCCCATCTTAACCAAGGTAAGCTTGCCTCATGTCGGTGCTGAAAGGCCCCAAGCACAGGAGCTAAAGCCAGGGCAACAACGAGGAGGGTAACCCTCCCCTGGAGCGACCCAGGCTTCTTAACAGAGTCCCCAGAACCCAGCTACACTCCGTGACTTTGACCATGAAAACCCCACAAACCTTTGCCTGCCAAAATCCTCTCTCAGCTCCAGCACGGACTTCCTGTTGCACAACCCTTCTGCCTAAACACCGTATCGCTAAATCGCAGACAGTAACCCAACCCTTCAGTAAGCTTACAGTAACTTCATCGCAGTGGCAGCCGCTATTTAAAGTTTACATTCGCAGAGACATGGTTTCACTATGAATCAGAACCGTTCGAACAAAAACCTACTTCTTCCACCACTTAGTTACGTTCTGCTTGCTTCTTATCTAGAAATGTCACGCCGCACCACGTGTTTGGTTTGCAGCAGACCCTTGCAGTGGCAGGATAAAGCAATGTGTATTTAAGAGCAGTATTTTCCACGCCTGCATTAACAGCAAATCATGCAGCTCAGTGCCAGCGAGGAACATAACCGTGAACTGGTCAAAAGCGACATCCAGCACCACAAACATGAAACTCAGTTAAAAAATGATTTCACCGTGTTGGCTTGTTTATGTATATGGTATAGCATTTTATGTAACACAGATAACAAAAGGTGCACCACCCACCCCCACACACCCTAGAACCTTTGTTAAGGGAAAACAACCTCAGTTTATCCTAACTCGAGACTTTCAGGAACTCCTACCAACCTGACATTGCTTAATCTGAGCTTGGTCTCCAGGGTCATGAATTCGATTTCTCAATGCTTTACAATCTTCAGTATTCTGAGGCAAAATAGCAGCCTGTCATTCCATCCTCATTTCCATGTCTTTAACTTTTCTTGCAGCCTCCTGTAATCTTGAACCAAAGCTTTTAAACTTCTTATCCACTGCAACCTCTGTAGCCTGGATCGTGTTCAAATTTTTACTAAAAAATTAAACACAAACAATACATTAAAACAACGTTAAGGGTCCGACTTGTGCTCACAGAAGCCAGGGAACTTAATGTTAAGGCTTCTCACTGCATCTGCACCCTTCCCCCTTTGGCTGCTGCTTTTCCACATGCCTGCCCTGCTGCCACCAGCCACCAGCACACCAGGGACCTGCTGAGAGCACGGGGCAGCGGCAGCACAGCAGGTGCACCATAACCGGACGGACCTGGACCCCTCAGCACTATTTGTGCTTTGCCCAAGTGAGCAGGAACGCGAGGAGCACCCCAGTGACTGCTGATGGGGCCTTAGCCCTCAACTTGCTGGCTGGCTGGGTGCAAGTCAGGCCCTTAAGGTTATCTAAATGTATTTCAGGACAGCAAAGGTTGCCTCTGACAGCTCAATCCAGCTAGCAGTGGGTCTGGTATTTGTCCCAGTATGGAAATGATCTGATTGTGAAGGTCTTGCCCCAGCAGCAGCTACCGTGCTGGTGACTGCTGGAATTTCTCTGAAATATTTTTTCTAAAATACTACCAGGTGTAAGGCGCACACAGCGCAGTCCCCGTGTGGTGCACAGCTGCTACATGTGCACAGCAGAAAGTGCCTTTCTGGAGCTGCAATGGGGACTAGCTGCTTGACAAAAAGGTATCAAAACCTTATTCTGATGCAGCTTTTATGGAAAAAATCTTGGGGGAAAAAAAAAAAAAAAAAACGTGTCAAAGAGCAGCCCTCAGCTACAAACCTGACCAGAGGTCAGCCCAGGGTAGGCAGACCAGAGGGTTAATGAAATTATCACTCAGCTCTGTAACCAAAACCAGAGAGAAGAAAGGCTCTTGAATCACTGCCTCCATACCTCTGGCTGCTTGGGGACTTCAAATTCATCAGCCCAGCCTTGGCATTAGATGCTTTTTTTTTTTTTTTGGTTAAAAAACCGAAAAAAAAAAAAAAAAGAAAAAACAAAGCCCTGCCCAAGTGTGCTAATTCCCTTGCCTTCCCAAAGCCCACCTGTCCCTGAAAACAAGACAGCTCTGTGCTCACCCTGACATATTCCAGGCTCTTTCAGCTTGTTTTAAGCCTTTCCCCAAACAACCATTTATGTCACAAACCAACTGAACAATCACCCTGCACAACACAGCTCTCAAAAGTAGGCTGTCACCATTTGCTGACATCAGAGAACACATCAAATCCGACAGGGTAAGCTATTCAGAGCAAAGAATATTAGCAATGTCATTTTCACATTTTACCTCTGCTTATGAATATAACATCATTAGGATCAGAAACGTCTCTCAATAAGGCACACATAGAAGTAAAGGACATTGTCAGATTGGCAGGCCCAAAATTCGACCTACCTTTCATTTTCTTAAATCTGTTTGCAAAGTCCATGTAATTCTTTAAATGTGTTTTTCTTTTTTCAAAACAAATGCTTCAATTCTTTTTTCTGAAAAATACATCAATGCCAAAAAGCACAACACTTATCAGTAACCCTATAATGACAAACCAATATGCACATGAAATGAGGACAGCAGCCCTGGGAAGGAGAGTTTTCATTTTCACGTTTCTGGGGATTCTTACAAGTGCAAAGATTAAATAAGCAGGAAAACTCTCTTGACAATGTCCTTTCAAAAGATTTTTTTTCCTACCAAACTTCCCCTATGCACAGTAAAAACACCGGAGTGATTTAAGTCGTTAACAAAATGCAAACTCATGAAAAATCCAATCTACAAAACCAAGACCCTACAATGACAGGTTGGACATTCAACTAATTTACAGTCGTGCACATGTAACATGAGACTAATCCCCTGGGGCGTTTACCTTCACTTTGTATTCTTGCCTAGGCTTTAGATTTAGTCAGAGCTGTCACTTATTTACCAGAAGCCTTCAAAAATATTACGTTTTTTAAAAATAAACATTAATATTAATTTGAGTAAAGAACAGGTTGTCAGAACAAAAAACATCTCACTCAGAACACGGACACAGAAGCTGTTACAAATCAGATTTGCCAATATGCACTATTAAAATCCCTCGAAACGCCACACTTTAAAAACATCCCATGCTCCCTGACACCTCGCGCATTTCTACGTTTCAGCCGCCGTTCCAATAGGCTTGTGGCTGTGTGTGCCATGACCCCAGGCAGCACTTAGATTCATGGCAGAACAAAACTAAAAAGCAGTGAAGTAGAAATCAACTTTAAAGTACAATGCAGGTACGTGGATCAGTAAAATGGATGCAAGAGAGGAGTGCTTACCACCACGTAAATATGCTGAATATGCAACACAAACCTCCCGATCCTGCCAAAATCGGATCCAACATCTTCTGTTACTGCCTTCAGCAGAGGCAGGTTGTCATCTCCCATGATTTGGAATGTGGGATTAAGAAGTTGGGTGGTTGTGGTGGTGGGGAGCTAAATAAAGAACAGCACCAACAAGCAGCATATATACAACAGCAGCAGCTAGCCTTGGAAGCCTGAATTACTTGGTAGCTAATTTTTTTGTTCTTTTTTCATTTAATGTTTCTAGCTATGCTTCTTACAATTGCAGGAACCTGCTGTAAACCCTGTTGAAATTAATAGGAACAATTCCAAACTGGTTTTCAAGGGAATACAATCTCAACCTCATAGCATACACATGAGATAAACTAAACACTAGCTTCACTAAAAGCATATGTGCAGTCTCCACAGCGCCTAGAGGTAAACGCTAAGCACACTGAAAGAGCGCGGCTGATTAATATTATGGCACACTGTGCTTTTTTATTTACCTAAACTCAGTAAAAACAAGTCATCTTCCTTCTTTTCAATTTGCAAGAGACCAAGAAAAACAGCAGCGGTTTCCTGTGCCGCGCTGACCCAGCGCCGCACAGCGCTCACACCCACTGACATCCTCCGCTAACTGCGAGGGGGGAACGCACCCACCCAGCCGCTCTCCAGGACACTCGCAGCTCTCCCCTGACACTAAAAACACAAGCACCACCATCTCTGGAACCATAGAACCACCTCTGGAACTACCACTCTGACTGACAGACTTCCACGCGGCAGACTCGGAATATACCACATCACCGTGTCACCGCTTGCGAGAAATCAGCACGGGTCTTCCAGAAGACTGCTGCAGCCCACGGCCCAGCACTCAGCACAGGGTATGCTGATGCACTAGCCTGTTTGATTTTCCCTTTTAATACCACCTGAACAAAGCAAGGCAGTGATTTCAATTTAGAAAGTGTCACATTTCCCTGACGGTACTGGAACCTGAGAGTCATGATTCCTAGTTACTCCTCCACACTGACATAGAAAGGAAATGTGCCATTCTCAGGTATTTGATAACTGCAAGGGTAAGGATTTCTGCTGTGGCTTTTTATTAGTGTTCCCTAACCAGTCTTTTTGCAACATTAAGTAATTCTGCTCTTACTTGTCTGACATCTGGCAGTATGTACACAAAATCCTAAATGCCTGTCAGGGTACAGCACACAGACGTCCCACATGACGCACTCTGAAAGCCAACGATCACAAATAAAATTCTGTTCAGAAGAAATAAAATCATCTGGCAACATTTTTGTCAGTTACACCTGTACTTCCAACAGCCAGGTGAAAACTGCAAGCATTGCACGCGTGTCACAAAATTATTCGATGTATTCAGAGCATGCTATAAGGATACATGCAATTTTCACTAATGCTTCTCGAAATAAGAATGAAAAACATCACATGAACATGCAGTAATGCTACTGTAAAGTCCTTAACTGTCTATCAAGGTTTAAACAGCAAATCAAATGACAATATTCAGCAACTACTGCACCAGGTACTAAAACCAGAAAGCCCAAGTGTCAGTAATAAAACATGCACCAAAAACAACACCGCAGGAGCTCTGTTTTCAAGTAACAGATGCATGAAAGCAAATCCCAGAGAAAGGCAAAACATTTTAAAGGTCTGCTTCAAGTATTTTTAGCTTCATTAAGTAATAAGGAAAGGAAGAAAGGGGGGGGAATAACACTGATGGTGGAACTGCCCTAATGGAGCACATCCATTAATCCCAGCTTCAGAGAAATCCTGGCAAAGGCTGTGGGGTTTGCTCCCTCAAACACCGGTTACACGGTCACTGGGAAATGCCCATGCTGGGTTTGAGGCCACAAGCTGCTGCAGAACCAGCAGAAAACCCCTGCAAAATACAATGGAAGAAACGAAGAACGTGAGGATTGACACTTTAGCGTTGACTTCTGCCCGTAACTAATTAAAGACATCCATCTCCTGCACTGACAAGAACCCCTCTGAAATACAGAGCTGGAGGCACGAACCCAGCCTGCACACCCGGGTGCACTGCTGCTGCCATCTCCTCCCGGGACAGCCACCAAGGAGGAGTCTGGCAGCAGCAAGCAGGGGAAGCCATCCGCCCTAACACACACCCAAACTTCAGTTTGTAATACAATGGAACTTACATTTCAGCCCATAAACTTTATGGATCAGTGGGTGTGACTAAGGAACAAAAAAAAAAAAAAAAAAAAAAAACNAGCAAACTCCTGCTGACAGGAACTGGAAAAACAATCTGCTTCAACAATTGCAACAGGAGCAGCACCACCAACTCCCCGAGCCATTCCAGTAACAACACAGGTCCTGCCAAGCCTCACTGAAACACCTTCCACAGAGGGACACGATGGGATGCAGAGCACAAGTCTGGAACGGGCAGGCAGGACATAAACATTTAACATAAAGAAGAAACCGAGCAGCGGTTTAAAATATGTATATATATATAGGTATCAGAATCCACATTTTGCCCATGAACTGCAGAAAAACCGAACAGCCACATAACATTAATTGGAAACGTAATACACTCAAGGATCTGCTCTTGATTTGCCCGTAAAATATTACGTTGTTGAAGAAGGGAGGAATAAAGAGGATAATTATTTCTCTCCTCCTAAAATGTTTCTGTTACAGTAAGCTGTATTATTGCAGTAGGCTTGGATTTTTTTTTGTTTGTTTTAAACCACCACCTGAGCCGTAAGCACACGGAGGGAAGAAAAATAATATTACCTCCTAACAGTATAAATCCAACCCTTTCCAGAGCATTGGCTTCACATTATGTTTTAAAGGCACCCAGTAACCCATCACAAAACACAGTTCCTGAATCCAGTCTGTCACAACGGTGACCCCGTGCTTCTCTTGTATTTCAGATGTTGCACAGGATGCTGTTCAGAGAAAGAAACCCAACAACCCAAGCAAAGCCAACATCAAAGGCTTCCTTTATTCTGATCCCAGACACCGAAGGCTATTTCTCTAACAGCACACCTGTACTTTGACCAAGAACGTTAAACTATTACCCAGGGCACTCCTTATTTTCCTTATCAAAAAGGATGAAGATAAGCAAGTGTGGGGCCTTGGATAATCAAATCAGTTTCACAAGGTTTAATTTTTTTTGTGGTCAGTACAACACACTCAAATGATACTAAAAATAACAGCACTAAAGTTGCTGCATATTGAACACAGAGCTCTCCAATTTCTTTGTAACTTTTTTTTTTTTTTTTTAAAAAGGAATGTATGAAGAGGGAATTGCTTATATAAAGAAAGGGGTTCACAAAGAGTCAGTATTTTATTTAAAACAGCTAGTACTACAGCCAGAAAAATCCAGTGCGTACCTCTGCCAGTTTTGTTTCTTGTGGATTTCAGCTTTGCAGTTTTTCTACTTGTAGCTTCTTTAACTGGAGTATGAAGAGCATCTTCAGCATTTTCTGTTGAACAGAACAGCGCGTGNACACACACACGTATGTATATCTAAGACTAATGTCATTAAGAAGGGAGAATTCAACGCAGTGCTGCAGTTCCTGGTCAGTGAGGATAACTTTCCTCAGCTACACTCCACTATGTTTTTCTGAAAACCAAAGCAACTCTGACAGACACTGAAGCAGTGCAAAGGGCTCCAATTCTTCTCCCTTTTGGGTTCCTCCCGCAGCCGCTGACCTCTGCCGCTCCCTGTCAGTATTCAGAAAATGGCTGATGATGGTTACAAGCTAGGGATCAGCTCTGTCATAAAAATGGGAAAGTCAGGAACTCTGGGGCACAACAGAGCCTTGCACGTCCCATCCAGGGCACTCTGGACCCTGACCCACGCTAACTGAACCGAGCTTGAATAAATACGATTTTCTAGAAAGATGTTCACGTTGAAGGTAAGCAAACAGGATGTATGAAAATGACAAGCGCACTGAGAGCAGGCCAGTAACAACAGTCAGAGTGCCAAATAAAACAGGCAGTTTAAGGCAAAAGCTGGGCTTATGTTACCATGTAACATTTAATCATAATATAATAAAAGCATATGATGTAAGAGAGCTTTCTACTGAGCTTTTCTTCAAGCGGATTTCTGAGTTTCAATTACAAAGGCTCTCGTCCCAACATCACAGTTAAAGCTGTACTGAAAAACAGTTAAAGTTGGGACTTATTCCCATGATTTGATGACAGGAGCAAAGTATTTCTTCCCACACATACCACATACTCAAGGGCTTAGAGGAGGTTTTTGTATGCTTTGAGTTATTTCCACTGAACTGGTGAACAGTCAGAAGCGTTTAAAAATGACCCCTATTTGCATTTTTTCACCAGGCTTTATAACATTTCTTTTAGGCTCTGTAGCTTAACCATTTTAAACTTGAAAAGAGTTCATGCACAGCCATAAAAATGCCTTGTCCGCAGATAAAGGCTTCAAATTATTTTTCAGGGCACAAATCATGTCCCGTCTCTCCAAATTACATAAAATGTTAAACAGCGCTAAAAACACCAGTTGCAATAAGCATTATAAAAGGAATTATTGATTCTGTTAAGAGATACAGAATCTTAAGGGAAGCGGGTCCCCCTTGCTCATCGCACAGCCAAGACCCCTTAGCAGCTCGTCTTTCCTCCTGCACATGTTTTGTCTGATCTAGCAGCACATTTTGGGAAACTAATTCACTACCACCTTCCCCAGCGAGGGGCGGTAGGATGGCAGCCTGCAGCTGTATTTTAGCCTTTTTCCATCCATGCTCAATCTTAAAAACCCAACGGGCTGCAGCTCCCACATCCCGCAGCCCACGGGCAGACGTTCACCGCGCTGCCCATGGCACACGTGTGCGCCACTGCTGTGCCATCTCCTCCCTCGGGGACAGCCTCAGACTTCGGCAGCGCTGCAGCTTGTGAGAAAGGGGCAGCTACAGGCACGGGCCGCAGCAGCTTCCTCCACTACAAAACAGAGACTGACAAGGGACTGAGCAGCAATGTGAATGGAAACTGGACCAATGCAATGAAGAATTCCAAAAGAAAAAAAAAAAAAAAGCAGCTAGCTCTGCCCTGTGGATTTTCTACATAATCTGAAACTAGAATTACAAGGACTGTCAGTATCAGGATAGAGGCACGCAGGAAGGCTTGCGCAGCATCACACTGCTAAGAGCAGTCACAGGAAGCACTCAAATCACTTTGAATTTTATCCTCCAAAGATAAAGGATGCTCATGCAAGTAACTGATTCTCAAACTCCTTCTGGTGTTCAGAAAATGGACACAGCATAGAGAAAGAGGCTAGAAATCAAGTGTAGCTGCTTCCTGCTGACTGCAATTTCTGAAAAAACAGGGAGGGTGACAGCTCTCTGCTTGCACAGTGCAAGGTAACAACCACCTGATAACCTCCAGAAATCACGGAAGCATAATTTTATAAAATGTGGCCAGAAAACACAAAACTGATCCTTGTTCTTGATGCTGAGAAACAACAGCAGAACAGGTCTTCAGATCAGATTGATTTTCTCCTAGCTTTTGGATGTAATGCAAACCAAATTGAGCAGGTGCATCACTGCAGAAGTAATAAAACGAGAAGTTACTATTTCTGTTTCCCAAATACTACCACTCTTTTTGCTTACTAGGTACTTTGACAGCACACTTGTCATTTCATCAGAGTAAACTCAAAGAAACTTCAGCCCTTACAGTATTTTCCTCAGAGACCTTATTCCAAAAGATCAATCCTTTAAATCTTTCTGTCCCTCCTGGGTCAGGACTGTCACCCCAGTTACAGAAGGAAGAAAGGAAGTGCTGAGAACAGCAGATGAGATCTGGAGAACTCAGTGACAAGCTGACATGCAGAAGGATCATTCCTCGGGTCTGAGCTGCCAAGCAGGTAGCAAGATACCTACACAGAGAGGATGAGCTGGCACTGGTCAAAGAGCAAACTGCTTTAAGAGGCAACTCCACCTGTGTGTACTTTATTTTTGGAACAGTCACTTAGCAGTACGATTTCTTATAAAGGCCACAATGTCACCGTATCTTGCAACGTGACCCTCTGGGACTTTTCTGAACTGCTGCTCACAGGTAAGAAACCTGACGGCACCCAGGGGTTGTACGCTCATCAGAAATCTACTTTCCAAGTCTTGAAAGTTAGTGACTACTAAATTTCCTCGTGTTCAAGTTGCAACATATCAACTTCTTAACAAAATATCATTAAACACTTTTACTGCATTATTCCCTCAGAAGCGGCCAACTTTGTGGTAGGCATTGTACAAAGCTGGAAAAGAAGAATCCCACAGCAGCCAAACGGTTTGCACAATGAATGGAAACACCAAAAACTGCACAGCTAATAAAAGCCTTACTCGCTTTTCGCTTCAGGAATATAAACCTTGTTCTGGTTGCAGTTTGACACCTGCCTGTGTTTTGATACACGTCTCTTCACACTTGCTTTATAGGTACTTTCCAGAAGGCTTAAACAAAACACTCAAATTAAGCTGGACTACTTACTCCTTACTGCACATTTGATATAATCAAAACAAGAGCAGTTGGTGACACCTTCTGACAAAAATTCTGAACGGACAACACAACAAGTACTTTATTTCTCTAGGAGGTCTGGCAAGCAGGCTATGGGAGTTACCTTTGATTTTGTTGAGGCCAGCACCCAACCTCTCAATAAATGAGCTCAAGACAGACGAACTCTTCCCAGCACTGTACAGAGCTGGGATCAAATAGCATCCAGCGTCCTAACGAACCAGCTCTGTCCTGAAACCTGGGGGCCACCCAACCTCAAACCACACAGCTGGCAGCAGCTGTATGAACCCACGTTCGCCACCGCTCTGGTGACCAGGAGCAGTGCAGCGGAAGGATCAAGGATAAATAAAGGCGGACACCTCTCCAGACAAACAGAAACACAGAAAGAAGCTATGCCAAGTACACCGAGACGATAAAAGGGTGGGACCTGTTTATTCCTCACTCTGTTATGAGAATGGAGAGGAAGGGGGTGGCAGAAACGGCTCCGCTCTGTGTGTGGGATGAGCACTGGCACACAGGACCTCTGCCACAGCTGCACCGCGGGCAGTGAGCAGCTGACTGCAAACTGCTGACAGCAGAGATGCAGCCCCCATCTCCCACACTAAACTCTCTCCTGACCTCCAAGAAAACCACTTGCAAATAACAAGAAAGCTCAAAAAAAACCTCTTTGTACATTTTTAAAACTGTCCAGAAATATATTAACATTAAGAAAAAGAGATGGGCTGTATAGCTGCTGAGTAATACCGTGAAATTCATGAGCCAGGACTCCTGGCGTGAGCAATCCACTCATAACCCGCAGATCTGCAGCGCTTTTACTGAAATTTGTCAGATCCTGCATAGACCTACACTGTTTAAATTAAACCTCATGTGCCTCAACTTTGGGAATCAAGGAAAAGCAGCACAGCCATACAGCCAACAAACCAGATCAACTGATTACGTATTAAAGATGTAAACCAGTTCTGAGCGTTATCAATTGAAAGTGTTTGCTTTGCATGTTCCCTGCGAAACGGTTCCCGAAACAAAGCATCTGAAGCCTGGAACAGGATGAAAAAGTATGAGCCAAAGTAAATCAATTCAAATCTTATTTTTATTCCACATATCCAATCCGCATAAAGCTCTCTAGGACAACGGTCTGAGCTATTAGAAATTAAAATGAGATTCAAGCTGATCCTAAAGAACTTGAAAGCAAGACAATCTGCACCTGCTTATAATATGTCTTAAATTAGGTATTTAGTTACCTATGCTTAAAATAGCACGCAGCCTAGCAGTTTCACATTTCTATAAATGCGGACACACAGTCTGGCTATTCTTCATTATCGGGACGTGTGACAGCGCGACTTGTTTTTCCCCCCAGCAGTGGTCCCTGAAGCGTACCACCGCGTCACCAGCAACGCTGCTGCAGCAATTATTTTTAAAAGCCTGCATGTTTGCTTTTACCTGCACCGAGCTATTTCAGAAACTGCAAACCCCACTAGCCAAGGTCACAGAGTGCCAGTGGAAGCATTCCTCCACTTCTGTCACCACTGATCAAAGCAAACCTCTAACTTCCTTTCACAAAAAACTCAGCAAACCTCTCCAAGGAAAAAGAGATCTCTTAAAGTCAGAACAGGAAGGGTAATGTCAATGAACGGGTTCATAAAATAAGAATTCAGTGATGTGACTCTGCATTACTGGAAAGCATCAGATGTTTTCTGGGTTTAAACTAAGTTTTGGTGTTGGGCTTTTGTTTCACTGACACCCTTGACTTACATACATAGAAATTATTTTTATGTCAAATATTGTTGTATTAATACAACGCACATGAAGCAGAGTATTGTTTTTCATCTTAAAAAGGCATTTTTCCACCTAAGAGAGAAGATAATTTACGTTGCATCAGAAAGCATGCAAGTATTAACGATGGGGAACGATGAAGAACATAAATGGTTTCCATTTTCACATTCAAAAACAAGTACCTGCAAATTAATGCTAGAAGCAACTGGCCTATAAAGCAGCCATGTTTCCATGCCAACTGATCACAGAAATACATATAATTCAACAACAACAAAAAACCTACAAAACAAGAAAAAAAATAAGGAAAGCAGGATCCTGACCATGCCCAACTATTTCACAAGAACAGCAAGGAACACAACAAAGGATGCAATTTCAGATGTGAACGGTGTACAGCTAATGGCACTTCATCATTACAATACTTCCACAAGCTGTCATTCTCTAGTCAACAAGAAAAACAGGATACAGAACACCTCTATTAAGAAGGAGGGAACGCTCACACAATAGCGGCAATTCTTGCGGGGCTTTCACAGTTGGCAGACATGAAAGCCGAGTTACCATTCAGTGCACATCTTTCATTAGGATTTTATTTTTTGTCTTCATCTAAGGTCTTGCTTTTTGCTCCTCACTCACACTGAGTTGCACCGGGGTTCTGCAATCAGCCAGCAGAGCTGCTTGCAGAGTAAGACAGCCTGCTCTCTGAGTGCTGCTTGCAAAATCAGGAACAGTGGGAATGAGCAGGCGCTGATCTGCACAGAAGCAGCCTGCAGAACGATGTGCACGCACGTATCTGATGTGATGCAATTAAAAAAAAAAATAATGTAAATGGAGAAGTTTGGCTTCACAATTGATAAAAAGACACTACCACTTTCTGTGCTGCAGCACAATATATGTTCGATGTTCATAGAGAAAATTATGGCACACAGTCCACACATGTATGTATATGCACATTATGGAATAACCACCTATTTGATGCAAGGAGGGTAAGAAAAGAATGCTACACATCTAAATACAGCCAGTTCCAAGCTACTGACGTTTATATCCACTACACCCAGCAGTTCAAGTACTTGCTCTTTACAGTGTAGAGAAATAAATAACCTCCAGCTGAAAGGGCCATAAAACCTGTGTTCTCAGCGAGCACAAACCGAAGACAGGACAATAGATTTCTGTTTCTTAATATGCCTTCATTTTAATCAAGTAAGCAGCAGTGCTTTTCTTTCTGCTTAGTTCCTGAAAACATGTTAAGAGGCATTAGAGGTTTAAAACCAATGTAAAATTATGGTCACAGAACTGGAAGTTGGAAATCCCACCACCAGCACATTTTAGTACATTTGCATTTTGCTGTTTTGCCGCACTTCGGTGAATAAAGAATGGAAAATTACAAGTGTGTACACCGATCCTATTGACTGCAGACTTAGGTGAACGCGCTGACTACGTGACAACAGGCCTACACACCACACGGAAAAAATGCAAAGTCTACATATACTGCATTGTAGGTTCATTTACTAGCTTTGGTGTATGAAAGGAGCTCAGCACCAACCTGCCCATGCAGCATGAAAGATCAAGTTTCACCACTGACTTTCTTCCTTTGTCAATTCAGATCTCAACAAAAATTTGAAAAAGAATTTTCAGATGTGGCAGATGCTTGCCACCCTTCTAACCAAGCATCCATAACAAAAAGCCATGCATATTCCAATAAAGATTTTGACATTTAAAGGTGAAAAGAAATTCTAGTAGAAAAGTACTCATCTGAAAAGCTCTTAAGTTACAAAGATGATTTTTAGTAAGAACAATGGTTACACAGCAGCCCGGGAAAACTACAAACTAAACATTCAGCATCTCCAAAACTCTCTCCATTTCTGACCACACAGCCCCAAACCGTACCTAAGGTTGGCCCCAGTTAACCCAAACAGCATCACTGCAGTTCTGGTAGAAGCTCAGAAACGATCATTCAGCTGGGAGGAAAGAGCACTGGTATGCATGCAGATCTGTGCAGAAAAGTATTACTTTGAGGCAGTACACAATGCACTCCTACCCAGGAATCGAAAATAAAAGCAATTACACATGCCCAAGACACCTGAATTCCCTTGATTGATAGAACTGGGTGCACACAGTTATGTACTTTGCAGTAAATCAACTGTTCAGCCATACTGAAGGACAAAGATACAGACTGACAAGAAACAAACATGTTTTTATAAATACTGATTGAGCTGTAGTATTTTAGAAATTACCCCTACTCAAAACAGCAGTGAGGACAGCAAGTTGGCAGCCAGCTGCATGCCAGTCTCCTCTCCTGCTGTGCTTCGGAAGGAGCAGGGGCAGCAAAGCTGAGCAAGATGAGAGGTCAGATCAGCTTCTCACATCCTCACCTCCTTTCGTGCACTGTCAGGAAGACACCACTGCTGTACAGACACCTCTCTGCTAAGCTTCTGGAAATTCGTTTTGCACTAGCTGTATCCTTTCACTGCTGTCAATGGAACAATCAGAAGATGACACTGATGTTTCATACAGCAGTGCCTTGGGCAAGATCCTGGATAGCAACTGACCTAGACTCCACGTTCATAGCACCACAGCATGGCTGAGGCTGGAGGCCTCCCTGGATCCCTCCTGCGCCAGCAGGGACACCCAGAGCAGGGTGCCCAGCCCCACACCCAGGTGGCTTTTGGAGACCCCCAAGGAGGAGACCCCCCAGCCTCTCTGGTCCCTGTGCCAGCTCCAGCCCCCGCCCAGCACAGCAGTACTGCCTGGTGGGCAGGGGGAGCTGCTGGGCTCCGGGCTGTACCCAGTGCTCTGGGCACCGCTGAGCAGAGCCTGGCTCCATTGCTCTGCACATCCCTGAGGGCATTGACAGACATAGGTGGGATCCCCCTGAGCCTCCCCTTCTGGAGGCTGAGCAGCATCAGCTCTCTCAGCCTCTCCAGGTCCTTGGTGGCCCTCCTTTGGGCTCTTTCCAGCATCTCTACATTAAATAACACGCTATTTAAATATAAACAGGAAAACAATAATGACGCAAAAGCAACAACTGTGAGGACAAACAGCACCACCTCCACGTTCAGCGTGGCTGTCCCGCAGCCTTGGACAGCTGTCTGTTTACACAAACAAGCGGAAGAATGCTGCCCCGAACTTGCCCATTATCCCACAGAAAAGGTATTGTGGGAATGTTAACTTTCACCTGGCTGACTTCCAGATGCCGGCAGGAAAAAACGCCCTCTTCAAATTTTAGCCAGCCGAGGGATACTCTGCATTTTTCACATTTTCCAATTATTCCAAGCTATGAATAAACATCGGCATTGAGCTAAATCCATATAAAATGGATGTAATAACATGGTCGACTACCCTGCGAAAGAATGAATCAAGGGGTCTCCTGTCCAAACCAAACAGCCAGCACTGTAACTCACAAACCACGACAGCTTTCCAAAAAGCCAGCGTGTTTCTAGAATAGCAGAAATGTCTGCCCTCTCCGAAAGGGCATTTACTGGGCAGCCTGGGTAGAACTGAAACCGGGTCGTCATGATTTCAGCAACGTGGTGTGGTGTCACGGTGCAGATGTGGTACCGTGCAATGAAGATACTGTCTGAATCCCCTATTCTGTCATGCAGTTAACGAGAGCGAAGATCATCTTGCTACGAATCTACTGTCTGAACAGGCCCCATGGCAGAAACTGCAGCTCAGCCTGGCACAGCAACTGCGCGGACGGGGGAAGACCCAAGACGACAACTTGCAGAAATCCCCTTTCTGAGTTAAACAGCAGGCACTGCTCTTGCTCTTTTCCATCTGGCACTTCAAGGAGCTGTCTTAACAGTCATCTTGAAGTTTTTAATAAGTCATACAACGTGCAAACTCAAACTGAAAGACATTATCCTTCACTGCTTGTCTTCCAAAGTTCAGCTGTTAAGCACAAGTAGCTCGCAGCCATGTCTCTGCTCCAAACCTCTGCATCTCAGCGGGATCAGGAGCGCTTGGTGCTGGCACACTGCTGTGTTTTGGTGCACAGCACCTGGAGCTGAAGCCTCAGCACTTACCAGTATGTTGCTGGTGTCTCGGCATGCACGCCCTGTCAAGCCATGTGGTGAAGTACAACTTCCCAAGTCAAATATACAAGAAGGTTTGGGTATGGGGCTTTTTTTCCCCTCCTTTGGTTATTAAAGAGCTTTAATAGTGGAAAGTACATTTTAAATTTGAAAAAAGCACGCCCTTCAGTCACAGCAGAATGTTTTGAACAGAGTTGTGTTCAGTCCAGCCACGGGTTGTCCCTTCCTAAGTACACGTACTTTAACTCAGTCCTCAAGCAGAAGCACGCTGCCTCGCCTCCCAAACCATTCACCTGGGATAAAACAAGGCACAGCAGCTATCACGCACCAGCTCCAAGCCCCATTACTAAGAGAATCCCACTAGAACGCGGTGTTCTCACTGGATCCCAGCCTGCTTTCACAAGGAGGGTCACCACGGTTACCTTCATGTAAGGCACGGTGGGACATGGAGCAGAGGAGTGCGAGAAGAGCGCCGCAACGACCAGCCAGGCCATTCTGCTGCCACTTCCCACATTCGCAGGCACTGCTCTCTGCTCCCCTCTATCAGTTCTCCAGGCAATAATTAGATCACATTTCTCCCAAAAGTCTGCAAGTCCACACTTCACCTTACTTCCGTACTCAAGATTTTTAGCAACACTAAACTTCTATAACCAAATGGAAAAGATGAGGACTTTGAGAAGGCGATTCAGTTCTCACGTTGGTCACGGACCTCCCCGTACAGGAGCTTCAGCTAAGTTCCTTACACAGGGGTACGAGCCCCCCAACAGAAGCTGTATTCACACTACAGCACTCCTCTACACCAGACCACAAATGCCTGATAAACAGCGACTGCAGAGTACCACATTTGGGTTTGGCTTCCCCAATTCCTAAATATCTTAATGCAAACACAAAGTAAGTCCAGTTTGCACTGAACACAACAGTTCAACAGGCACGCACCAGTTTAACTAACTTGATTTACAATTGTGTTTAATTGAATGTGAGCAGTTTCCCAGGTATCACGAGGTGTATGCATGGACTGCTTCTTTCACTATGCATTTTTGTGATCAAAGAAATCTCAGCTATGACAGAGGAGGTTATTTACTATTTATAAAAACAATCTGTCTAATGTTCTTTTTGAATTCGTCTTCTGAAATGAAAACTAATCTTCACTAATTTGCTTTGAAAGTCTGAGAGAGAGCTAGACAATTTTTGAGGTCCTTTTTATTTTCCCCCCCTGTACAAAAAACCTCACTTCAACAGCTGCTAAAAGTGTAGAAACCACACTTCAAAAACTTCATTTCTATGTTAGTATCTCTAAGACAGCCAAAAAACAAACTTCATTTTCTATTTCTTAGGTTTTTTATTTTGAGTTTTGTGGGTATAGGGAAATATTTTAGAACACATGCATTAAATTTATTAACAGGTATTTCTGGACAAAGCCGCAAAGTTCAGAAAAAAAAAATCACAAAAAATTTAACAGGCTTAAGAACATGTCAAGTGAAGATGCTAGCAAAATTATAAAAAGAAAGGCAAAATAACACAGTCGCTCTCACAATAGTTTAGGTTCTAAAACATCAACTCAGTAAAACACACTGTGTTGCGAACATCATTTATTCACAGGACTGGGAAAATAAGATCCATGACTTTGGGGAGTCCTCATAATCCTAATTCTTCCAACTGACAGAACTTGTTCCTCAGCGGCAGGTACTGAGCCAAAGCAACCTCTGGACAAATTTTTACCGTCAGGGTTATTCTGTAGTAACCGGCTGAATGTGCAGGTTACAGACAGGAGCCTTGGGATTCATTCGTAAGCCCACTCCAGTTCCCTCCGATACCAACTGGAGGCAGAATGACTCAACATCCTGCAGAATCAAACATCAAGATCTGCTAGGAAAGGAGCTGTGCCTGCAGCTTAATGTTCTCCAAATTCCTACTTAAGATCATTTTTATTGCTTGCTCTCACTGCTGAATACACAATGCTAGATTTAAATTTTAGATGGCTGCAGGGTGGTCACGAGATAAACACCAAGTGTATTTGTACGCCTCTGTATTTACAGTAAGAGGGAAAGTCATCTGGATTCAAGGATCCCAAACACGAAAGCTTCTGAGCAAGGACATGGCAAGAGAAAGCCCTGAACAGAGGGCTGCTAAACACAAACAACATACACAACTAAATCCGACAGGCAATGCATTGTGAAACCCTCTCAAAACCATACAATACTAGGAGAATTAAGTAAACTTCAAACTCCCCTGCAATACTCTCATCATAGCTAATTTGTGATTTCCTGTACTCTCAGTACTAACAGCACAATGGAGCCTCTATTGTGAGCCTCCTCCCACAAGCTGTTAAAAAATGCAAGACATTCTTTTTATCTAGACTGGCGTGGCTAAAATACATCCAGCTCCACACAGATAAAAGGTTATTTTTTTAGATGTTGCTTCTGCCCCTACCAAAAAAAAAAATCTGTCTAGTTGCGCTGACTTCAAAGATCACAAAGGAGCAGTGCTTTGGTGGCTACACTGCTGACCACCCGGCTCAACCAGGGCAGCCAGAGGGAGCTGCTGTAGCTTCAGGATAGCAAGAAAAGGTTCCACAGAGAACTATCTGCTAACTCAGCACAACTCAAAAAAAGGTGTTGGCAATCTTGTAGGAGCTGGGGGGGGGGGGGGG
>VXAV01008600.1:181130-196754 GCA_013399715.1 Alectura lathami
AAAAAAAAAAACTAACCAAGAGGATGACACACCTGGAAAACTAGGACCGATACTGAAAGATGCAGAAACCCAAACAGTGTTAAGTGAAAATGTCACGTTGCTGTCACCGACCTTGAATGTGACCGTGTACGAGGGTTACAGACATTTCTGACGTTGAAGTGAGCTCTCCTGCTTTGTCTCATCCACCTGGGATGATTACAAGGTATTAGCCTTGAATTCCATCCTCTTCCAAACAGAACGCTGCCAGCTCTGTACCCCCGTGAAACACTGCGTTACCAGCACTCTGCTGTCGCCTCGCACTCAGATTAGGGGATGGCTCATCAGCAAGTAAAAAGTGACCTCTAGTGAATCACCACGCCAGTAACACATCTCCCGGCAGTGCCTGTGCTTTCACAATTAAAATCTGATAATACTGCAGTGTAACAGTCATCAGGATTTACACACAAATACCTTCAGTAACTATAGCAAGCGGCAGAAAATGCTCGGCACACACACAAAAAAAAAACATAGGCATTTATCCAAACGTAGCAAAATCTACCTACAGGAACCTATCAAAAATTTAATGGACTATAAGAAAAATTGTTATCTCTAACTGGATTATTTTTAACTTGCTTTAATTTCATTTTAAAAGTAGCGTATCCAGAATTTACTAATAACAGTAGAAAACCGTCCTATTAAAAATGTAAAAAAAAAAAAAAAACAGTAACGACCTCAACGAACAGCCCTTTTACTCTGAGAAACCAGGAAAATTAGAACAGAAACAACAGTAAGAGCCAGGCAGTGAAAATCAATTCCATAGTTACAACACATGGAACGATGTACAGGCAAGGCAACCCGTATCAGGGGATGGTCAATGATTCTGGAACAGCAAAAAGAAGCTTGCAAGATTTCATGTGTACAACACATAGCCAGCCCACTGGCTGCAGAAACACTTTATACGTGTGTGCCTCCATAAAGTGAGCAACAAGCTAATACTTCTATACCCCTTGTAACACAGCTATAGTTATCTAACAAAGATTTTACAGGCAGATATTTGGAAGTCCACCTTTTTTTTTTCCTTTTACTAAACCAAAATGAAGATTCTTGTGCAATTTTTTCACTCCCCCATTCTCAAGGTTTAAATCTCAGTAGCTGAGAAGCAGGCTGCAAGAACCCTTATCGGTACACAAGACTCTTACGATACAACTCAGATCCTAGAATATATCAGTTCGGGTGGCAGTTTGCACAGTGATATGGTGACTTTGTGTTTTGAAAAAGTTCCCTTTGTACTGCCGAGAGAATTTTGCTGTTATCCCAGCAAAACTATGGCTTCATCACACTACATCTGTTAGCGTAGCACAGAACAGTTGGTTCAGACAGGTGACAACCAATATCAACAGATGCGCTGCTACTTGAGCTTGTATTTATCACCCAGTGCTCTGGCTTGCAGAGTTTAGAATCATAGGATCATAAACGTTGGAAAAGACCTCTAGGATCATCCAGTCCAACCGTCAACCCATCACCACCGTGCCCACGGAACCATGCCCCCAGGTGCCACATCTGCACGTTCCTTGAACACCTCCAGGGAAGGAGACTCCCCCGCCTCCCTGGGCAGCCTGTCCCAATGCCTGACCCCTCTCTCAGAGAAGTTTGCCTCATGGCACATCCCAGCTGTGGTGCTCCACGTGTGCTGCGGGAGCCCCACCACCCCGCAGTGCCCACTGCTCATGTGGAAGATGGCTCCAGCAGTGCCGGGCAGGCTCTGGGAGGCCGCGGTGCTGGCACATCTGTGGTGTGCGTGACTCGTGGGGACACTGTGAAACGCCCACCAAGAGTTCATCATGGTCTGTGAACAAAAGGGGTTAAATGAAAGAACTTTAAAGGGTAGTTTTGAAAGGTAAACCTCCTACAACAGAAGACTACATGGAACAGCACTGGGAACACTGTGCCAGCCTCAGTTAGTGCCCCAGGTTGCTCACCTTGCTCTTTTCAGGTTTTTTTCATTTCTTTTGTCACGACAATTGTTCAGACTCTTAACATATGCTGTCTTTTTTTATGAAGCAGGGCAGCTAATGAACTACTATTTCTCACTGCACTGATGTGCCATGTAAACTACTAGATCACAACGAACACATTAAGCAATTAAAAATCAACAACAAAAATCCAGCGATTTTGGTTTTATCATCTAATTCTAGGGAACATCTTAGGGTATAGAAACACAATTTTTTTCCTGGCTTCAGACTCTCGGCTTTTATTTAGGTCCTATCCCCATCACCAGAAGAGACATTGATATTAGAATCAGCTTTTATTAATTTGTGCTACATTATGTATCTGAAAGAGTGACCGCTGTACAGGCCTGTACTTCGCTGTGGGAAGAGCAAAGTTCAGACATGCACAAAAAGGGAAATACTGCCACGTCTTTGCAAACAGATTGGGTTCCTGCTTGAAATGATTTGATATGCCTTGTGAACAGTACAAGCTACAGCACAGATGTAGAAGTCACCTTAAGGAAAAATGTCCTTTAGGGTGGGGGCCAGAGACAACTGAACTGTAATAATAAATAAATGTATATAGATAATGTATAAGTAATTAATTAGACTTTCCTGAAGGACCTGGAAACAAATGGGAACACTTTGTGCATGGCTGTACTGTGCTGATCTCTAAGTGAAGTGGCTTCTGAGACCCATGACCCAGAAAGGTTAAAGTTGGTGTCGTTCCCAGAGGCTGCACCTACGTGATTAACATTACAGAGGCACCCACATCAGAGAGAGCCATCACAAGAGAGGAATGAACATAATTCATGGAGATAACAAATAGTCTAATGAAAAAAAAACAAACCGCGCTGCCTTGGTTCAGTTGGAGTATTTTGAATGTTTTCCCCTTGAAGCATCACAACTGCAAATTGGACAAAAAAAATCAAGTGCTGGGAGGGAGAGTATGTATGCTGAAAATCTTACAATCACAACCAGAGTTTGTGTTCCCACTCTGTTCCTGGATCCTTCCTGACAAGGGATTTCCAATTGTCCTAAAATCTATGGATGGCTTGAGATGCAGACAGATGTCTGCGGGGCCATGGGCTGAGGTCATCAAACTCATCTCATTTGTGACCTAAGCCTAGTCTAGTGGCAGCCTTAAAAAAAAAAAAAGGGGGGGGGGGATGGAAAGAACACCAAATACACTGTTTGCTAATTTACCTAGAGAAGTGTTCTAGTTAGTTGCTGTCTAATAAAATGCTCGCATTTTTGCGATGTGCACATCCAACGTGACGCACATTGAGCAGAAATGTATTTGCTCATCTGTCGTTACAGTGCAATTATTCTTTCTGGCACCGTTTGCAGGCAACTGTCTATTATTCCCTGAACATCCAACCAACAGTTTTCAAGAGCTCATTTTTAAATCTCATTTCAAACACAGTTTTACTGTACTAAATGGGTGAAATTGCCTAAATTTATACATATTTTACATACATCTTTATCAATTTCTCAGTTTTTCAACCATCCAAGGAAAGAAGTGCCACGCTGATGCTGACATCGTTTCTGCTGCTGAAGGGAAGATAAAATTGGGTCTTTCAAAGCTGGAGGCAAAATACTACAATGGATAAAAGATATCCCCTGTGCACACATGGCTGGGACGGCTGTCTCTGCTGGGCGCTGAGTGCACGTTGTGGGGCACAGAACGGGCTCAGCGGAGATTTTTTTGTTCAGACCAGTTCATGTGTGTATGCAGTATTCAAACAGCTTCTCTTACAATCACTGCTACCTGCTCGCTGACCCCAGAGATGCCTTCCTGCTCACAGCAGCCATCAAACCTCCAACATGCTACCAAAAACGTATGTATATGCCTACTGCACAAGGGTTCCTATTAAAAAAAGGCAAAGATACATTGATATTAAATTTTCTGCATTTTTTTGCTGCTTTGATAGCTACAGGGTAGTCTGAATTTTTACATCTAATCCACTGTTATGATCACCATTATGTCTGTTCTGCTCTTAAAAGAATGAGAAAAAGAGAAAAAGGTTTTGTACAGGAGCATTAATAGTTCCACTTGCCCTGTGGCAAATGGGGAAAATATGTCAATGTGAATTATTGTACTGTCTCCACGGATCAAGATTTCTCTTAGTGCTTTCAAAATTCCACTAACAGAAACAATTGCTAAGAGCATTTGCTACTTAGCCTGCCAGGCTGGAATCGAGTAAGACCGTAGGATCAACTAATGCTAAAATATTATCTTTTATATTGATTTTCTCCCCCTACATTAACTGAGGAAAGAAACAGCTAAATAATTTTAGCCGTAAAGAATGACATATCACTCTCCCAAGGACATTTAAAGAATTTAAATAATCAGGATAATCACAAAAACAGAATTTCCAGCAGCTCACAGTACCAAAAACGTAAGAACATCAGAGTCTAATTTTACTCCTTCCAAGCAAGTGGTACTACATACTCCACTTACTGCACATCGAGTTACACTGGTGGTTGTAGTATTTCTTTTCCACGCATACTGAGAACACCCACACAGATGCATTAGAAAAAAATAATTCTAATTTTGTGCAACTCTGCCTGCACGTTCATATCCAAGCCCGATATTCACAGAGAGATGCCGTGCCCATATCCTCTGCTGGAATAAATTTCTCTCCACGGCTATTTGTTAACCACGTTTTTGTATCTCTTCTGTGGCACCAGACTGGTCTCTGTTAATGCAGTAGGATTGCAGAAGCTGATGCTATGGGACAGATCTGGTCTGAACATTTATTTCTAAACTTCTTCATCTGGCTAAAGAGTGCAGAACAAGGCTGAACGACTGACAAAATCCAGCCACTGCAACGTGCGCATTACTGATAATTTTTACCAAAAAGCAAATTATTTTCATTAGAAAATAAACATATTGATTTTTACACTACATTCACCACCAGGATTCATAAACAACTAATACCTAACATAACCATGAACGTGTAATATCTCAGAGCTTTGCAGAGGGCCTGACGTTCTGGTTAAGAAGTTAGTGCTATCCTAAACTGATCAAACACGTATTAAAAGGATTAAGAGTCAGCCAGCTGACAGATCTTAGGATATGTTTGTCAAGAAAAACTCTCTCTGAACAGAGCTGCTTCTCCTGGGTACCTGTCACCATCTTCACCAACACAGCATGCACAGATAGAAAATCTGAGCCAAAATGAGCGGGAGCATCACAAAATCAACAATAAATGTCTGTAAAAAATAATAACAACAACACAATCACAGTAATTTTGGATCGCGGATAAAGGAGGATCACACAAGCAAAATGTGCTTTAATAAAGCCAACATGGAAAGCTTTGCCATTAGAAAAGGCCGCCATCACACTGACAGTATTCCAATAGTTAAATGCAAGTATGAAGGAAAATTCTGCCATTGTGATGAGATTGCTGGGAAAAATAGTTAAACACTGCTGCCAGCTCTGGCATCTGTGTTGGGATGTTGGAAAGGGCGCAAAAAGAAAAACTCAACGCCAGGGAAAAATGTCTTAAAGAATACTGTGTATTCAGATTACCAACAAAAAAAGAAAGATAACATGGTTACACTAAATACCTTTGTAGGGAGAGCACTAAAGGTGTGTATGGTCTTTTTTTAAATCAAAAAAAGGAGTGGATGTTTTTGACTACACTACCAAGGGTTATGGTGCTGTCTACATCTCCTGAGTGGTGTAGATTTTCAGATGTTTTTATGATAGATCTGCATCAGCCCAATACAAAATGAAGGCTGAACTGTATCAGGACATACGTGGCACAAAGGATTTCAGGGCAACCCAGAGATTCCCTCCCAGTTCCGCACTCCGCAGAGCTGCAGCTCCAAAGCTTACACATGGCTCACAGTTGGTTATTGCCTCGCTCCACACGGGCAGGGACAAAGCAGGTGAGCTCCACCTTGCACTGGGCATCACCTATCAATACGAATCTCTTCCCACTCATGACATCCATTAACAGGAAGCAATCAGTACTGAGAAGCTGTGATGAAGAGGAACGTCTGCTACAGAGTCAGCTGGACTTCAGTGGGCAGCCCCGTGCAGAACCTGAACCACTGAACTCGAGGACTCTTAGCAATAAATTCATAAAAAGGTGGCTTTGCTGTCTGTCATTAAATAACTCAAAGACTCGGGCTCTTGCGCTTCTCTACCCAGTGCGCAGGGTCAGCTCGGTTAGCACCTCCTCTGTCGCGCGCTGCCAGGCTGTTCTTGTGTCTGACAAGCTGAACTGGCTGTTGTTGCCCATCGCTTTGTGGCGTTTAAGCTGCTGACATCTGAATTGATGACGCAGCACATCCTTTCTATTCAGTCTGCAGAAATGTTGCATAAGATGGAGCTGAGAGGAAATTTGCTGGCAAGTGCTCTTGTAAAGGAACGGAGGTGTCTCGTAGCTGGGAGAAATCAGACGGATTAAGGCTCCAGCCAAGATTCAGGACTCTGTCACCAGCTTCCTATCATCCCTGTCATCCTAAATCACCTCCCTTCCATGTAGCCAGGTTCTTCATCTTTAAAATATGCATAGCATTCACTTATTAAACACTCATGTTTGCTGCGAGAGCAAATCTGTAAAATATTTAGAACTCCCAGTACAACTGAGGAGTCGCTCTCGGTACGCCTGCCGAGCCCAAGGACAGGTATACAGCCATCCCTGCTGCAGGTCTGGGTTGTGTCAGCAGTGCGTCATCATTCCAGATTCAAAATAGCACACAAAGCCTAGATTGTGTTACCCTGAAAGAACAATCTTGAAGTATGATCTGCAAGAAGAAATACAGAGCTAGCAGCTTGCACTCCCTCCCCCTGCTCTGTCACAGGCACCAGAAGGGCTCCCAGTGTTCAATTAACTGAAGTTCTGCTAGCAACAAATCACAATATAAATTTGCAGGCCTGTAAAATTACATTTGTTTTATTAAAACCACCTGATTTTGGAAGCGTCACCTACAGCAGCCTCACACAGAATCGCGTGCACATTTTAATACACTGCTTGCGTCCTTCACTAGTGCTGAAAACATCTTAGTGTTACGTGAAGAGGTTAAGGCAAGAGGAGTGGCAGGTCCAGATTAGGAAGAAGCTCACTTTCATTTTAACACAAAAAATGCTGCACAATAAAAAGACGTTTGGGAAACAAAACTGTGAAAAATGATGACAGAATTCTGCCTGGCAAACCCTTGAAAGATCACCAAAACGGTCATGAATTAGTCATCTGGAGACAGGGAGTATGAAGAGTGGAAATTAAGACCAGTAGAAACGGTATTAATCTGCCAGTGAAACATTTCCACAACCAAAAAAGTAATTCTTGCTGGAATCAGAAAGGACTGACAGTGGCTGTCTAGTTCATTTTTTTAATGACAGGAATACCTCTGCTGCATAAAAAAAAAAAAACTGAAGCGTGCAAGACAACCTTGCTCCCACACGATGAAAGCGCCGGGCTACCTCAGCCCCTCTGTGTCACCGCACTCCAGCCACAGCTGCCCTCGCTCATAACACACGGCAGCCCCTCCGCCTGCCCGCATCCTCTCCTCATCCCAAAGTTTGGCTTTACCCAGCAGGGGCACGCACACACACGAGCATCTCAGCGTGGTGCCACCAAGGTCCCAGCACCGGTCCCCAGAACCCTGCTGGCACCAGCTCTGCCCCAGCCCTGGCTCCCCGTCACCCCCAGAGCGGCCCCAAATAGCAAAATTATTTTTCTGGAACCCCCGAAGCACAACATGCCCTAATAACTGGCGAACTGCAGGGATTATGGCACATGAAGTAAGTGTGAAATGTGCATTGGTCTACAGGCTCCACAATCAACTGAGCTTGAAAACAGCGTATCTCTGTATTCCGATTTATTTGGAAAAGTACGTAGTAATGTTTTTTCTGTTTATGGACCAAGCCTTGACGGTATTGAACAAATCAATGAAAGTTTGCCATTGCACTGCATGAGACCCCAACATGCTAACACTGAAGTTTCAGGTTAAATTAGTAACTATTTACCACACAAAATAACAATTAATTTCTGCTTCCCAGAGCTCTAAAATAATTATGAACATGATCCAAAGATCACTGTTATTCAGACAGTAGTTTTCAGGTGGTTAAACTGAAAGACCAGAGGGATTCAATTAAGCATTTAATAAACTGTGGAGGACAGCACAGTTCAGTTTGCCAAAATAAACTTCAGCTCACAGCTGCATTAGATATTTGAAAGATTTTCAGTATAATAAATCCATATTTAATTAGCACACTTGCAAAAGCTGAAGGAATAACATATGCCATCATAAAGTAAATGTTTAAGTCACCACCACACACTATTGCGGATGCTGCCTGCTTTGAAATTCACCATCTCTGCAGCTTATTCTGAGACGAACACAGACAGTAAGGGCTATCTTCGACTCCCCAGCCTCTCGGCCACACCATCCATCCCCTCGCAAGTCAGCCGCAGCCCCAGAAAGCAGAAGGGGGATGTAGCAGCTGGGCAGCCCTTTCCAGGGAAGCTGCCTCTTTCAAGTCTCAGCACGAGTCTGGGTTTTCCTAACGCCCTCCCTGCGTGCCAGGGCAGCGTTTCTCAATTCGTCCCCGGCAGCCCCTCCCTCCTCCCACCCATGCGCTGCCCTTTTGCACCCAGGCTCCACGAGGCGGCCCCACTCCGCTCCGCTCACCCATCTGCTGTCCTCCCACTTTTGGGTGGCCACTCTTGCGCCTGCAGGATGCAGTCCCCAGAGTCCTGCCAGCTCCTGGGCTCCCTGGGCGACCAAAGCAGCCTCCTGCAGGATCCCACCGGCCAGGTGCCCACATCCTCCCTTCTGGCCCCGTGTTTCTTTGCTACCTCCCTGTTTGGTCCTTCAATTTCCAGGAATATTTGAGGCTGTAGGACGACTCCTTCACGTTCCAATTCACACAGATTGCTTCCCGAGCAGTTCATTCGCATTATTTGCTTCCATGTTTCATTCAGAAAAAAAAAAAAAAAAAAAAAAGTTTTTTTTTTTTAAACAAAGCTTAGGAAACATTACCATCTATTATGGGATTCGGATGACAGCATGCTAGTAGCTTTTAAAGCCCTACTGGGAGTGAAATTACGGCTCCTACGACAAGCATGGCTTCTGAAATTTAATTTGACTGTTGCCTAATCTTCAGTCCTTATCCATACTAAAGAATATTAGCAATGATGTGACTGTTCAGAAAGAAATACCCACTTTGTTATTTTTAGGTGCAAAAATGCAACTTGGGCAATTAAAAAAAAGAAAACCACTTCCACCTCGATTAAGCAATATTTCCTGGCGTCTTTTCTTCTGGCAGCCACACAAGTATCACCCCATCATCCTTCGGTACAGCCCGTAAGTGTGGTAACGGAGCCATTTACGTAGGTGACGTCCTGCTAGCGGATACACAAGCACAGCTAAGTAAATACGTTGCACTTAAAAATTCAGCGATGGAAAGTTCTCTTTCTTGCATTGATCACTACTGAAAGGAGAATGCACGGTTGTGTGGATTTTGTATTTCCTTTTGTTTCTTAAATAAATAGTAACCTGATTTCTGGATGTTCTAAGTGCAATCCTTATAATTTAAATCCGGTTCAAATTGCTAAATGTTCCGATGAAAGAAAGATAATGTGAAACTCCAGCAAGTATAACTGATGGCAAACTGGTGTTTGTTTCAGAACAGAGTTTGCTCGGGTTAAATAAAATTCCAATAGCTTTCATATTTTATTTAATAGCAAATAAACGGCCCTACAGATGAAAAATGTGGCCATATTATCAAATATTTGTTCATAAATAATGCATGGAGATATTACTATACTGATGACAGTTATTAAATTGATGGCCTTTTCATTCCTAATCACTAATTCCTGTTATTTTTTTAAAAGTACATTTCGCAGAAGTGTTTCTGATGCTCATCACCTCAAACCACGCCGACCAAATCAGAGCAGTGGTTTTCTGGCACAAACCACTGCACTGAGTGGGGAAAACAAGAACGGATGGCAGCAAGCCAGGGTGCTTCCGTACCTGAAATCAGCATACCTGCCGTTTTTAATAACGCTGACTTACTCTGCTTTCTCTCCATGGGGCCCTGGGCAGCCTGATCCAGCGGGTGGCAGCCAGCCCACAGCACGGGGTTGGGACTGGGTGGGCTGTAAGGTCCCCTCCCACCCAACCGTTCTGTGATTCTGTGATTCCACGTGAAGCTGGTGCAGGCAGCACCTCCCCGCCCGCGTTGCAGCGCGGTGACGGACGGGTGCTGCACGGCCCCGAGTGCTGCACCCCGCTGGCTGTTGGCGAGGGAATTTGGCGAGCTCTGCAGTGCTCTGTGGGCAACCGCCGCCCGCCAAATCCTCCCCAGCGTTTCCTACGGCACCAACAGCGCTTCGGCTACGGGCAGGTTTAGGGGCTGGGTTCTTTTGCCCACCTGGCTACAGCAATGAGTGGATTTGTAATCGGCACTTGACTACAGTATCTGAAATATATTTTTTTCAGCTGATAGAAAAAAAATGACTCAATTCTTTGACAGAAGGATTTTCAGTGAATACCTTTTACTAGAGTGTTGAAATTCTGCTTGTGGTTTGAACATGCAGTATGCGTCCTCTTAACTTCAATGGTCAGACGGCCTAGCTGCCAACTTTGGCAACTCTGTGAGTATAAGAAGGAAAAAAAATAATCTTATTCAAAGTGACGTTCCTACATCCTGCTTCTCATGGGGGCACACACAAGAGAGCTGTTGGATCCTGATGATGTACTGAGCTGGCTCCGTTTGAATTGGTCTCCTGCGTAAGCAGACTGAAAGGCAAATCTGAAATTCCTCCCAACAGCTCCTCAGAACACAGATTTATGCTTTCTACTTATTTTGTTACTTGATCGCAATTTAAAAATAAAAATAAAAAAAAATAAAAAAGAGAAAAAGAGAAAGACACAACCCAGTATGTGCTAATTTATGTAACAAATTCATGAGCTCAATCAGACATTGCAGTAGCTCCAGAAAACACACACAGATTTCCCCATCCCCACCATCACAGTGACGCGAACACTGCGGTCCTCTCGCAGAAGCACCCTTCAAGCTCTGAAGCGCATCCTGAAGATAACTACATCTGGACGTGGACCAGAAAAGGGGCAAGTCCCAGAGCTCAAGACCACATCCTGCGCCCACCTATCTCCTCCACCCCATGATCACCCATTTGCTGGCAGCTGCAGGGACCACGGGGAGCTGCCCATGTCGCTGTGCTGCACACCACTGCTTCAGCATCTCAGCAGCATCCAGAGAGCTCAGCTTCGTACTTGCCTGTCCTCCCACCTCTTGCTTTCTAAATGTAGCCTTAACTTGGTAACGCTGCTCTCAAAAAGAAAGCAGAGAAGGCTTTCAGCACAGAAGAACGTTCCTGAGGTATCTTGCATGCATGCAGCATGGCCAATAGGGGTTTGTGACCCTCATCTGGTGAACTCCACTGCTCAGGTCCAAGCTTGATGTGGGGTCATACAGGACCTCCACCCAATTCAATGCGGACCATCCCATGGAAACCAGTGCTCACCAAGCAGGCAAGGAGAAGCTGCCAGACCCCAGATGACCTCCTCAAGACCTGCTACATTACGTACCACCACCGCTAAGCCCAAATAACCGAGGTTGATTCAGCTCCTAGACAACTACTGCACACATTCCCATTCTTCCCCAGTTTACAAGATGCACTTGACAACAGGGCTTTTGTAATTTCTGCCTTCACTTCAACAGCGCAAACATTTTGACACTGAAGGCTGCACAGGAGATGAACAGACCTCCTATCGACACAGACCGGTACGAAAACAACACACCCTGAGGTTATCGAATTGACTTGAATTATCTGCCTGGCCCCCAACAAGGAAGCCTCTCCCTGTGAATGGAGAGCATTTCATGTTCACACCGGAGGGGAAGGTAATACAGCTGTGTCGTTCAATTAAAGAAAAGCTCCAGGAAGTAAATATTTGCTCTCTGGTGAGTACCTGGCAGGTCTGCAACTCAGAAGGACTTTAAAGAGGGAGCGAGCTACACAGAAGGAGTAACCAGGAAAGCAACAACTACTTACACTGTGAATTATTATTACTGTCAAGACATAAAATAGCACAGAATACAGCACTCCCAAAAAAATCAGACCAAAAAACATTATGCTGAATGCTGTACAAAGCAAGGGCAAAAGAAAAGGACCCCTAAAGGCTTTATAATTTAAATGTAAAGCAAAATAAAGCCCAAAAGTATTCCTCAAATATAAAATAAACACAGAACAGTAATGACTAAATGATATCTCGAAAATCTCTTGTGGGAAGAGGCAGCTTCTCATATAAAATAAGAGTCCCAGTGAAAATAAAATACTGTCCCGGAAGACTACGTGCCGCATCCAAGTTCTCACAGCAGATAAAGGGAAACTGAAGGCTACAAAAACCGTACGGACATATATTTGTGCATGTGATGCATCAAACCCCAAAATCGGTGTTTGGGTAACAAAGCACCCCTGCAGTGGATGCAGACAGGCCTCCTCTCAGGATGTTTAAACAAGAGTTTATCATTCTTGTGTGAGACAGAAGCATTATGTTTTAATTGCAAGCCCTTATAGCCATGTAACGAAATACTTTTAATAACCGAAAGCACAAACGTGATGATTAAAATGCAGTCAATCTTACTAAGCCGTGCTCCAGCCAAATGCAGGGAAGTAATTCTTTTCCTGAATTATTTACTAAAGACATTTGTGAGACGCAATGTGCCTGCAATCGCCACTTCAGTCCGCATTTCCTGCCGTAACTTAACCAAGGGGAGATCACGAAGCTAGGCTGACAGCGCGCACAAAAGGGAGAGAACAGTGCCTGCAAAACAAACACAGCACTTCTCCCTCCCGAAGTCCTACTGGTGGTTGGCACTGTGTCATTTGAAGAACTACACTTCAACAGATCCTTCGGCACATTTCTTGTTGGCTTCTGCTTTAAGAACTGGGTCACGCTCTGCAGCAAAGAGGAGACGCATGGGTTTGGTGCAGAACTGCTCGTGCTGACACAATACAAAACTTAGGTGAACAATAAAAATGGAATTAATATGTCAGAAGATGGACAGTTATTTTAATATGTATGCAAAACATTCAAGCCCTGAATCTTTCCTGGCCAGAATGCCAGCTTCTCCCAGACCAAGGAGCGCGAGAGGCATGCGAGACACAAGAATATTATTTCCATTTGCAGCATCCACACATGGTAACAGACTGAGCAATACAGAGCGATACTCAGATGGAAGAGTTCAGCTGGAGGCAGCACCTGCATGTATGGACACCAGCACTTTTTCCTGGAAAGGAATAAGAATTTGAGAGAGCTCCTCATTGCACATCCCACCCAAAGCTACCAGACGTCTCAGCTTCATGCAATTCTGTCTTTAATGCTACTTTGACTATTCAAATTTTTCTTTCTTGTAAAGGCCAACATGGTCCGTCAATACAAAAAAAAAAAAAAAATCAAGAAACAGTAATAAAAAGTAGTTCAAGAAAAGTGGCATTTACAGCATCAGAGAGAAAATTGACTGTACTAAGTGAAAAGGATGGTCAAAAAATTTTAAAAATTAGAAACAGATGGGAGAAATAGCATCAACAGAATGTGAATAACTTAAGTATTTTAAAATACTAATTAGAAATCAAAAAGTAAATATTGAATATGCATTTGATTTAATTATAAAAATGGGGGTTTTACATGCTATATACAAACATAAAATACAAAGAATCACTGCAGTTTGTACTTATTCCAGACTTTTGATTATTTTGAAATAAAGTATCTTTACATCAAAAAAAAAATTAAATCCACTAATGAAACAGTAATCCACTGTTTCTTCGCCAGGTGTAGAAGTTCTAAAGGCGTAAAGTGGTTTTGTCATGAATTTTCCTTTCTTGCATCTGCAAGAGCGAGGTAGGAGGAGCAGAGCTCGGTGGAGATGCCCTGCCCAGGAGCACCAGACCTGAATTAGCTTTTATGAGAGTACAGAAACCAAACACCTGGGCTCTGAAATCACAGAAGGTCCATCAGCCCTTCAGGGAACAACCACAAAAATAACCCAGGACCATCACTTGCTGTACCCACTCCGGAGGCATCGCTCGGAAAGCCGCCTCTCCTGGCACCGGGGCCAGCTCCCCAGCCTGACTCCAAGCACAGCCTTGAAAATAAACTCTTGGCAGGACGACTGCATTTCAAATGGTCATGTCTACAGAAGCACATTTATTTAGGTGCTTCGCTGGCCCTTAGACACAAACAAGGCTGTTATGCTTCTGTACCTCAGAGCAAGCAGGTTTGGGGAGGGAGCACTGGTTGTTTTTCCCGACACTCCTTTCTTTTCTTTTTCTTTTCCTTTTTTTCGCCCCCCTTTTTTCTTTTTCTTTGCTTTAATACTGACCAAGCAACTTCAATCATCATCCTTCATTCTGTTACAAAACCAGAAGAAAGCAGAATGAAATTGGCATTTCAGGTACCATCCAATGCAAGTGGAATAAACAACCCATTTCATCTTTTTTTATTGAATTCAGCAGCTGCAAGAGACTAGATGTCCTCCAGAACAAACTCCAATGTGCACTTACAAGTAACAAGTTTCCACAGGTTTTGTTTTACTTCTGCAGTTACCACCATCTCTCTGCCATCTGTCTGTAGCAGGAAGGCTTTCCTCTGGCCAGCTAAGGCACTGCGGCGTACGCAGGCTGGTGTGGCTGGGGTGTGGTGGTGAACAATTTGGACATCTTGGCAAATGAGGTACGTGTCCTGGCACTCATATGTTCTTTAACTGTAGGGAAAACTACAGTTTAAATATATATATATATATTTCTGCTATTCCTCATTTCTCCTATTTTCTTGGTAAGAAGAAATTCCCTTAAAAGCAGATGCTATTCTATTTTATTTAATTAATACGAAAAAGGGCAAAAGCATATGTTAAAACTGCTACAACCATGCACAAATGCTTTAACTGCATTTGTGAACGTTATTATCATTTTTCTTGAGAGCTGGCGTTGGTCCGTTACGTTTAGAGTGATATAAGATTAGTAGGTGGTTCATCCCAAACCAGCTTTACGTCATTTCAACATGTTTTTACATCAGGAACAGCACAGTTACAAGATTTACAGCTGTACAACCACCAATCAAGTTTTGCTTTACTGAGTTCTGCTTTCAAGCTAGTATTAAGGTCCAACTAAAATGTCTTTGCTTTTCACTGAGTGCAAAATGCCAAACACCACCAACCCTCCTTATGTTAAGAATTTTGAACAGGACAAAACCGAGTGGATTCTGTATTTACTAATGATAAAACTACAGCTTCAGAGATTTCTGGCAGTGAAAGATGCCAAAACTCAACCTTGCTGAAAGAGGAAAAGTACCAGCAAACGACAGACTGTGTGTGCAGCTGCAGAGACAGCAAAGTTGAGTAGGCTCCATACGAGATGCACCATTTCTTCATTTCACAAATCCATTAGGCCTCCTATGCACACAAGTGGTGTGATTCCATTTCTGGGTCAAAGTTCACCCTATAAAAGTGTGCATATGCAGGTTTTAGGAAGATAAACATACACACACACACACATGTATACTTGCACACACACAGATATACACACTAATTCTACATTTAAGACAACTGAAGCTTCTGCATATAGTGGAAGGCACTGATAGGATCATAAACGTTGGAAAAGACCTCTAGGATCATCCA
>VXAV01008603.1:0-18018 GCA_013399715.1 Alectura lathami
GGGGGTTCCCACCCGCGTACCCAGCTCACGTGCTGTGCCTGTGCTTAGTAGGCCAAGCATTCTCCCTGTTATCACACTGATTCTCCTGTACTTCAGGTTTTCTTTTCTTCCTCCCCCTTAAACAAGGTATTTGTTGCTGATCGATAAGGTGCGTACAGTGTAGCTGGTCAGCAGCAGGAGCACGCTCTCCCCTCTGCAGTCAGGCTTTCCAGACGCAGCGGGGTGTTCCATTTCTGAGTGGCTTCCTTCCTGAGCTTTTCTCACCCCTTCTCTCTCGAGTGAGCGTTACCCGTTCCCCCATTCCCAGTTCCTTGATCTGTAAGCGCAGTAGATGGCAACAAGCTGCTATTCTCTTTGTAAGCCCTTGAGCACTAAGGTGAGCCTGCAGATAACAGATTGAAAAAGCAATAATTGGGAGAGAAGAGAAAGTGAAACAAAGGGAATGCAACGGAGTCGCTGCTGTGACAGCAAAAGCACCAGTAAGTGTATTAGGCAGATAGAAACCCTGAGCGTTACTGCAGTGGGTGCTGGGGATTTGCAAATGCTTTTGGAACGTGAGTCTAACAAACACCAGAACGTGTCCTTGGCCACAACACTGTGTGGTGGGTTTCTCCCCTCTCAGTGTTACTTGGTTGGCGCTGCAGCTTGGCCCAGAGCCTTCATTCAGCACAGTGCAAGCTCCCAGTCCTAGCTTGTAGCTTAGGAAAGAGCACACCCTAGTATTTATATTTCGGGGGATTACCTGCTCTAGCAGACATGCGGTTTTTTTTTTTTTTTTTTTTTTTTTTTTTTTTTTTTTTTTTTTTTTTTTTACTGTTCTTTGCTCATAATAGGTGGCCAGAGAAGGTTGCAGCAATGAGGCTTTCCATGGCTCCGATTCCAATGGCCTCTCCTTTATCACTGGTTAACTTCCATATGGCCGAGCAGAAAGCTTTACGGTGGTTAGTCATCCTAGAACAGAGCTGGATTTCTGGAGCTTTGGAGTCGAACCTAGCTGTCAAACAGCAGATGACCTAACAAATGGTTTGAAATGCTGCTCTAAGTAGTAGCTGGCAAAATCCAGTAAACAGACAGAGGTGATGATTTAGGTGGCAGTCAGACATTGTGCATGGTTTTGGCTGGGCAAAAAATTTGGTTTGTGTCAGAGTGTAGCTGGAAAAGTTGCTTCTAAATTGCACCACTTATTTGTAGAAGTGAACAAAATGATCTGGGACTATTGTAGCTTGTCTGCTGTCTCATTCTCTGGTGGCAAATAGAGAGACCTCAGGGTACTGGGGAAAACGTTCCTTTGCTAGCAGCATGAAACGTATGTAAACTTCTTTTACAGAAGTCTGATTTCCATGAGATGCTTGCCCCATTCCAAATACTACCCTCACATGCTTCAGCTGGTTTGTCTAGGTGATATCTGTACAGCACACACAAGTTCTGGAAAAACGGCACCTTCACACATGGTAGGAGGAGCCAGGACTGCTCAAATGCTCTGCTCTTCCCTTGGTGCTTGTAAAGCTCTGCTTATGCTTCTGGAGCCCAGCGTATGGGTATTGCGAAGTAGCTCTGGTTTAGGAAGCAAAGGGAGCTACTCATGTTCTTCAAACCCCCTTCCTACCGGCAAAGTGCAGTGTTCATGATCTGGGACCATTGGCCAGAAAAGGCTTGGAGAAGGGAAGGACAGCACCTGGATTATTGCGGCAAGGATTTTCTTCAGAGGTAAAATACTGCACTGGTGAAGCTCTTGGAAGTCTGGTTTTGCCACTTGCGTTGGAAGTGCCTTTGGTGACACTTCAAAGGATTACACTGTCAGCTTTCCAGAAGGGTAGAAACCCAGCAGTACTGCAAACTGTGTCACAGTTCTGGATACAGGCTTTGTAGAGCCAACAGTTTGTTCAGAGGACTTTGAGATAGTAATTAGAAACGTTGCCCTAAGCAGGGAAAGAAGGAATTAGTAGCTCAAGAGTATGTTTCCTTGATTAATTCTCCAGAAGCGCTAATATTGGAGGGTCAGCCTCCGGAAGATTGGTCGTGGAATCCCAGACCTGCAGTGTAAACATGGAGTACTGCATTGGGAAGGAATAAACGTGTCAGAGCTGTTAGCGTGAAATATAAATGATCGCGGTTCAGAGGAGATATGGCAAGGAGCAAGCTGCTGATGTCTTGGCTCTGGCGAACTTCTTGTGTCCGTCCATGTGAGATTTCTCTGGAGTGATACTCAGACAGGATGTGTGCATCTTGCCGCAGAAGAGAGCTGCTGCCTCGTCCGTTGAAGTTAAACGCTCAGAATTCATTAACTTAATGTTCTGTTCTTTCTACTCTCCCACACACAGTAACCTGCTCACCCTGCCTCGTGCTTTCTGTGCTGGGATTGACTGCGGGGCTGGCGCTGAGCACTGCTGATGGACGTTTTGTTACCGCCCTGGGTGGCAGGGTGCGGTGGTGCAGCCCAGTGAGGGGTTGGAACCCGGTGATCTTTGAGGTCCCTTCCAACCCAAGCTGTTCTGTGGTCACGCTGGGGCTGGCTGGAAAGCAGCTTTGCAGAAAGACCTGGGCTTGATACTGGGCACCAAGCTGAACGCGAGCCAGCGACGTGCTGCTGCGAGACACCAACAGCATCCTGGGCTGCGTTAGGAAGAGAGTTGCAGGCAGGTTGAGGGGGGTGATGATTCTGTCAGAGCACAAGAAAAAAAAACAACTGTTTTTACTGTGGGTGAGGCCAAACACTGGAGTGGGTTGCCTGGAGAAGCTGCGGAGTCTCCACCCTGTGAGAGGTGCACTCAGAATGGAAGGGGCTGGAGCCCTGAGCTGCTGGAGCGGGGGGGCCGGGGGTCTGCAGAGGTCCCTGCCAGCCCCGGCTGCGCTGGCTGTCGAGAGCTGCTAATGATGCTGGTGACCAGCCAGGCAGAGGAAGGAGAACGGGGCTCGACTTCCTCCGCGCTGCGCTCAGGGAGGCAGGGCACTGATTTAGCCTGTGGGCAACGGTAGTGCACCTGGGAAAAAACGAAATGCAGGAGGAAAAACAGTTGAGAAAATGCGTGGGGAGCGGGAGGCAGTGCTACTGGCTTATCCACGGCTGATCATTTCGCTGCGTCTCGTGGGGCCCTCATCCAGCTGGGAGGAAAGAGAGCCAAGTGTCCGGTGGAAACCCTTCTGTGCAAGGACTGCTTTTGTGTTGATTTTGTAAAGCAGCAGTTAATTTATGAGTGCTGGGTGTGGTTGCTCTCAGAAGAGCCAGAAGGTTCTGTCAGAAATGCTGGGATTTGTAATAGCCTTGAGATATTTTTCTCATTTTGTTCACAATATAAGTGATGCTTTGATTTAATATTAATGCTGAAATAAAATTGAGGGAAGCTTTGTTAGTGCCACAGTAAGTAAAGAACAGAAGAAGGAAAATGGCTTTTTTTTTTTCTTTTTTCCTGGTGGCGTGAAGATGCAAAATGCAAGAGAAACTGGGAGTTTTTTCCCATGCCTTCCAAAAACCAGAGCTAGCATTATGCAGTTATGTTCTGTTTTGCCTTTGTCCAAGGACATCAATTATCCTCAAGCAGCACAACCGGGTGGCAGAGCAGTGGGTTACCACGTGGAGCTCTGGGACAGCTGAGGCATCGGAATGAATCCCATTACAGTGGGAGTCATTTACCAAGCGATCAGCCGCTCTGGCTGGGCTGGGCTGACGACTTCCGGCCACCCCAGCATCGTCAGCCGTTCGCCATATGGGCTGCGTGACGCTGGAGCGTGTTCAGATCGTCCACGTCCTCACGCGGTGGAGGCACGCCGTGCTGTAGGGGACGCTTTATGCTGCAGAGCAGCGACATAGGCTGCTTTGGCATTTGATGCCTTCCTCTGTTTTCCTCCTGATTGAGCAATATCACAATCGGAAGCAGTCTGTCTTCTGCAGGAAGTGTTGCTGTTTTGTTTGAGTGACTTCCAGCGTTACCGGGAAGTTACAAGCTTGCGGGCAAGCCCCCGCTCCTGAGCTGTGTTGCTGAGCGCTGCCCCTCCTGTTCCTTTGTCTGTGTGGAGATGAGGAACGCGTAGAGGTTAATTAGGACTGAGCTCTGTTTGTACAGAGCAAACACAGCTTTGGGAGGCTTTGCATATGTTGAAGCGATAATGGTTAACAAGAGATGCACTTTACAGCGATTAAAATGAAAGGAAAAAGGGCCATTGTTCCAGCTGGTCAGTAACCGGCCCGCAACGCTGCGCACGGGGTCGTCATCGCTGTTGGAAACACGGCAGCGCGGCCTGGCTTTGGCAGATAAGTGCTTGCTTGTTGTGACATCTTTGCTTAGACTTGAACACCAGTGCACCAGCCAGCTGTTGCGGCAGAGGCACTTGTTTATCCGAACGGGAAGTGTCCTGGGCTATGGATTTGATGCCCAGCTCATTTTGCTCATTCACAATGTTAAGAACCACCCTAAAATGACTCTTCTGCACCGAGGTGTTGTTTCTTACCTCCACTTGGGATCCAATTCACCCACCCACAGGGAAATGTAAGTAAAAATTGGTGTCCAGATGAATCCCCTCTAACAGCTGACAAAAGTTCTAGTTATTATTTTTAACCAGATTAAAAGAAAAAAATCACCAACATGGTCACTACTGACCCCCTGTGCTGAGGAAGCAAAAGCAAAGCCAATGAAGGTGCTGGCACTTCTGCTGTGCACCGACAGACACCGGGCTGGGGGCAAGGCTTAGGACAGTGTAGTTTCTGCTCTGCAGAAAAATGGTTGGGGGTGTCGTGGGTGCGCTGAGCGGGCTTAGCCACGCTTCCGTTAGTTCCAGCCCATAAACCCCAGCATTGCGGGAGGTGGTGCCAGAGACAAACAGCACTGAAACCAAACGACCGTCGGGCTCCTCGAGGGAAGTGACAATGGCAAGAACAGCAGAAATCTGTTGTGATTGCCAGGAGCCTATGAAGCATCCGCAGCAAGGTGCAGCGCAGCAGCCAGTTCCCCAATAACTTCCTCTGGCATTCACGGCAAGTGGCTAAATAGCTGCAGAAGCACTGCTCAAACCCCATTCGTATGAGTAACTGCTAGCAGCTCAGCGGGCATCAATTTGTCCATTCGTTTAAGCCTAGAAGGCCTAGCACGCTGCTGGGTGCCGCTGGAACGGCCGTTCTGCGCTGCAGCGGGTGCTGGTGGAGCTGGCCTGGGGCGGGCGCAGTGGCCGTGGGCTGTCACCAGGGCAGCAGCTGGGGGCTGCTCACGGTGGATGCTGGCAGATCTGTGTTCAGCTGCCAAGCGAAGCTGTGCTGTAAGGACAGCAAGCGCTGCTCCCAAACCCAGCCGCCTCGTTCCCAACACTGCGGCCTTGGTGCGTGCTGCCGCTCGTGCTGCTGTTCCTTTGCCTGGTGGCGGAGAGCACCCTGATGTCACGGGGCGCGGGGCTGCTGCTTTAAGTCTGTGCCGTGGCTTTAGCACAGCTTACATGCTCGGGGCAAGGACAGGGCTGCTTCAGGAAGGTCGGTGCTTGCTTTCTGAGAAGGATAATTGATGCTAGAGAGCTGTTTCTACTTTTCTCACTTAAAATATTGCTGCTGGTTGTGGATTAAGTAAATATGATTGAGAACCCCTTTGCCTTCTGTTGCTTAACGTTCTGGCGGAGAACAGTCATTTTTCTGTGTTCAGCATTACTCCTATTTGGCTTCATTCTCAGCGTGATTTGCTCCTCCACCCCAGTTCTGAGGGGAGCTGCGATCCTGCCGTGCCAGGAGGAGCAGAGCTGCGAGGGCTGGGGTGCCTGGAGGAGCTGCTAGAGGTCGTGCTGAGGGCAGAAGGGTTGCTCCGGGCCTTTGTAAGGGGACTCGAGCCACCATGGCACGAGAGGCAGGTGGGACAAACCTGCCCGACCCGGAGTGAGGGGGAGGGAGCGGCCCTGGGCTTGGGGCGAGGGGGCCAAAGCCAGCGTGTGCTTCATGGCAGGCGTCCACTAGCTGCTCTGAAATCTGCTTCCGCTCCTCCTTGTGGGAGTTCCAGTTCCAGAACTGCTCCCCTTGCAAGGCTTTGTGATTCTCAGAATCTGAGGCAGACGAAAAAGAGGAGATTTGACAGGGAAAAAACAAACCCAAAACAAATAGGTGACCAGTCCTGGCAGCGATGCTTGGTTTGTTCACAGTTCGTATTTCTTCCACTTTATTGCCTCAGGAATACGACTCCCCCCTCCCGGTTTTGTGAAATCAATTTGCATCTGAGATGCATTTGTGGGATCCCAGCAGTGATGGACTGGCATCGCTCCTCTGAGCAGCGTGCCATATGCTTCCCTTTCTGTTTGTTTGCTGCCTCCCAAACGCTCCCAGATAATCTCACTGGTGAGTGCACGGCAAAGCACCAGAACGATGTCAGCACGCAAACGCTGCTGTTCTTACGAAAGGGGAAAAAGCGATAAACGTTTCTGAATAAAAAGATAAGGACTCACTTTGGGAACCAAATTGACAGTTGCAGTACCTGTTAAAGATTTTCATCTGAAGAGCAAGAATTTTAGGCAAGGGGAGTAGATGCTATCATCAAATTTGCATTTTTCTTTTTTATTAAAGAAGAAACTGACAACAGCAACAGAAAAACCACCAACACTGCATCTGGTGTCCAAACGTCTTTTGCTGTGGATGCAGAGGAAATGCAGTGGGGTTTTCAAGAGTACCTGCAAATCAGATACCTTATTTCCATTCACAGACGGTTAGCAGGAGTTAGTCCTAGATCAGGTGCGCATGCCAGCCTGGGTCGAGGACACGGTGTCCATCGCCGTTCTGATGGTGTAACGGGATGCTGACATTTCGCGTGCAATTCTCAGTGTTCCATCATCCAGAGCACGTGTACCCACAGACACTACGCTGCAAAGATGGGGACAGGAAAGAGCTTTGCGAGCTGGCCTTAACCTTTGCTGAGCTTTGCGTTTCCTTAGGCACGGGCTGGGCCGTGACGCTGGGTAAGCAGCAACACGCGGCGAGCGGTGCGCTCGCTGTGCAGATGGACCCCGTGTTCCCCTCCAGTGGGATCCCTTCCCCACGGGATGCCACAAGTGGGACAAGCTGCCAGCAGGGGCTCAGCAGGTGACGGCTGCGGCTCCGCGTGCCGAGCTGCGCTGTGCTGCGCCCTGCCTGGCGGCCGCACCGGGCTCCGGGCCTCCCTGGCCAGGACAGGCAGCTTGCTGCTGCGCTGCCCTGCAGGGCGCGGGGACCCTGGGGCGTGCTCATCTCAGGGCGTTGTGGTGGGAGAATGCTCGACGTGTCTCTGCTGTACGTGGGCATCGGGATAAATCTTGACTTGGGATCCCATGCGCTTGCCGCTGGTTCCCATGCTGGTAAAAACCTGCTCTTGCCCTCTCTGTCCATCTGCCCTGCTGGCTCAGTCCGTGCTGAGACGTGAAGTTCCTTCAGATCATTGAGCTGAGTCCTCGGTTACCTCTGCATGACAGAGACGTACAGGTGCGTGGCTGCACGGAGATATTCCTCTTTGCTCAGCTCGTTCCCCAGGAAGCCTTGTGCAGCACTTCTGCCCTCGGGGGCTCGGGACATGCCAGGTAGCGTGCTGCGGGGGTGGGCTCGGCGCGCTGCGTGCCCTCCGAGGGGCGGCAGGGATGGCAGCAGCGGCAGCGCGCTGCCGAGGTCGGGGGTCTGTTGTTGTGGGGCGTTTCCTGTGGGGTGGTCACTGTGTGCTGGGCACAGCTGGGACCCAGCCAGGACCTGTCTCTGGGCACAGCCCCAGGGGCTGCCGCGTGTGGCGAGGAGCAGCCGCGCTGCGGGGGATGCCCAGAGGCGCAGCGTGATGCAGTTGCTGCTTTCCTGCACCGTGCGCAAACGTCCTCTTTAGTGGTACATTAGCAACGCGGGAGAGCACTTGGGTAGCTTTGTCAGGCATCTTTTTGAGGGGTGAGAGTCAAACTGACATTTCTGTAACTTTCGTGTTTCAGTGGGTTTTTCCATGCGGTCTGTTCCGTGGAGCTGAGGGTGCTGTGCGTAGCTCTTGGCCACCTCTTTCCTGCTGCTGAGTTCCCGGGTAAGAGCTGGCTGGCTGCAGGTGGGCTTTGCCTGCTCCCAGCTGTAAAGCTGCCAGAGGCACACGGGTGTATTTTAAAAGTCATAGTTAGAAATTTACAGAGTTCTGTCAAACTCAGACACAGACAACTGCAAGAAGACTTTCATAGGAAGTCGTGGAGAGTTTGTCTCTGTGTGCAGCGCGCCCTGGGGAGGCAGCGCGCCCAGCACCAGGCTGATCTCGTGGGCTCCGGGAACTCTGCTCCCAGCGAGCTGTTTGCAGGGGGCGCAAGAAGCGTTTTGCTGCAGCCCTCAGTGCATGAGGGTCTGTGAAGTGTTTGCCAACAGAGAGCGGCATTTAGCTGGCAGGGTTGTCAGGAGTCCGTAGACTTCCACGTAGCTGTGGCAATTTCCACGAGCCCAGGATCAGCCCCTCTGTGTTGGCAGAGAGAGCTGGTTTTAGTGGTGGGGTTTATCTGAATTGTTACCATGTCTTTTCCACTCCCACTTTCTTAGTTCTTCAGCTCCCTTGCCCTAGCAGCACACCTTCCCCAGCAGGGCTGGGGAGGTTCTCTCCACCTGAGATGTTCCTTTCCACTTGAGGCTTCTTTTTCTTTTGCTGAGCTATCTTTCTGCTAGAACTTGGTCTTGCAAATGTCAGTTCCTTTCTACAGCTTCTTGCCCTGCTAAGAAATGCAGATCATGCAGTCCAAGAACAGAGGTGCTTCCTACAGCATTTCAGCTATTTTGCCTTTCTGTGCTCCTGGATTTCTAAGGGTGACTTCTAGGTTGTGCTTTTTCCTGCTCTGATCAATACTGTTACTTGCCCTGAAGTGTCTGCGTTTCTTCCAAGTTTTTGTATGATGCTCCCTAATTAATGCTGAGCAAGTTCACAGACAGCAGCTATTTTCTACCCAGTTTCATTTGTTCCAAAATGCATGTTTATATTTTAGTGTGCTTGATACTTCAGTAAAGAAATGGAGAAAGTAACAGGACTCAGGCTGGTGGTTAAAAAACAATGCTAAAAAGGACAAAGAAATGTTTTTTTTTGTTTGTTTGTTTTGTTTTTTTGTTTTCTCCAGCAGGGCAGGGTCTCAGCCTCTCCTCACTGGTGCTGCCCCAAGCCCCGGTGGCTGCAGGGCAGCGGCACTGAGCGCTGTGTCGGGCTGCCAGGACGCAGAGGCTGCTGCTCACTGCAGGCCCTGCAGGTGTGGAAGGGGATGACGAGCACTGGGAGGGGCAGCGAGGGCCCCAGCAGAGTGCTTCTGGTCCTCCTAGCTTTGAGTTGCTTATGGCTGCTGTGAGGTTGAACTCTTCCTTGAAGTCCAACCTTTCTGCTGCGGATTTCACTTTTTTTTTTTTCTTTTTTCCCCCAAGAGAAGCTTGGCTGATTGGGCTGATACTAATGCTAAGGATAGAGAAATCCTGTTTCACACACTTCAGTGTTTTTCCTGCTCAGAGCTCGTGAAAGCACTGCGGAGTGCATCCCTTTTAGTGTGACCCTTACTTTCAGCATAAGGATTGTTTTTTACCCCAGGGATTTGTTTTGTTGAGTGCCCTCGGTTTCACTGATGACTGAAGTGCTCCTGCCGGGTCACAGTGTTCATTTTGGGACGCTGTTGCGGCGTGGGCTGTCAGGACACGGGGTCTCACCGCCGCAGTGCGCAGAGCCCACCGTGCCGCTGCGGGCTGCTGGTCCTCCAGCAGCCGTCCAAGGACAGCGCGAGCCACGGTCACCTCCCCTTGGCACAAGGACGTTCGGGAAGATAATAGGTGGCAGAAATAACAGCTGATCCTGGGGCTGAATCCAGAGGCCGTTTGTGAATGTAAATCAGCAGGTGACCTCAGACCGCCCTGTCTGCTGCCTGCTCGCCAGCAGCGCTCCCTGCCCGAGCCCAGCCCGCCTTCCCTCGTCCCTTTTTCACTTCCATGTTGGTTTCCTTTTGTTTGGAACATTCAAATTTTGCTTTCACACGGTTCCCCGTCCTGCAGCTGGCACCGCCCTGTCCTGACAGGTGACGACGCTGTGCCTTGTCTGGGGGTGGGTGCTCCTTGTGCTGCTCCGCATGGGTCAGAGCTCCGGCTCCGTTCAGGGCTCCCCCATGTCTCGCTCTGCCCAGTCTGTTTTCCCTAAGTTCCTCCATGCTCTGACTCAGGGATGGCTCCCAGGCTGCAGTGCAGGCAGCTCTGCAGGCTTGATCCTCAGCTTAATTCCAAAAATGAGCCGAGCTAGGATCTGCCAGGGCCAGCAGTCCCAGGCCACCCCCAGGCCCCAGGACGGAGCGTGCGTCGCGTGCCCCTTGGAACGCCGCCGAGCAGCGCGAGCTGTGGCAGTGAGAATAAAGGCGACTGCTTCTCACCCTGTACAACCCCCCTCCCCATCTGATAAGGAGGAAATAATCAGCAAATCAATACTGATCTTGTCATGCCATGTCACTAGCTGTTAAACTTGGGCTGAAGATGGGATTTCTTTTTTTTTTTTTTAAATATGCAGTGCCTTGAGTGTTGAAAAAACTCACTCTGCAGAAATTGACTTCTTGTTAAAGGCTGCTGCTGTCAACAACAAGCCAGGCACTATTGACCTGCGCTTACTCGCAGCCTCTATTTCCTCTTCCATCCCCAAACCCCCTCCCCGGCCCCTGGCAGGGCCTCCAGCAGGCACTGGGGGGTGCCACGGCACCTCCAGCTGGGCAATTGCCATCGCTGCTGCTGGCCTGGCACGTAGTCCCCAGCTGCAATTCGGCGGGGCTCTGGCTGTTCAGTGCCAGGTGATTTGCTACAACAAGAATTTAATAGGTAGTTTCTTTGTTCCTGTGGATTTTTTTTTTTTAACGTACAAAAGCAAATAACACAGTAATTTTCATCCTTTCTGCTTCAGTAAAGGGGAAGTAAAATGTTGTGTTATTGCTTGATGCCCTTGGCTTGCAGTGGAAGGAAAAATACAGTAAAACGCTCTCTGTAAAAACTACTTTTAAGATTCTTCTCTTGGACAGAACCACTGTGTTTCCTCTCTGGGCCCAGGGCTGACCCTTAAATTTTTTCACCACCACAGCAGCTGCCCTGCCCTTGAGCTGGGGACGCGGCTGCCCCAGCGCAGCAGCAGCTGTCACCTCCCAGGGGTTGTCTCACTGCTGTGCACACCACAGCATGCAGCCTCTTCTTGCTCCTCCAGCTCCATGGAAGTGTCTGAGTGGCTCGCCCTGTCCTCAGGTGTTGGTGAAGGAACAGCCAGAAGAAGCCAGCTGGAGACCTGGTCCAGGCTGTGGCCGAGCTGCCTGACCAACAGGCTAAACGCCTCTGCGTTAGAAAGAAAAGAAGGTCTGGGAACAAACCTGCTGAAAAAGATGCTTTGTTTCCATACACTTATGTAGATGGTAACTTCTAACAACTCTGCGCTGTATTTCTGTAGAATATCTCAGCTGAGACACAAAAGCTATTCAAATTTCTCAGTCTGAAAACTTTGAAGCAGTCAGGGCAGTCCCTTGAAGCCTTCCTGCCTGTGAGTATTCAGGCACTTGTTGCTTTGGCTGGAGCTGGCTGTGCTGGCTCCTGAAGCACAGCGAAGTGGCACACCTCTGAGGCTTCATTCTCTTCCACTGCTGAGGATAGGGTCTGAAAAATTAATTGGCCAACTGCTTATGTTTCAATTCAGGTGTTTATAATGAGAGTTTTGATTACTCTGTTTCTATTAATGTGCTTTTATACTGTGCTCTAGTGATACACAAAGAACATCTTATCAAAATGGGTTGGTTCTAGCTCGTACTGCTAGCGGGAGAGAATGGTCCTCCAAATCCCCGCATGAGCTGTGTTTTGTGGACTCATCTCCACCAGGACGTGGATCTGTCTCTGGCTAATGGATCTAAGAGCACTGGTGACAGCTCTGTGCTCACTGGCAGGTCCCGTGGCAGTCCAGCAGGACCCGGCAGTTCTCCCTTTACTTCTCATTGGGACCGATGCTTAACAGTCTGACTTCCCTGCAGGTAATTTTTTAGCACAGGATACTGCTACCTTTCGTGGAAGCCATGACGCGTACTGGTTCTGCTGGGCTGTGACAGCAGTGCTCGCTGCACAGGAACGGACGCTTGCCGTCGGCTCGTGCTGCTGCAGCTGCACGGTGCATGGTGCGTGCGTGGGGGGAATTTTCTGTTACTCCAGCAGATATTCAGAGCTGAGGAAGAAAGGAATTTCCAGCCCCCTTCCATTTCACATTCTTCTGTCATTGCAATTGCGGCCTCTAAGAACTCGGAACATTTCTTTTTGAACCCCAGGTCCTTGCTCAGAGCACCAGCGTGGTGTGTTCATGCTGTGCTGTTTGTTCATGCCTAGGTTTGGGTTAACCCGATGTGACGTGACCGAACTCGGTGGTGGAATGAATGCCTCCAGTATGTGGCCGACTGTATTTAATGGTGGGTGAAGAAGAAAGCAAACTGCAAAATTTGCTTTCCCCAGCAAAGCTTACTGTGAGCACCGGTTTGTCAGGCTGCATTTCTCAGTGCCATGTCGCATTAAGTTCCTCTGGGGCTGGTGCTGAGCCACAGGAGCACGGCATCGCATCAGAGCTTCAAAGGAGAGCGCTGCGGGCTGCGGCTAACCAAACCCGAGGCGTGGTGGAAAGCCCTCGCGGTTACCGGGGGTAGGAGCACAGGTGGGTTTGCTGCGGGCTGGTGTGTGCTCTGACCTTGCTGCACAGCCATCTCTCCTGTGCTGCAGGCCCATGGCTGGAGGGACGTGGTGCAGCCCAAGCGCGGCTTGCAGCCAGCAGGGCTGAGCCGATCGGTGGTGCCACCGAGCGCCGTGCGGCCAAGCCGTGGTGAAAGGGGCAGTGGCAGCTCAGCCAGCACGGGCGAGGCTGGGCTTTGTCCATTGCTAGCATCAGTTTTGTGCGTATTTGCTCGGTGTTTCCAAGAAGGTTTAGTGGCAGTGAGCTACAGGCTTATTTTTAAGACTGTTATTTTTTCTGCAAAAACACATGGCACCTTATTTGCTAATAAGCCTGCTGTGAATAATTAAAACTAAATTGCAGCTGTCAAAAGAAGAGAACATAGGGTAGCGATGCTTTCCCCTTGCATTCTTTAGATGAGGGTGCAGACATTCGAACATCCGTCCTCCCTCTCTTCCTCCTGGTGGAAGGATTTCAGACAAACAGAACTGGAGTTCCAGGGGGCATCAGGGCCAGGGCGCCGAGGCCCCCAGTTACCGTCGTGCTCTCACAGCCGTGAGCTCTTGTTGCAGTGGCTTGCGCTTTGTGCAAACCAATCAAAATGAGTAAGTGCACTCCTGCCTAATATCCAAGTCATTTTCTGGCATGCAATCATTCATCATAAACGCATGTAAAGCTGGAGTTCAATTAATCAGCTCATACAATAAGCCTGTCTCTTGCTATTTTTTGCTAATACATTTTTTCTTTGAATAAAAATGTAATTGTCAGTGCAAAATATCAAACTGGAGCCACATAACAAATAGCTATGGATTTGTAATTAAACCCAATAAAGCCTAAGATGAAGTATAAAGGCAGAGAGCTAAAATCCAATTAAAACTTATTATGAGAAATACAATGCCAGTTATTTTTTTTTCCAGACAGAGTGCAACATACCCTGGTTTGCAACAAAACAGTTATTGGTTTTGATAATGAAATCTGAGGATGATTCAAACTGTGTGCAGTAGCAGCTAATGGCAGGAGGAGACAGTGAGGTGGGGCGGCTGGGCACAGAGCCGTGGTGTTCTGCTCTGATCAGAACCCGTCGCAGCTATTGCCCCCTCCCTGTACGGGATGCGCTGGACGCTGAAGAAAGAAGATATTAACTCTGGTTTCCCAGGATGGCAAGTGCTGTTACTTGCACTGATTTCTAGGAGAGCAGAGGTCCCTTCCAGAGCAGGAGGGGAGGGCAGCACCTGTTGCTGCTGCTGGGGAGGGAGTAGAAAGCGCCGGCCTCAGGAGGGCTGGCGTCCTGCCCCAGCCTGGTTCCTCCTAACAGTTCTTCTGAAGTGGGAGTGGCTTACAAATATAAATTGTTCTTCTTCACTTAGCTCCCAGCCCAAAAGCTTCCGAGGCATGGAAAATAAATGCATGAAGCTAACTTAGGCGAAAACAACTGGACTTGGTGTTTAAAGTGGAGAAAAAATATTAGATTTTCTCTTCACAGATTTCTCATTGTTCCAAAATAACTGTAATTATTCTCTTTTTTTTTTTTTTTTTCCTGCTATTGAGTTCTTCCATTGTGAAACATGTAATTCTCTTAACTAGCAGAAAGAACCAAATAAGTCCGGCCTTTCATTTCATTCTGACCCTAATCTTTTTTTAAAATTTGATTATAGGCACGACTCCCCAGTGCCTATTTGTAGCATTAATGCTCTATTGAATAGTATCCAACAACTTTGTTTATTTAGTTTACCCTGTTTATGTATTTATTTAGCTAATGGCTGGCACTGGCTCTGCGGCTCCATCCTTCCTCACCTGAATGTGCCCCGGTGCTGATCAGCACAGCTGAAGAAAGAAAGAAAGAAAAGGTTTGGTTCTGGGCTCTGTTGTGAGCAAACAATGAAAACCCGACCCACGTAGGTTGCTGGGGGCCATTGGTCTCCTTTCCCCAGAGGAGGAGACCTGCTTCTGTCCTGGCGTGCTGCAGGAAAAGGGTCACCGCTATTTTAGCGCGCTTTGTGTCAGCAGTGCCCAGCCCGCGGCGGGTGACGTTCCCAAGCACACCTCAAGGAAGGGTGCAGAAGGAGCTGCCCTCCTCTGAGCCCTGCTTCAGCCGAGCTGCCAGCGGTGAGGAGCGCAAGCTGGTGGCAGTCGGCAGGGAGGAGGTAAACCTCTCTCTTTCCACATTTTTCTCCCATTTTTTTTTTCTGGCTGAGAGAGCCAGAAGAAGTGCAGGAAACCCTTCCCTTTGCCAGCTAAGAGCCAGGCGAGCCCCCTCTGTTTTCCACTTATGTGCTGGCCGTGCTGCGCCTGCAGCATGAAACTGGGTCAGGGCATGCTCTCAGCTCCGTGCTGCCTCTCAGTGCTTTGTCGTGAGCCACATGCGATGCACCGCTGGCTGCCCTGGGTTTGCAGGCTCCTCGAGGTGTCCGAGGCAGCCGGCACCTCCGAGGGCTCACCCTCGCTGTTCATTCTCTGCATCCCCCTGGCTGTGCGCGTGCCACAGGAGGGAGAAGCCTCAGCTCGTGCACTTCTTGCAAAGTTGTTGAGCAGCAAAAGGCTTCTAAAGGTTAAACAGCGAGGGTTCTGCAGGCAGTGCTGGAGTTGTGCTTTCAAAGCAGCTCTTCAGTTCATGTGTGTGAAGTGATTCTGAGCTCTTATGGAAACGCAGCCACTTGTGATGTGATCTGCGAGCACGTAGGACAGAACAAACATCCGCAGGCTCCCGGAGGCTCTGCGGCTCCCGGATAGGAGCGGTAAGCTCTTAGCAAAACCCTGAGTGAGGCCGGGACACCATACAGCCTCTTCCCGTTTGCAGCTGTTATCAGCAACAGCAGCTGTATCAAAGCAACTGGAGAGCGATGTAACGGGTCTGACCAGTGCGAGAGCTGGGGGAGGCGGCGCCTGAGCCAGAGGCTGAGATCCTGGCTTGCACAGCTGAGCTTAGGATGGAAGAAATGCTCCTATCCCTTGGGTAATTTTTATTTTGTTTTATACTGAAACGGAATCCCAACCGCCTAGCCTAGTGACAGGTATTCAGCACAAGTTAAATAGTACGTAACAAGTGTTACAGCTCTCTGGCATTAACACAGCAATAAGCATCAGTAAATTCAGGGTGGAGACTGAATCACAGCATTCGTCCCGTACGTCTCTCCTGCCATGCCGTAATTCACCTGCTTCACAGTGGCTGGCTCACAACTCACCCTCGTTCTGCAGCCCTAACCTCAGGCCATTTCCCTGGTAGTTCATTGCACTCTTTGCAGGTACTGACGACTGTGATCCATCCTTGCTTAGCAGGCTCCTCTGTAACAATTAGCAGCACTAACAAAGCTCCCGGTGTTATGTCAGCTGCAGCCATTACTCATGTTCGGTGCCGGGGCTGTAACTGGAGCCATCTGCTTGAAGCTCTCTCTCTGCTCGAGCCTGCTGGTGGAGCTCCACCCCTGCTCCCTGCAGCAGAGCAGACCCTCAGCGGTGGCAGTAGTCTTTCCCTCTTGGCTCTGTGCTGCTGAGTCTGTGCATGCTGGTGCTGCTCTGAGGTGTGAAACAAGGCTGTGCAGTGGAGGACAGATGAAGGTACTTACTGGTGTACTACTGACACGTGAATATATGTGTTGGTAAGTTGCATGTGACAGTGCGTGCTTTCTGTAGACGTGCTGGCAGGTCCCTTGGGCATGGCCAGGGAGCGTTGCCTCCTCTGCCAGACCCCAGCCCAGGGGCGTTGCCACGATGAGGGAGCAGGGGCTGCTGGAGCAGTTCTGGCAGTCACAGGGACCCCCTGCTAACGGTCGGGGACTGTGGCGGCCCCACTGTGCTCTGCTGCAGCACATGGGACCAGAGCAGCATGGCCCCGCTGCTGGTGGGACGGGTTCAGCAGCCAAAGGTCTGCTTTGTGGGCTCGGTTCTGCACTGTGCACTGGGACGAAGGGGCTGCGCTTCCTGCCTCAGCCAGCAATGAAGCTGCGAGCCCAGATCAGGGCTCCTCGGTCACAGCAGGGCAGGTTATTTTCCTCTTGCTTGTTTCTACCCTTTGATCAAACAGGACTCTCTGATTCAGTGCCAAGAGAAAAAAATACTTATTTTTCACCCAATGCATCTACAAAAAAATCAAGCAATACAGTAGATTTTCTCCATCCTCTGCTGCTTCTGAAGTGCAGAGGTTCTTCCCCTGTGCTGTGTTTGGTAACATCCTTCAACCTGGGTGATGGTTACACTGGACGTAGTCGTTGCACTGGCCAAAGGGGTGGAACTGTGCCCGATAATTTAACATAAGCAGTAAGTGTTTGTGACGCAGGTGCCGAAGGGTCTGCTCATGTGGCTTCAAGCAGCCAAACTCAAGCTGGTGCTGAACCAGCCAGGTCCCATGGAGACAATAGCATCAGCACAGGCTCCAGCAGATCGTGCACAAACATGGGCAGGCCTCCAAGAGGAGCCCATATGGAGCCTGAGCTGTTCTCATCCGCTAAGTTAGAAAATCTGAGCTGGCTAAATGACTGTGCCTCAGTGCGTCTGCAGAAGACATGCTGGAGCCTCCGAAGATACACCCTGAAACCCTACTTTGATTTCGTATTCTAACTCTCTGAAACCACATTTCTATTTATATGTTTGTCTGCGTTGCATGTTTATGAACACAGCACTTTGTTAATAAGCAATTTAGCTTTAGGACCACCCTACACTTTGGATATTTCTGTAAGGGGCAGATACATCCTGTTCTACATTCTGTGTCCTACAGGAGAGCATTATAAACTCTGCTGTCAAGATGTGAAGCTTCAGGAAGGCTGCTCAATAAATCATACCCGTTTGTAAGTGCGGTGTCAGTATCTCCTTGACTTCTGGACTATTTTAAACTCGTGCTCCATTATTCCTTCACATGCTTGGCTGTACGCAGCGGCCGTGCTGCAGTGACTCAGGCAGCAGCCCGCCCGCCGCAGCCTCCCCGCTGCCCCTCGCGGCGGCTGAGCAGCGCCTGGCTTGGCTGCAGGCGCCCCGCTTGCTCCCCAGCTGCATGGAGGGCCCGGGCTGTGCAGCGACAACGCCGACTGCATCAGCCTCATGCCAGGGAGGAGCAGTGCCTTCGGAGGGCAGAAATGGTGGGAGAGGGCAGTGGTTCTGTCCTCAAGGCTGAGCTAGTGGTGCTCGTGGGCCGGCAGAGGCAGGGGACGAGGAGTTTCGTCTGGTGGCTGCTTACTCTGGTTGCCTTCCTGGTGGTGGAGAAATCCACAGCGCTCGCAGTGGTAACAAACCAGTGAAACACCCAGTCGAATTACTGGCAATTCGGAAAGGGCTCAATTTTGCACATGGCTTAGTTTCATTTCTCTGTAAATCTTACCCCTGGCGTAGCAAAGTCTGAACTGTTTAACAGCAGAGTAGACTAAATTATTCCTATTTAATTTTTTTTTTTTTTTTTTTTTTTTTT